>JAHHUM010001232.1:390690-402099 GCA_036173005.1 Crenichthys baileyi
AAAAAAAAAAACATCCATGATGCAGAATGGGTGCATGAACTTTCTCTGTAGAGTAGTTTCACTTTTTTATAAGTTGATTGTACTTGTTATGGTCACCATACTGTAAAATGTCCGATACTCCATGTTAACTCCATGTATGTTATAATTGTAAATATATTTGTTTCGATGCTTAGATATGTCACACATGATGTAATTGTACTTTAGGCTACTTCTCTCATATTGCATCCTTAGGACTGTGAGATCATCAAAAACGTTAATACCCTAAATAAGTTAACATTTTTAGACAGCGAATTTTAGCCATATTAAAGCTAATGCAGGTAATTTTAATGGTGATATTCCAAAAACCACTGGAACCTCTGCTGATGGTGTTGTTGGCAGTCCAATTCTAAGTGGCTCCCTGTTTATTTGCATGTAAAATGAGTGACAGAGATCTGATCACTCACATCAGATTTTTTTTCAAGTTTCAAGAGTCATGCTTAAACCTGTTCACTTGTATCTGAATCACCCCAGCCACATGTCAAAGCCAGGTCTGACTAGGCCCTTAGCATTAATATTTAATCGACTTTCACTGGAGCTGAAGATAAAGACATTGTCAGTTTTTTTTGTTTTCAAAAAAGTTCTTAATTGACCACTTTGAGATCTAGTGAAAAAACATTAAAAAATCAACACAAACCTGAGGCAGTGTGGCCTTGATAAGCAAATCAAATACTGTAAACTTTGTGCTTATACACAGTGAAGGTCGCATGCTAATATTGAGGTAAAACACAGCAATTATCCTTAACATTTTTCCTAGAATACTTCAAGTATAACAAAGAGAGTTGCATTCTTTGAAAAAAAAATCTAAAAACTTTGCATGCTTGACTCAGTAGGACTCCAAAACACAAGAGACCAATTATCTGGCCTTACATTTTGCATTAAGAATCAAACACCCCACTGCATCACATCCTTAAGCAGATCTTCACATAGTGGAAGCTTTTAGTCTGAAAACTTAATTTTCTGCCAGTGTACCCATGCTTCTTTACTTGTGCACAACAAACAGCATAAAGGTTGAAAAAGCAGTTGATATCTGCATTTGTACTGATGCAAGCACACAAAGATAAAAAAACAGCATATTAATAGACAGACAGAAAAATAAGTAAAGGAAACCTAAATGAACAGTTTGCAACTTGTCCTTTGTAGTGTCGCCAATGAACAAAAATAAAAAACAGTGTTTGTAGGCTATTTTAGGTTGGACAGAGAAAGACAAACAGAAATTAGAGACAAAAACAGAGATTTAGATCAGGAAGAAAAAGTTGAGTGCCAAGCAGGATTGTTTGCTTCTGTGTACAAGTCAACAAGGAAAAAATATATATATTTTTGATCCATGTACATAAAACCATCTGTGCACAAACATCGACACTAACACACATGCACTGAGCAATTTCCTATCTGATCTGACAGATATAAAATTGGGTCATGGCCTTCTGTGCTGCCATGGAAACCATTTCAAATGCGCTGCTGTGATTTGTTGATTTTTAAATAAATAGGGAAATTTAATGAAATTGGTTTATTTATGTAATAGATGGGATATAAAATCAAGTCATTAAGAAAATTTGATTCTTTCCTATCTAGCTGCTCCCCTAAGTATAGGTCCCTTTGTGCTTTGTAAAGGAAGAAAAAGCATGCAGACACACACACACAACAAAAAAGAAAATCAGCAATGTGCGTTGCTGTATCTAATTGAATAGTGTATAGTCTAAAATATAAATACATTTTATAAACAGAAATCTTACTGCAAAGAAGAAGACTGGATTCAGCTGTTAGCAGTCTTAGATAATTTGGCATATGAGCTAAAGCACAGATGCAGAATGAAGCATGTGCGAGTAACAATAGAGAGAGAAGAATAAAAGCAATGTGCTAGAAGAAGCATAAAGAGTGATAAATGACAATATAAAACATAAAAAAATTGTGATTGTGGATTAATAGATATTTTACAGATCATTAGATGAACTGAATAAGACAAAGTGCAGGTACGTCATCCAGATATAAGCTTTGATTGAAAAGTAATCATCACATGAACTTGGAGTTGAGGAAGAAGAGAGTCAAGAGAAAAACAAAGGAGGTGACAACAGGTTCTCTTGTTAAAGATATTGCAATACCATGATTACAAACAATAAGAATTATTGAAATACAAACAGCTTTAAAACTTGGTCTTTTCTATTTTATTTTAGCTTATACAACTGAACTTACAATGAGCCTTGCAGCTCCATCATATCTTTTAAACCTAAATGGGTCAGTATCAATTAGTGTCTTTGCCCAGTTGTCCTTACCTCCTTTTGTTTTTAACATTAAACAAATTGTTTTACAGGTGTATTCCTGACCATAACATACGCAACACGTGGCGAAGCCCTGACACATCACTCTTCTAAACCCCTAAAGATGCAGTATGGTATCTGTCACTAAGATGTTAGCAGCAAAGCCTGTAAGTCCTGTAAGTTGCGAGTCGGGACCTCCATGGATCGAACCTGTTTATCCAGCACATTCCACAGAGGCACGACTGGATGGAATTCAGTGAAGTTTGGAGTCAACACTTATAGCTGACTGTGGTGCTAAGGCACTGTGGTGCTAAGGCAGTCATCACAAATACCTGATGGTAGCTTTTTCCGCCAAGGGTGTCTAAACAAGTTATTAGATTTGGGGAAGATTCATTTTCCCAGAGGAGCAGCTTAGTTTCGATAAGTTTTTTCCTACTTAATTAATGAAATAATTTTTTGAAAACCATATTTTGTATTTACTCTGTTCATCGTTGCATGGTAGGCACTGTCATTTTGCAGCAGGTAGGTCCTAGATTTTATGAAATGCAGCCTGCGTTCTTTGTGCATGGAGTTTGTGTGTTCTCCCCTGGCGTGGGTGGCACATTCTCTACCCTCCCTCTCTCTTTTCTTCCTTCTCAGCTTATCTTTGCAATTGTGACTGTCATTCCTGACACGTTTTTGATAAAACCACCCTGAAGCTTAATTCTCTATTAAATCCGGGACATTGTTTTGTGGCCAAACAGCAACATATGGCTTTATGCATACAGACAAATATTGCACTGAATTATCCGTCAACAGCCCTTTTAAGAGGATTACTAGATGACAACACACAATATATAAATATATATATATATGTAAATATTAATATTTATACCCAAATGGATCTTGTTGAACAACACCAAAAAGACACATATTCTCCTATTTATGTAAATACTGATATGACCATTTGTGCCCACACAATAAAGCTGCCTTATTTTAATATTGTTCTGCTGCACACCACTGAACAACACTATATCTTTCTTTAGCAGTCCAAATACCATATGCAGTATTTATTTATGTTTTTTAAATGAATATTAAAACGTTTTTGTTAGTTTTTTTTACATTGAGTGAATTACAAACTTGGTTCATTTGCAAATGAAAACCTAATATGTCTAAAAACAGGTGTCAGAGGGTTGGTGTAATGTGGCCTTACTATTTCATCTCATTAGTTTTTTAATCTCAAAAATAAAATTTACTTTAGAGAAAAAAAAAAAATACTGTAAACTCTTATTATCCATCTGCCTAAGTCCAGATGAGCTGAAAAAGAAGGCAATAAAAATAGTCATAAAGTGTGATCGTCGGAGTAGCCCTCCTACAATGCAGATTTTAATATCAGCTGAAAAAGCTGTGGGATAAAGGTATGTGACTTTTTGATGTTCATACAAAAGCCAGCCAAACAGCACAAACTAAATTGCTCATAATGTCTTATAGAGCAAGTGAATTTAAAAATTCCAGGTTGTAGGATAGACTTAACATCCTTTTTCATTTCTTCCTTCACCCCCATTCCAGCTTTCATCAGATAGGAGGTGGCATCTACAATGCCTTGAAAAAGTAATCAAGGTTTTTGAACTTTTGCACATTTTTACAATGTTACAACCATAAACTTCAATAGATTGTATTGGGATTTTATGGGAACGATCTGCACAAAGTAGTGCATAACTGCTGAAAAGAGTGGTGTGCATTTACATTCAGTCCCTTTAAAATTATCTCGAACTGAAGCATTGATGGAAAAACTTAGAAGGAACAGGAACAATGACGAAACGTAGACAAGGAGTGGCTGACAAAAAGAGACTGGAATCCTGGGGAGGTTGATTGTTGGGATTAGAATCAGGTGTATCTAATCCACAAAATGTGTTGCAGCTGAGGGGAAACATGAACTGAGGTAACTGAGAGAAAATGACTGGTATAAATACAGAAACTATACACAGGGAAACTAACTAAACACAGCACCAGAGGAACTACTCAAAGGAAAGCTAACAACTACAACTTAACTAAGAATCTATATACAAGAAATACTTAAAGAACCTAACAAGTCTTGGAATCTCAAATCCAAAAGAATCCAAAAAATGACATTGTCTACAGAATTAAAGTGGTGGCAGCATCCTGCTGAGGGCATGGCAAGCTACTTAGAACTGCTGGAAAGGACCTTACACTGAATAATAATGCACATCACTCATGTCACATATTTGTGAAAAAATAGTCAAGGAATTAATTGGTATCACATAAAATACCAATAGAGTACAAATTTGCATGTTGGCCCATCTGAGTAAGCAAACAATAAACTATCAGGACCCCCTTCAGTTTGTTTATTGCTGTGGAGTTGGAGTTGAAGATGCCATCATACACCTGCTTCAACAAACCTGGACAAAGCCACAGTGGGGAAACACCAGAAGACTCAGGTGGAGGCCTCAACAATCTCCTAGATCAATATTACCTGACAAACAGACCACAGTTTGTGAGACTGAAGGGTTGTGTGTCTAACCAGGCAGTAAGCAGCACAGGAGCACCACAGGGGACTGTACTCTCACCATTCCTCTTCACTCTGCACACCTCAGACTTTCAAGACAAGACAGACTCCTGTCCTCTGCAGAAAAATGATTCTGCAGTCGTGGGGTAGATCAGAGATGGACAAGAAGCTGAGTACAGGGAACTGCTGGACTGCTTTGTGGCATGGTGTAGAAACAATCATATCTTGAACGTAAATTAGACAAAGGAGATGATTGTAGATTTTAAGAGAAACAGGAATAAGTCAAAAACTATTTTCATCATGGGGGAAGTGGAGGTAATGGAAGTATATAAATACTTCGGTATTCACCTGGACAACAGACTGGAGTGGAGATGCAACTCTGAAGCCGTCTATAAAAAGCGACGGAGCAGACTACTTCTTGAGGAAGCTTAGGACCTTCAGTGTTTGCAGCAAAATGCTGCATATCTTCTATCAGTCTGTTGTGGAGAGTGTGATCTCTTCTGCCATCATCTGCTGGGGAGCAGCATCAGAGCCAGGGACTTAAAAAAGCTCAACAAGCTAATAAAGAAGGCTAGCTCTGTCCTGGGGAGTCCTCTGGAACTTCTGGGAATCATTGTGCAAATAATAATTCTTCATAAAATGAAGAACGTTATGGGGAACCCTGAGCATCCACTTCATGAGACAGTTGTACATCAACAGAGTGTCTACAGTCAGAGCCTTCTTCAAATCTTCTGTAAGACAGACCTCTACAGGAGATCCTTCCTGACTACAGCCATCAGCATCTACAACGGCTCTTTGAAGAAACCTGTAGAAAATTAGCTACAACATTTAATTTCCATTTGGAATTAATAAAGTATTTTTTAATTTGAATTAAATCACTTTCTTCAATGGTCAATTTAACTCTTCACTTTAAAATACCTCTGCACTCAGCTTGCATAATAAGTTGAACTTTGTGTTTGCCTTTGTTTGTGTGTCATGGTTACCATTTACCATCCATTTACAATTACAAACATGTTTGCCAAAAGGTATCTACATGAATTTACAGTGCCATGTGAGAATGACTTTGTGCCCTTACGCATATCAATTGTTTTTGCTTTTTTGTCACACTAAAATGTTTGAGATTATACTAATTTTAAAATCAGACAAGGGCAACATGAAAAAAAATCTATTTTAACTACTATTTTAAAAAAGCTTTCCAAACCAGCTAGACATTATGAGAAAAAACAACTGCCCTCTAAGCAAACTGGTTCTGCCACCCTTGGCAGCAAAAACTGCTATCAATCGGCCAGGGGGTTTGGGTCTTTGTTTTGCTGCATAACCCATGTGCTCTTGACCTTAAATTCATGAACTATTCTGCTAGAGAGCAAAATTAATGGTTCCATAAGTTAGGGAAAGTTGCCCAGGTCCAGAAGCAGCAAAGCAGATCCAGACTATCATATAAACATGTTTGACCACTGGTATGATGTTCTTTTTCTGAAATACTGTGTTTAGTCTTATGATAGATATAAAATTCAACTTTTGTCTCATGAGTCCACAAAATTTTACCCAAAGTATTGAGGATCATCAGTTTGTTTTTGGCAAATGTAAGATGGTCCTTTGTATAATTTTTGACAAAAATATTGGACTTTAGGATTTTAAGTATAATCCATGGCTCCACCAATTATGGTCATCCAAGTTCTAAAGCAGCAAAGCAGCCCCAGATCATCACATTACCACCACATCGCATGACTGTCGATGTCATGTTATGTTTTTTCTGAAATGCTGGTAATTTTATGACAAATGTAATGGGATTCACGTCTTCCAAAAAGTTACACTTTTATCTTGTCAGTTCCCAGAAAATTTTCATCAGATGGATCATCAGTTTGAAGGTTTTTGTGTTTTATTGGTCAGTGTTGGTTTTTGCCTTGGAACTCTCCCGTTTTTACCATTGTCTGTCTTTTTGTTGAATTTTGAACACTGACCTTTACTAAGGCTAGTGAGAGCTTCTGAGTCTTAGTGTTATGATTCTGGCCCATCTGTCTGCTCTGCTCTCATTCATACAATCAACTCATCTGCTTCACCTGTCTGCTGCTGCGCTGCAGCGCAATCACTGTCATGCCACCCACCTGTGCCACACACCTGCAGTTATATACAGTCCTCTGACAGGCAGACGGTGCCAGATTTTCGAAAACAGTTTGTGAGTAGTTATCCAACGTTCCTTCCTGCCTGATCTCGTTCTCTGACCTTGCCTTGCTTCACGGATTATTCCCTCCTGCATATCCCTTGTCTGACGGATTGGATTTTGGATTTCGACTCCGTTTTCTGCCTCTGATTTTATGCCTCTGCCTGTCCCTTGTCTGACGCCCTTTAGCCCTGGAACTTGACTCTGTTTCTGTCCTTGGATTTACGCCCCTGCCAAGCCCCTGGTTTATTCAGCCTGTACCTGCCTGCCTCTCAAGCCTGCCTGGAACAACAGTCAAGAGGACTGTCCCTGCACTCTGTGTTCCGACCATAGCTTCTGAGTATTTGGATCAGTCGGCCATCCGACTTCAGTCTGTTGAATGCTTCCACAAGGAGTGTCTGGATTACTTCCTCTTCTGGGTTCTGGACTTCATTTCCAGTGTGAGAAGTGATTCGTGGAAGCTGACTGCTGGTCTCCTGTTTTCTGATCCTGTTTTGCTGAATAAACCTTTTAACTTTTTACTTTGTGTTTGGCTGAATTCGGGTCTTCTGACACCCGTAATGTTCTGGCCTTGGATGGTCATAGCATCAACAGTTCACACTACAAAACAGAGGTAATCAAACTAACACTGGGGGGCAATCATTTGGATGAAGTGACTTTCAGGATCATCAACTCACCTAAACTACCCATTGCTTTAGGGGCCTCCTGGTTACAAAGGCACAACCCCCATATCGATTGACAAGCCAAGGAGATTCTGGGCTAGGCTAGGTCCTGCTCGGCCACATGCCTGTCATCTGCCACAACAGATAATGTTCCTGAAAACGACATTGAGGAGACATACCCTGATTTGTCTAAAGTGTCTCCCGAATATCATGCGCTTAAGGAGGTCTTCAACAAGTCCAGGGCCACGGCACTTCCACCTCACAGACCCTATGACTGTGCCATTGAGCTCCTTCCTGGCACATCTCCTCCCAGGGGCTGACTTTATTCTTTGTCTGGACCTGAACATCAAGCCATGAGGAAGTACGTCGAAGAATTGCTAAAAGCAGGAATAATTCGACCTACTTCTCCAGCAGGGGCAGGCTTCTTCTTTGTGGGAAAGAAGGATGGGTCCCTGAGACCATGCATCGACTACAGGGGTTTAAACGACATCACCATCAAGAACCGATACCCTCTACCACTCATGAACACTGCTTTTGACCAAATTCAAGGAGCCAAGATTTTCACCAAGTAGACTTGAGAAACGCTTACCATCTGATCCGGATCAAGGAGGGGGACGAATGGAAGACGGCATTCAACACTCCCACTGGTCACTACAAGTATCGTGTGTTGCCTTTCAGTTTAACCAATGCCCCTGCAGTGTTTCAGGCATTGGTGAATGATGTTCTGAGGGACATGGTTGGACAATTTGTTTTTGTTTACCTTGACGACATTCTGATTTATTCCCAGGACCTGGAAAATTACAGAAGTCATGTTCGGGCCGTTGTCCTCCGCCTTCTTCAAAATCATCTGTTTGTCAAGGCAGAAAAATGTGAGTTTCACACAATCACCACCTCATTTCTCGGATTCATTATCTCTCCTGACCAAGTCATCGTTGACCCCTCCAAAGTCAAGGCGGTCTTGGAATGGCCTTCTCCTACGGATCGCAAGCAGCTACAAAGGTTTCTGGGGTTTGCTAACTTTTACAGACGTTTTATCAGAAATTACAGCCTAGTAGCAGCCCCTCTCAACACCCTCACATCTTCAAAGGTCAAGTTTGTCTGGAATGAGATGGCAGAAAAGGCTTTTGTCAAGCTTAAGAACCTT
Organism: Crenichthys baileyi; assembly: GCA_036173005.1. Classification (NCBI taxonomy): domain Eukaryota; kingdom Metazoa; phylum Chordata; class Actinopteri; order Cyprinodontiformes; family Goodeidae; genus Crenichthys; species Crenichthys baileyi. Next base: position 399,458 of record JAHHUM010001232.1, read on the forward strand.
TTTACATCAGCTCCTGTTCTACGGTCCCCTAACCCTGAAAAACAGTTTATTGTGGAGGTTGATGCCTCTAACACTGGGGTAGGGGCAGTCTTAAGCCTAAGAGGTTGTGATGATCGTGTTCACCCATGTGCTTTCTTTTCCAGAACTTTGTCCCAAGCAGAATGCAACTATGATGTGGGGGACCGAGAACTTCTTGCTGTCAAGTTGGCTCTCGAGGAGTGGAGGCATTGGCTAGAGGGGGCTAAAGAACCGTTCCTGGTTTGGACGGATCATAAGAATCTGGAGTACCTGAGATCTGCGAAGCGCCTTAATCCCAGACAGGCAAGGTGGGCTCTATTTTTCTTTTTTTGGGAGATTCAATTTCTCTCTGTCCTTCAGACCAGGAGTCAAGAATGGCAAACCTGATGCCCCGTCCAGAATACAGGAACCCACTGAACCACAGACCACCGGGGAGGTTGAGGTTCATTCTCCCAGAATCAGTGAGACTCTCTGTCACCATGTTGGAGTTGGAAGGAGAAGTCAGAGACACCACCAAAGACCTCCCTGTCCCAGCCTCATGTCCCCCTGACCGGTGTTTTGTCCCGGAGTTCCCAAGGTACTTGAATCATGCCATAACTCTCGTCTGTTCTGTCACCCTGGTATCAGCAGGATGTTACAAGTGGTCCGGACCCAGTTTTGGTGGCCGTCCATAGTCAAAATGTGACGGATTACGTCACCACCTGTACCCAATGTCGCCAAGTCTTCTCGTTGTCCTCCTGCTACATTGTTGCATCCGCTACCTATTCCTCCTCGTCCCTGGTCACACATTGCCATGGATTTCGTGACAGGTCTGCCAGTTTCTAATGGCTTCACAGTTCTAACAGTCATTGACAGATTCTCAAAGATGGTTCAGTTGATCCCCCTCAAGAAGTTGCCCTCAGCCAAAGAGATGGGGGAGATTTTGGCACGTGAGGTTTTCCGCCTTCACGGCATACCCACTGACATTGTGTCTGATAGAGGGCCCCAGTTCCTGTCACGTTTCTGGAGGGAATTCTGTTCATTCCTGGGGATTTCTGTCAGTTTGTCCTCAGGTTTTCATTCTCAGTCGGACGAACAAACAGAAAGGGCAAACCAGCAGGTGGAGACCAAGCTTCGCGCTCTGTGTGAGTCTGATGCCACTAAATGGTCTCAAAATTTACCATGGGTTGAATATGCTGTCAACACCCTCCCGTCTAGTTCCACAGGACTGTCTCCTTTCCAAGTTGTGTTTGGTTTTCAGCCACCCATTTTCTCTATCCAAGAGAGGGAAGCTGAAGTTCCATCTGCTCATGCCGCTGGCCTCAGGTGTCAATGCATATGGAGAAAGGCAAGGAGATCATTGATCAGGATGTCGGAGGTGCAAACCCGTACAGCTAACTGTCGGAGAGTCCCTGCTGGGACAGAAGGTTTGGTTATCATCCAAGGACCTCCCTCTTCTGGTGGACTCCCGTAAGTTGGCACCTCGTTTTGTGGGACCTTTTCCCATCTCCAAGGTCATCAATCCTGTGGCTGTTCACCTCCGTCTGCTTCGTTCCATGAGGGTTCACCCTACCTTCCACGTGTCTCGGATCAAGCCCTATGTGGTGCCCCATTTCGGATAATTCTGGCCCGTCTGTCTGCTCTGCTCTCATTCATCCAATCAACACATCTGCTTCACCTGTCTGCTGCTGCGCAATCACCGTCATGCCACACACCTGTGGAGCTGCAGTTATATACAGCCCTCTGACAGACAGACGGTGCCAGATTTTCGAAAACAGTTTGTGAGTAGTTATCCAGCGTTCCTTCCTGCCTGATCTTGTTCTCTGACCTTGCCTTACTTCACAGATTATTCCCTCCTGCATGCCCCTTGTCTGATTGGTTTTATGCCTCTGCCTGCCCCTTGTCTGACGCCTCTTGCCCTGGAACTCGACTCTGTTTCTGTCCTTGGATTTACGCCCCTGCCAAGCCCCTGGTTTATTCAGCCTGTACCTGCCTGCCTCTCAAGCCTGCCTGGACAACAGTCAAGAGGACTGTCCCTGCACTCTGCGTTCCGACCATAGCTTCTGAGTATTTGGATCGGTCGACCATCCGACTTCAGTCTGTTGAACGCTTCCACAAGAAGTGTCTGGATTACTTCCTCTTCTGGGTTCTGGACTTCATTTCCAGTGTGACAAGTGATTCGTGGAAGCTGACTGCTGGTCTCGTGTTTTCTGATCCTGTTTTGCTGAATAAACCTTTTTACTTTGTGTTTGGCTGAATTTTGGTCCTCTGTCTCTGGTCGTAATACTTAGATGTTGTTCTCGGTCCTTTTCTCTCCTTTTGTCAAAAGGGCTCTTAGATAAATTTTGGGAGGCTGGGCACCGCTGGCAAGTTTCACCATTGTTCCATTTCTTCTCCTTTTGTAGATAATGGGTCTGATTGTGGTTAACTGGAGTCCCAAAGCGCTAGAAATGTATCTGTGACTCTTTCCAGGCAGATAGATGTGAATTACTTTGTTTCTCATCTAGTATTGAATTCCTTTAGACTGGGGTATGATGTTTTGATTTTTGAGATTGTTTTAACTACTTCACGTGGTCAGAAGGCTTTTATTTAAGTTATTTCTTGATTTTACAGGTCTGCCATTATAAGGAACCTCAACTAATGAA
>JAHHUM010001233.1:0-399371 GCA_036173005.1 Crenichthys baileyi
GTATTATTTCAAAATTATTTACCATGCTGTGATTCTTGGACATCACAAGACCCCAGCATGAAAAGGGTTAGTACACTGTTAGGGTCCACTGTATCCTTTAAATGTAGACTGTTTAAGTGAGTCAACAAAAATATTACAGTCAATACTGTGTAGGTATTTGCAATTGTTGCTGCTGATAACCTTCTCTTTGTTTTCCCTCTCCCTCAAAACAACACTGGCCCAGTGGTGCTGTCTTTTTAACCCATAGCCAATCAAACCAGTTGGTTGATGATTCTGGTTTCCTCCTTGTTACTGTACACTGTCACCGTGTGATTGCTCAGGATATGGGATTGCATTGAAGTCAAGTTATGATGCAGTTGCCTGAGTTCCTATAAAAGGCAGCTTATTGCTAATTGACATTATACAACAAATACAGTCTGACTGTATTTTCTCGTACTTGTACTCGTCGTCTTCCGCTTATCCGGAACCGGGTCGCGGGGGCAGCAGACTCAGCAGAGACACCCAGACGTCCCTCTCCCCAGACACAACCCTCCCCAGCCCCTCGGGGGGGCCCAAGGAAATTCCCAGGCCAGCCGAGAGACATAGTCCCTCCAGTGTGTCCTGGGCCGTCCCCTGGGCCTCCTTCCGGTGGGATGTGCCTGGAACAACCTCCCGAGGAAGGCTTTCCCAGGGGGCCCATCCGGTTAAGATGCCTGAGCCACCTCAACTGGCTCCTCTCGATGTGGAGGAGCAGCGGCTCAAACTCCGAGCCCCTCCCGAATGGCCGAGCTCCTCACCCTATTTTCTAAGCGAGTGCCCGGCCACCCTAGGAGGAAGCTCATTTCAGCCACTTGTATCTGGGATCTCTTTTCTTTCGGTCTGACCCAAGTTCAGGGCCCATAGGTGATGGTAGGAACATAGACCGACCGGTAAATTGAGAGCTTCGCTTTTCGGCTCAGCTCTCTCTTCACCACAATGGACCGGCACAGTGCCCCCATTACTGTGGCAGCCGCACCGATCCGTCTGTCGATCTCCCGCTCCATTCTTCCCTAACTCGTGAACAAGAGCCTGAGATACTTGAACTCCTCCACTTAAGGCAGGAACTCTCCTCCAACCTGAAGAGGACAAGCCACCCTTTTCCGGTCGAGTACCATGGCCTCTGACTTGGAGGAGCTGATCTTCATCCCAGCCGCTTTACACTCGGCTGCGAACCGCCCCAGCGCATGCAGTAGGTCTTGGCTAGAGGGGGACAGCAGGACCACGTCATCTGCAAAAAGAAGAGACGAAATCCACTGGTCCACAAACCAGACCCCCTCCGGCCCTTGGCTGCATCTAGAAATCCTGTCCATAAAAGTTATGAACAGGACCGGTAACAAAGGACAGCCCTGCCAAAGTCCAACATGCACCGGGAACAGGTCCGACTTAGTGCCAGCAATGCGGACCAAACTCCTGCTCCGGTCATACAAGGACCGGATGGCCCCTAATAAAGGGCCCCCGATTCCATACTCCTGGAGCACCCCCCACAGGGCATCACGAGGGACACAGTCGAATGCTTTCTCCAGGTCCACAGAACACATGTGGACTGGTTGGGCAAACTCCCATGAACCCTCGAGTACCCTGTGAGGGTATAAGCGGGTCCAGTTTTTCCACCCCGGGGACGAAACCAACTCCTCCTGAACCAAGGTTCGTATGGCCCGGGACCTCCTCTCCAATACCCGGGCGTGGCCTTACCGGGGAGGCTGAGGATGTGATCCCCTGTAGTTAGAACACACCCCCGGGCCCCTTTTTTATGAAGGGGGACCACCCCCCAGTCCCCAGTCCAGAGCCACTGCCCCGACCGCCAGCAATGTTAAAGAGGTGTGTACCCAAAACACCCCAAACTCCAGAGATTTGAGGTATCAGGGCGGACTCATCCACCCCAAAGCCTTCCACCGTGGAGCTTTTTAACCACCTCTTTGACTTCAGCCTGGGTGAGAAAGAGTCCAACCCCCGAGCCCCCAGCCTCTTTTTTCCACCCGGGGAATGCGTGAGGGCGGTTTGAGGAGATCCTCAAGTACTCCTTCCCCCCCCACCGATAATTCCCCAGTAAGTAGACCCCCCCCCCCCCCCATAAAAGGTTGGCGAAGACGCCCCCCTCCTGAGGGGCCCGGATGGTTTGCCAGAATCGCTTTAGGGCCCAACCGGTATCCTCTCCATGGGGGTCACCGACTCTCCCGGCCATTTTTGCCCTCTGCCACACCCGGGGGGGACCCGCTTTTTCCTCAAACGGTACCCCTCAGCCGCCCCAGGAGTTTCCCCAAGCCGCCACACCATAGGACTCCTTCTTCAGCTTTTCGGGATCCCTTACTGCCCGGGGTCCCCCCCGGGTCCTGGGGTTGCCGCCGCACAGCACCGCAGACCTTGGCCCAGCTACGGGGAGAGCACGACAATTAAAACGGAAAACATGTCCACTCAGACTCTATGTCTCCAAATGGTTGGCAAAACCCCCCAGGGGGGGTTGAAAAACCCCCGGCCGAGGGGGTCCGCCCGAGTTACCCCAGACCCTCACTATGCGCTTGGGCCTGCCAAATTTCCGGGTTTCCCTCCTCCAGCGGATCCAACTCACCACCAGGTGGTGATCAGTGGACAGCTCAGCCCCTCTCTTCACCCGAGTGTCCAAAACATGCGGCCGAAGGTCTGATGATATGACAACAAAGTCGATCATTGACCTCCTGCCTAGGGTGTCCTGGTGCCAAGTGCACTGGTGGACACCCTTATGTTTAAACATGGTGTTCATTATGGACAATCCATGACTAGCACAGAAGTCCAATAACAAAGCACCACTCGGATTCAGATTGGGGAGGCCATTCGTCCCGATCACGCCTCTCCAGGTGTCACTGTCGTTTCCCACGTAGGCTTTGAAGTCCCCCAGCAGAATAATGGAGTCCCCGGGAGGGGCACTATCCAGCACCCCCGACAGGGACACCAAGAAGGCCGGGTACTCCACATTACCATTCGGCCTGTAGGCCGAAACGACCTATCCCCAACTCGAAGGCGCAGGGATGCGACCCTCTCATCCACTGGGGTAAACCCCAACACGAGACGGCTGAGCTGGGGGGCAACAAGCAAACCCACACCAGCCCGCCGCCTCTCCCTGTGGGTCACTGCAGAGTAGAAGAGAGTCCAGCCCCTCTCAAGGAGATGGGTTCCAGAGCCCACGCTGTGCGTGGAGGTGAGCCCGACTATTTCTAGTCGATATCTCTCAACCTCCCGCACAAGCTTAGGCTCCTTCCCCCCAGCGAGGTGACACTCCACGTGGGCAGCTGAGGTCTCCGCCTTCGTCCGCCACCCAATCCTCTTTGCACCGGTCCCTCATGGTTCCCCCTGCAGGTGGTGGGCCCACTGGGGGATGGCCTTGCGTCTCTCGTTCGGGCTTGGCCCGGCCGGGTCCCGCGAGGAGCGACCCGGCCACCAGACGCTCTCCGGCGAGTCCCGACCCCAGGCCTGGCTCCAGGGTGGGACCCCTGCCCCGCCGTACCGGGCGACGTGATGTGCCTCGATATATTTGTCCTCATGAAGGATTCTTGAACCGCTCTTTGTCTGACCCGTCACCTAGAGCCTGTTTGCCATGGGAGACCCTACCAGGGGCATTTAAGCCCCAGACAACATAGCCTCTAGTATCATTGCAGCACTCAAACCCCTGCATCAAGGTGGCGTTTCAAGGAGGGCTATTACTGTATTTTCTAATTGGTTTGAACTGAATAGAATGGTATATAATTGGATATGAATCTGAATGTACTAAAGTGAATTGTAACTGAATTGTTTTGGAATCAACTGAGGAAAATTGACTTGTATGTAATAGTGTGCTGTGTATCATCTAAGCAAACCTGAACTAAATTGTATTTGACAATTATTTCCTTGGTTCCATTCAGTGTCCAAATATTAAGACAATTCTAAACCCCGTAGCAGCATTTCCTCTTAAAAACACGAGTGGTAAAGGAAAGAAAAAAATAGATAATTTATTCATCCAATAGTTGTAGAGATTTTTTTCACTCTAGATTCCAAGAAATGGAATCACAGGCTGATTATAAGACTCTTAAGGGAATAATATATCTACAGCAGTGATCCCTGTGGAAACATAAAAGCAAGGAGAAGCCAATAAAGCTGATTGGCATGGTTTGCAGACCACTCATTGATCGCTGGCTGCAGATGGATCCCCGCTGAGCCTTGGGGCTAATCAAACTCCTTGCTTCACATATACTCTCTGTGCTGCAGGACAGGCCTCAGGTACTGACACCAGCTCTCCTGCAAACAGCTGGACACACTGAGGTGCAAAGACTCATGTCCTTGCAGGAGTGAGCTTAATTCCCAAACTGCATGTTCATGACATCTTCAGCACATACATTTCCACAAATACCAAAATAAATCCTATACGTTGGGTGACTGAATGTTGTAGAATTAGAAATGTTTAATGAAATATTTATCAGTCGATTAGTTTTTGCAATTTGGGATAAGTCATAAAGAAATTACCAGCTGTTCTATTAGACAAGTTTCATGGTCTATGACGCTGTCCATGGTCCTGGACGCATCATAAACTGCTCACCACCAGGGGTCAGCAGGAGGCCTGACACTGACTGCATCAGAGACACACAATGAGCAATTGAGAGGAAATGGAAAACATGAATATAATGTGTCACCAAGCCATTAATTAAATCAGTTCCTGGGTGGATGATTTGCATGGAATAAATGTAATTTATTGAGCTCGACAAAGACGGATCAGGGTGGAACACTCGCTCAGAATCATCAATTACAATCTGTACCACTTGGAAGTGACCCAAGAGCAGTGAGCGCTTCTTTCAGTGAGAAGCATACATTCACTCAAGAGGTGGGGGGGATCATTTACCAGTAGCATTACCTTGTTCCAGAAGTTTATTTGATGATGGCTTTTCTTTGTAGATCACAAACATAGTTCAGTTTTTATTTTTCTCCATTGAACAATTTGGTAATTCTACAGTATGTGTATAACGTGTGTACTGGCTGCACAGAGAAGCTGGATAATTACTCCCCATTAACTATGGGATTGGGGAAATGGTGAGAACATTGGATTCATAAGACTTGACCTAAAAAGTATATTTAAAGGAGAGGGTTTTTTTCTGTTTGTCCAAGTGTTTTAGTGTTAAATGTTAGGCCATCTGTCTGACAGATGAAGCTTAAAATAATCAAGGAGAATGATCTCAAGCAGCAAATCTTCTGCAAACTGTAAAATATGCCATGTGCTGTTCATCTAAAGTGATCTGAACTGAATCATGTCAAAATACTTAGTGTAAAACAAATTGAACTTATTGACTTTTAGAGTGTAAGGCAGTCATTTTACGCTTGAGTTATGGACTTTCAGAGACAGATCCATGGTAGGGAGAACAGGAGAGCCTGTCACCTCTACTCTCATTATAAACACAGGGATTCCACAGGTCTGTGTGCTTAGCCCTGTCTTTTCACATTATACATGATAAAACTAAATTGCAAAATTTGCTGACGACACAACATTTGTGGGTAATATCACCCATGACAGCGGGGCATGGTTATGAACATGAACTCGTAAATCTGACTGAGTGGTGTGGACACAAAACTGGTCCTCAATACTTAGCAAGGAGATGTTATTTGACTATAAGAAGGGATAGGATAAAAATCACACTGCTTCTCTAAATGAACAGGAAGTTGGTGGAATGTATTGAAGGCATACAGTGCCTTTTGGACTTTAATGGGATGTTATGTGATAGACCAACACAGATTTTCACATAATTGTGAAGTGGATGAAAATTGGGAATACAAAATTATTTACATATAAAAAACTAAAAAGTGTAGCATTATTCTGTAGTCCACCCCCTTTACTTTGACACCCGTAATAAAATCCAGCACAACCAATTACCTTCAGAAGTCACTTCATCAGTAATTTGATTCCATCTGTGTGCTATTTAATCTCAGTATAAATATAAACGTTCTGTGAAGGCCTGAGATGAACACAGACAGATCAGTCACTGTTAAATTTATCCTCTGAAAGGAGAAAGACTATAATATAGCTGCAAACCTGCCAAAACAAGCCAAACCAAGTAAACCAGCCTAAGTAAAGAGAGTATAAATCAAAGAAGCAGCCAAGATGTCCATGATAACTTTAGGGGAGCTGCAGATATCCACAACTCAGATGAGCACTCAAAAAATTTGGTCTTTATGGAAGGGTGGTGAGAATAAATTCATAAGATGTCCTGTTTGCAGTTTTCTACAAGCCATGTAGGAGACACAGGAAACATTTTGAGAAAGGTGCTCTGGCCCGATGAAACCAGAATCTTTTATATACATGCAAAATGCTACGTGTCTGAAACATGGTTTATTAAACCTCATTTTGTCTTCTTCAAGTTGGACACCCTGTCCAAGCTGACGAAAACAAAATGAGAGTGGACATAACACTTTGGACACTTCAAGTGTTATGTAAGTGTTGATGTGAAGATTGATGGCACTCAATGCAGCGTAACCCTGGAAGAAAGTCTGTTGAAGGCAGTGGGGCTTCAAACAAATGCAGCCACTCATTTAATACTTTAATTTGTGTCGTGTGTATAATTTTTGGTGATGTGACAAAATGCAGAAAAGTTATGAATACTTTTGCATGGCACTGTAACTTTGAATGAATATTTTTCCCTGTTCTCAACTCACCATTGTTTGTAAGACGCTTTGTGACAAACGGAACCAAAAGTTTTGCTGTACGACAAAAATGACTCTGAATCCCTTCAACTTGATGAAACTGTAATTCAGTGTGTTCAGTAAGTTTTTAAGGGCCATCTAAAGCCTTAAGAAGGAAAGCCCGATGACATGTTCGTGACACAGCTATTATCTGTTATGCACCAATTGTCAATATTCTTACTTTTTGTCTCCCAAGCCAGTCAAATGTTGGTTTTGAATAGACTAAGAGGCAAAAACACAAAGGTAACAGTGACTGAAACAGTGACTATATAAATCATCTGTGTTTTTCTGCATCACTTCCTCTTTCTTCTGCTTTTACAGCTGTGGCATTTAGAGAGCAATTTAAGGTTTGCACCAGCGTGCGTGTTGATCAAAGCCCTGCTTTCTCAAAAATAATATATCTTGTTCCAAGAAATATCAGAAGGGAGACAACTGTTAAATTATACAGTGGAGTTTGGTGCTAAATTGAGATGGTGGGGGGGGGTCTTACTCCACCAGCTCCATTAACCCCACCCTCCCCTCTAACACATCTCACCTCATCACTATGTTAACCGCTTCACTTTTGTCATCTCCCCCTTTGCTATTTCATCTCTTTCACCATCGTTGCCTTTCCACGCGGGTTCGCCCTTCTTTTCTGCAGCAATGTGTTTCACTGCCTCTCCCAGCAGTAACATGGCTCTGACCGTCAGAGATCCAGCTGGCAGCAATGATGCCATGCACAAACAAGTCTTCTAAGTCTGTTAAAAACAATATCATCACTGCAGCGCATTAAAGAAAAAGAGAACCACACCAGGGTTTCAACGGGGTGGAGAATAAAAGGATAACTGTACAGCTTAGAAACATGTTGAATACTTCCAGCTGTAGTGACAAGTGCTGCCACAAAGAGGAAGAAGGAGAGGAACAAAACCAAAGGGGAAGAATCATTGAAGAAGCGTTGGTGTGATTTCTTTAGCTTTTATGAGCCGTATCTATCTCTCTGCTATTGTTAACTGCACCTCCTTGGCATTTTGATCTGCAGGGCTGTGAGCAGTTTATTAAAAATGGCAGTCGCTCTAAATGAGCCTGTAATGCTCAACCCTTTCAGGAAATCTTAATGGATCCTAGCCTATCTCTGACAAGGTTAAATGCTCGAGGAGACAGCCGGGGACGTTAACAGACCAGATTATGGGGAGATATCAATGCTAACCAGCGTGTGCCGTAGATTCAGTGGGAAAAAATTAAAAGAAAACCCAATTGGACCCTTTCTAAAACCTAAACCGGGGTTTATAAAAAAGCGGGCCCCAATGATCTTCCAGGAAGGGATCTCCTTTAGCTGCGGGAAATGTCCCCTTTTTGGGGAAATTTTAAACCCCCCCATCTTTTTTACCCAAATTTGCACTGTCAAAACTTAAATTAAACAAGAAAACAAAACCCCCCAAAAAATTAAAAAAACTTTCGGGAAGGGAAAAACAAAAAAGCTCCCAAAAAATAAAGCAAGAAAAGCCCCCCAAAAGCCCCAAAAAAGGAAAAGCAGTTTCCCAGAAAACCCAACCCAAGCCATAAATGAAAACATTAAAGGGTTGAATGTTTATTTGTGGTGAAAAATAACAAAAATCATTGCATGACTTAAATATTATTTTTGGGTTTTCTTCCCAAATTTTTCGGTTTCCAATTTAATATGAGGGGTGCAGAAAAGTTTTGGCTTTTTAAAACTTTTAAACCCAATTTTAAAATTCGGTTTTGAAAAGGGACTGGCCCAAAAATATATTTAATCTCCTGTTTTAGTTTTAATTAATTGTTTGGGCTTTTTCCCCAGTATTGTTTTTTCCCCAAAAGGGAAAAAATTTCCCTTGTAAATTGGGTTTTTTTTGAAAGGGGACATTCAACTGGGTATTTTTAAAAACCCAAAAATTTTAATAGAAATAAAAGGTCTCAGGGTAAGTCATGCTTTGAAACTATTAGAACACAAAACCGCTCACCAATTGTTAATCACCCCAAAAAATCAAAAATTGAAAAAAAAAAAACAAAAAAAAAACCAGCAAAAAAATGCCCCTAAATTTAAAAACCTTTTGGGGCCAATGTACTTTTTAAAATTTGTTACTTTTTTCAAAACCTTCCTCAAAAAGGGTGGCTGTACTGCACTGCCCTGTATATTTTACATAAACAGGACCAACAGGTGCTTGTTAATTGGTATTTTTTTCCCCTTTTCCATAAAAAGCCTTTGAAAAACCCCCTCAAGGGAGAAAATGTTGCTATATTTCTGCCTTTTCCTTTAAAAGGGTGAACTCATAGGTGCAATGTTATAACTGAAATTAAAAACAATTCGGGAAAAAATCATTTTTTTTTTTACCAAAATACTTTACCACATTTAGAATAAAAAACCCCAAAATATTTTAGGTTTGGTCTTTTTAAGCCTTTCATGGAAACTCTATATTAATCCCAGGCATTTTGGGAAACACCAAAATTCTAAAAAAAAAAGCAAAAGGCTTTAACCGTATTGGAAAAAAACCCGGCCAGAAAAAGCCTTCCTCAGAAAACATGTTTTTTTGCACCCCTTTGTCTTTGTGATGTGAAACGGCATGTGGAAGTTACGTGTCTTTTTTAAAAAAAGTATTGACTTCCCCGAGAGAAGCTGTTTAAAATGGGGGGGGCGTGGTATCATGCAAAGAAAAAAAAAACACAATGTACTTTTTTCAATTAACACTGTCATAACAGTTTTTATATATTCAAGTTTTTTTTAATAAAGATCTGGACTATTGTGCACAGTCAGTTTCCACATTGTGATGCTCCATGTCAGATAAGTAAGAACCCATAGATGACCCAGTTTCTGGAAGAGGTTTGGGAAAGACTTTCGCGGTATTCCAAAAAAACCAAAATTTCTGAATCAGTTTTCAAAATTTCAGCTTTATTAAAACAAGTTTGTGTGCACAAAAAGGAAAATTTTAAATGGGGTTGCACACACCCCCCACAGGGAAAGGAAAGAAAGGGAAAAAATAAAAAAGGGGGAAAAAAAAAAAAAGAAAAGGGAAAAAAGAAAAAGGGGGGGAATTTTTCTTTAAAATAGGAAGGGGGGAAAGGGAAAAAGCAATTTTGGTTTTAAAGGGGGTGGGTAATATTTAATGATGGGGGGCAAAATTGGGTAAAAGAGAAAAAAAGGCACAAAAAACGGGAAGGGAAAATTTTTAAAAAGGTGGGGTTTTAAATCCTTCTTAAAACATGGGGGGGAGGGGGGGGCCCAGGGGGAAAATCAAAAGGGGAAAAAAAGGGGGGGGGGGAAAAGGGGGGGAAAAGGAAAAGGAAAATTTTGGGTTGGGGGGAATGGGGGGCCGGGAAGAAAGGTTTGCTTCCGGGGGCCCCTTGGGCGGAAGGGGGAGGGGGGTCCTCAGAATGAAAGAAAAAAAAACCGCTTTTTTTCCAAAACCGGGAAAAGGACTATACGAATTTAAAAAACCAAAATGTAAAAAAAGAAATTAAAATAAGAAAAAAAGGGGGAAAAACAACTCCCCAAAAAAATTTTTGCCCCCCCAAAAAATTAAAAAAGGATTCAAAAAAACGGGGGGGGGAAACAGTGGGGTTGTTGGGTTTTGGGGCCAAAAAAATAAATAATTGGTGAAAAGGGGGTAATTAAAAAGGTTAATTTTGGGGATAAAAAGGAAAAAATTTAAAAAACCCCGAAAAAGGAAAAAAGGGGAAAAAAAAAGGTTTTGGAAGTTTGGGAAGAATTTGGTTTTATAAAAATACGGGGGCCGGGGGGGAGGGTTTTGGAAAAGAGAAAGGGGAATGAAAAAAGGGGGAAGGAAAAAAGAAAAAGGGGAAAAAAAGGAAAAGAAAAAAAAAAACTTTTTGGGGGTAAAAAAAAAAAGGAATTTTTTAACCACAGAAAAAATTTAAAAGGGGGTTAAAAAAACGGGGGTTTTTAAAAAAAACGGGGTTAAATGAAAAAAAGAGGGGAAAAAATTTTATTTTTTAAAAAAAAATTTAAAAAGGTTTTAATTAAATTTAAGGAAAAAAAAAAAGGGGGGGAAAGGGAGGGTAGGGTTGTTAAAAAAAAAAAGGGGAAAGGGTTTTTTTTGGGAATAAAATTTTTCCAGAAATTTTAAAAAAAAAAACCAAAAGGGGGTTTAAAATTATGGGGGGGGAAATATTTTTGGAAGCCCAGGGGGGGGGAATTTAAGGGGGGAAGGTTTTAATGATTTCCCAAATCCCCAAAAGACCCCCCAAAAAAAAAAAAATTCTAGTCCAGAGCATGACCAAAAGGAATGCGTCAGGTTACCAACTGCAGACTGCAGGCTGCAGACTGCAGGCTTGTCAACATGTAGTTTGGAAAATTCCAGTCTGGCTTTTTTATGATTTGTTTTCAACAATGGTGTTCTCCTTGGTCGTCTCCCATTAAGACCACTTTGCCTCAAACAACGTCGGATGGTGCGATCTGACACTGATGTTCCTTGAGCTGGAAGTTCACCTTTAATCTCTTTAGAAGTTTTTCTGGGCTCTTTTGTCACCCTTCGTATTATCCGTCCTTTGTTTTGTCATCAATTTTCCTCCTGCAGCCACGTCCAGGGAGGTTAGCTACAGTCCCATGGATCTTAAATTTCTGAATAATATGTTCAACTGTAGTCACAGGAACATGAAGCTGTTTGGAGATGGTCTTATAACCTTTACCTTTAACATGCTTGTCTATAATTTTCTTTCTTATCTCCTGAGACAACTCTTTCCTTCGCTTCCTCTGGTCCATGTTAGGTGTGGTACACACCATGTCACCAAATAGCACAGTGTCTACCTGTAGCCCTATATATAGACCCACTGATTACAAGAATGTAGACACCTGTGATGCTAATTAATGGACACCTTGATTTAACATGTCCCTTTGGTCACATTATTTTCATTGGTACCATCAATTTTGTCCAGGCCTGTTTCATGAGTTTATTTTTTAAAATAATCCTGTTTAAGCATGTTTGAAAAGCAATGTCTGACTTTCATTTGTTCATTTTCATAGAATTTTTATTAATTATTACCTTTGTCAGATTCAAGTTATTTCTGTGACCATTGTGGGTTTTTCTTTCACATTAACTGAGGGGTACCAACAATTTTGTCCACGTGTGTACATCGAATACAGATCGGAGATGTGTTCACAAAGAAGCTACTTAGTCTTTCCCTAGAGTAGTAAAGCATATGTACAGTTTTAAACTGGATTATGTTATGTCTGACATTTAATGAACAACCATGTATACTATTGAAACAATCATCCTAAACCTCCTCAGATTGTTGTTGCCCCAGCTCCTCTTCCCATGCCTTCCTAAATCTTGTCATGTCTACATTTGTGTCACAAAAAATCTTATGGAAATATGACACTGCCCCCCGATTGACAGGATCAAGTGTTTAGTTAGAGCAATGAAATTGGATATATTTTTCTGTACATAATCTCGAGTCTGCAAAAATCAAAAGCACCAAAGGGAGGAATTTGTTTTGAGCATATCTGAGTAAAAGAGGCGAATATCCCGTCAACATAAAAGTCTTCTATCGGATGCCCCTCAGCACCCACGGCAGCATTGTTGAGGCTGGAGTAAAAGAATGATTTTCACACACAGGAGAATCAAAGTACATATTCGGAGCTTAAATATTTATCTGTATTTGTTTCCATATTCTAATAGTGCTGCCTATGACAAAGCTGTTATTGCAAACTGATTTATTAACTTTAATAAGGCTGTTAAGCAGGGTGGCCAGGGATTGCAACACTGCAGACGTTCAAGAACTAACCAGTCCGGACAGGCACTGTTGGGGGGCAAGGGGGTTTTCCTTCCCCAGGCCAAAATAGATAAATGAGAAGCCCAGTAATACAGTTTAAAGTCAGGCAGTGGGAATCTACCAAATGTCTTTGTTTTACAAAAATGTTTTTTGGATATTCTAACATTTTTATAGCCCCAAATGATGGGGATAATAATGGAATCTGTTTGAAATGGAATAAGCCTATAAAACACGGGATGGAATGGAATAAATGGAGATAACGCGGCAGAACCACTGCTTTTATGACATTATTCTTTCCAACTATAGAAAGAGGGAGAGTCTTCCAAAAGCTAATGTTCTGTTGTTCGATCTTGATCTGCCAGTTTAGTCGAAGGAGGTCTTCTGGTTTTTTTTTGTCACAATTACATCCAGATATAAAAAGGTGTTCTGAGCTAACTTAAATGGTGTAGACAGCAAATAAGCCGAATTAGCCCCTAAGCAAAAATACATTAATTCATTCATCACAGTTAATAGAGAAACCTAAAAACCTGCTGAAGGTGTTGATCTGATTCAAAATGGTAGTCAACGATATCTGTGGATTAGAGATATAGTACTGTGCAAAAGTTTTTGGCATGTGTCAAAAAATGTTGTAAACAAAGAATGCTTTCAAAAATGGAAGTGTTAATCATTTATTTCCATCAATCAACAAAATGCAGTCAATGAACCAAAGACAAATCTAAGTCAAATCAATATTTGCTGTGACCATCCTTTACTTTCAAAACAGCATCAGGTTTTCTATGTACACTTGCACACAGTTTTTGAAGGAACTCAGCTGGAAGGTTGTTCCAAACATCTTGGAGAACTAACCACAGATCTTCTGTGGATGGAGGCTTTCTCACATCCTTCTGTCTCTTTGTGTAATCCCAGACATGCTCCATGATGTTGAGATCAGGGCTCTGTGGGGGCCATACCATCACTTCCAGTAAGTCTTGTTCTTCTTTACGCTGAAGATAGTTCTTAATGACTTTGGCTGTATGTTTGGGTTCGCTCACTTAGCATTTTGTGAATTGATAAAAATAAACAATCATCATTTATATTTCTGAAAGCATTCTTTGTTTACAGCATTTCACACCTAAAACTTTTGCACAGTACTGTATATAAAAGGATGTCATCTGCATAAAGTGAAAGATAATTTTCAAGACCACATGTTTTAATAGGGAGTATCAGGGGATTTATTCTAAAACTGACAGCTAAGGGTTCAATAATAATTGAAAAGAGAAATGGGGAAAGAGGGCAATCCTGACACGTTCCCCGTATTATTGCAAAGGAATGAGAGATATTATGATTAGTAATAACGGAAGCATGGGTATGAATAAATTATCTCTATCCATTTTGTGAATGAAGATCGGAATCTGAATGATTACAATGTGTACATCATATAAGGCTATTCTACTGGATCAAACACACGTTGTGCATCTAGTGAAATAATCGAAGCCTCAGTGTTTTTTTGCATATAAAATATTAAAAAGCTGGCTCAGACTAAAGAACATATGCCTACTGGGCATAAAGCCAGACTGATCAGGATGAACGATTGAACAGATGGCTTCCAGCACCTCCACATAATCAGGTGGTAATCTTTGCAGCTCCATATCTCAAAATTTATCCATTTCTTCAATGCACGGCTTTCCCTGCGCTTGGTAAACACTCGCGTAAAAGTCTGTAAAGCAGTCATTGATCTTATCTGGATCTGTAAGCCACTTTCTAGCCTAATACGGTGTATAGTCCTAGAAGCTTGTGATTGTTTAATCTGGCGGGCTAGTAGCCTATGTGGTCTATCGCCAAACTTACACTGTCTTTGTTTAACTTACAATAATTTAGAAATGTTTTTAGACATAATAGAGTTCTGATTTTAGAGTTCTTCCTTTTCCGGGTGTCGAATGATATTATACAGCCCCTTAATACTGCCCTCATAGCCTTCCACAAAACCGAATCGTCCACCTCTTCCGTGTCTTTGAAGTTTAAGTACGACTGTTATTTAAAGGGTATTTAATTGTACCGCCCCCTTTTGTAGTCCAAGTTAAGATGCAAAGACACCGGGCCGTGATCTGAAATATGTATATTTTCACATATGCAACCTAATACCAAAGCCAGCAACTTCGAGTCCAGTAAAAAGTAGTCGATCCTGGAGTAGGATTTATGCACTGCGGAAAAGTAAGAAAATCTTTCTGAGTAGGATAACGAAGCCTCCATATGTCAACTAAATTGTGGGACAGCGTTAGTTCTTTGAGGATCCCACCACCTTTGCATGAAATAGATAGGGAGCGTCTGTCTAGAATTGGCTCCAAGACCAAATTTAAATCCCCTCCAATATTAAGGCTAGAGCTGACCAGATTAGGAATCAAATTAAAGAGATTTAAAAAACAAAACAAAACAGGATCACAGTAATTAGGTCCGTACACGTTATTTAATACCACTTGTTCAGAGTTAAGCATCCCACAAACGATTACATATCTTCCCCAATGATCCAAAATTGTCTGAGTATGACTAAAAAGTGTATTTTTTCTAATTAAAATTGCAACCTCTCTAGCTTTTGTACAAAAAATTTACTGATACACATGAGAAGCCAATGATGGACAAACAACTTTAGCTGCTGTTTTCTTAATATGGGTTTCCTGAAGAAAACAAATATCTGCATTCAGAGTATGAAGATGTGCATATACTTTACTTCTTTTCAATGGACTATTTATCCCACGAACATTCCAGCTGACCAGGTTGACCCCACCACATAGGCATTAGTGTGCCTATGTGGCCCCGTTGGCATTTGCTTGCATGCAATATGGTAACTGACTGTTACATGACTGTGAAGCTACATTAGAAACATTACTCGGAACACACAGATGTGAAGGAACAATAAGAGCCCGCCTCATCTTCAAATGTAACAAAACAGAACCGGGGGTGGTGTCTCCATGTTGACCTATTCTATGCAGGTTACTAAGAAGATATTAGAAAACACAGATAAAACGGAGCACATAACCGTGTCATCAGTGCTTAAACCTCTCGTTGAAATAAAGTGTGTCTTAGCTTTAAAAAAACAAAACAAATTAGTAGCATCAAGGCTAGGTGACCTCCTAGCAATCAATAGCAACGCCACAAAGCTAAACACAGTGAAATAACGATATTTAAATAGTTTGTTTTTAAACCAATTTTCTATTCCCAGACACAACTGTAGTATATGGCTGATGCAGTCAGCAGCGTGGTGATATCAGCCGTGGGAGGGAGTTCTAACTTGCGTGAATCGAGTGAAGAGCACAATAATAAAAGACAGACAGTAGACACATTCGTCCTCGCTTTTCCTGGATATAGCATTGGTGACAAAGATGGAGCTTTCCTTCTCACCTCTGCCTCCATTCCTCGCTCTGCCTGGTGAGCCGCGGATCCCTTGGTCCCGCTGGAAAGAGTCTTTTGTGATGTTCATAGCGGCTATCGTGCTGGCTGACACAGCTGAAGTTGGCGAAAAGCCATGCTTATCCACAACCTGGGGAGCGAGGCACAACGTATATTCCGGACACTTGGACAGGCGGACAAATATGATGACTGTATTGCCAGCGCTGCCAGAGGCCTGGTGAGTCGATCCACAGTTACATAACTGACCTCCAATGTTTGGCTAGCCTCTGTAAATTTGGCGTTTTGGAAGAGGAAATTATTAGGGACCCGCTGGCAGCACATGCAGCTAATCCAAGGCTGTGGGAAAAACTGTTTATGTCGCCAGACGATCTCCAGCTGGCGAAGGTGGTGGACATGGCCTCCCAGCTTGAGTTGGATGCTCTGCTAACATCTCAGCTAACAGCCCCAGAGCCAGCCCCAGTATATACCTCTCTGCGTCTGCAAAGACTGTAGCTCCGGTGGTTAGCTTCCTGAACCCCCTTTCCCCTCGAGGTGCCCGAGGTAAATGTGGCGGGACAGCAGGGTGACACAGCACCTCAAGTGTGTGGTAACTGCGGTTCTACCTCCCATCCAATAGGCGCGCCAGCTTGCCCAGCCCTGGGGCAGAGGTGCCAACGCTGTGATAAACTAAATCACTTCTCCAGAGTGTACCGCTCTGCGCCTGTTCCCACAACCTTCCACCGCCATTCTCTCTACTCCTCAGCCCGACCACCATTCACTACATGGGCTACAGCACCAAGCCGTTTGGTGTATGGTGCGTTGATCTCAGACAGGTAAACAAAGTGGTAATACCTGATAAATATCCCCTGCCCACAATGGAAGAACTTTGTTCCACAGTAAGTTCTAAGCTCGACATTCGCCAAGACTACCTGCAGGTTCCCCTACAACCCACAGCCGCAACCTGACTGCCTTTGTAACCCACATGGGTTTTTTTCGATACACCTGTATGTCCTTTGGCCTCAGCTCCCCCCCAAGCTGTTTCCAGAAAATCATGGACATCTTTGCAGGTTTTGATGGTGTGGTGGTCTACATGGATGACATCGTGGTGCACAGAGTGACACCTGCCCTGCATGATGACTGCTATTCCAAGGTGCTTAAAGCTCTTGCTCTCCACGACCTCACCCTAAACGGGTAGAAGTGCATCTTTGCCACGCCAGTAATCAACTTTGTGAGGTTCCTCCTGATCGCTGATGGAATGAGCCCACTCGATTCAAATGTTCATGCCATCCTGTTCCTACCGGAACCTTCCTGCACAATGCAGCTGTCATCATTCCTGGGAATAACCTCTTTTTACCTCAGCTTCCTCCCCAACTGCTCTGCTACCACTGCACCACCACGTGGCCTCCCAAGCAGGACGCTGCCTGGTCCTGGACCTCTGTATGCTCCACTGCAGTCAGCCAGCTTAAGTCCAAGCTGACCTCCCCACCCGTGCATGCCCACTTTGACCTGCATCACATTTGTAACATGCAATGCTTCCAATACCACCGTCAGCGCTCTTTCAACTCCAGCACGGGACTGAGGGTCCAGTGGTGTTTGCTTCAAGGTCACATACCTCGGTCGAGTGGAAATACTCTGTTGGGGAGAGGGAGGCCCTAGGTGAGTCTGGGCATCCGAATGATAGGACGTGTACTTATATGGACGGCACTTCACGCTGCGGACAGACCACCAGACCCTCACAGCCTTGCTGGTTATATCCGGATCAAGACACAGGCCTCTGCGCCTTCACTGATGGTCAGAGGCTGCAGGCGTATAATTTTACCACACAATTTACGCCTAGAAGGGAGAACATTGCAGCAGACTTGCTCTGAAGAGATACTCTAGATCCTTGGTCAGATTCCGTCCAAGATTCTTCTGAGCCAGAGCTGATTCTCATGCTGCACACATCGCTTCAGGCAGCTGTTTTCCTCCAAGAGCTTAAAGCTGCATCTGCATGGGACCCTGCATTCAACCAACTCTGTGTGGTCATTCGGGAGGGATGGCCCCCCAGAATCCCAGAGGATCTTGTGGTCTTTCACTGTGTCAGGAGTGACCTCTCCTGCTGGAACAATGTCTGCGTGGCACGGGGGTTGTGCACAGTGCAGCATTGACAGCCCACATCCTCAACATGCTCCATGGGGTTTTTTGAAATCAAACGACGCTGCAGGGGCCAGGTCTGGTGGCCAGGCATCGATAGAGATGGTAAAAGACCCTGGAGCTTGCCTCACCAGAAGTAAGACTGGCCACCGCCACCTTTACAGGCCCTGCCATGGCCATTGATTTCATGGACTCACATCCAGGTGGACATCTGCGGAGAACTCTTTGGGGCCTCCCAGCTCCAACGCTTCCTCCTGGTGGCTTACGACCTCCATTCTATGTGGCCTGGGGTGCTACCAGTCGGTTCTGTCACTACCTGCACTGTTACTGACTGTCTCTCCTCCCTGTTATTCCGTTAGGGTGTGCTTAATACCGTTACCACAGATAATGGGCCCCAGTTCATCTCGGCCGACTTCACCACCTTTGTGGAGGACAGGGATCAAACATCACAGAATCGCCATCTACCACCCTCAAGCTAATGGCTGTGTGGAGAGTTTTAACCAAACCCCTAAAAAATTGACTCAGAGCACATCTGGCAGTCTCTCATTTTCATCTAGACTACAGAGCGACGGTGCATGTGACGACGGGCAGTTCTCCAGCACTCCTGATGCTCAGACGTAAACTACAGCTTCCTCTGCATCGCTTACGCATCCTAACCGGGGGCATGCTCCAACAATGTAAACCTCACTGTCCAGCAAAGTTGCAGGACAACACCGCATGAAGCAGCAGTTTAACAGAAAACAAAGGGTGAAATGCTCTACGTTCATGGTGTGAGACTGGGTCTGGATTTGGCAACCCCATCAGTCCCACAAGTTATCCTCATTCTGGTCTGCACCACAGCAGGTCATTGAACAGTTAGGACCAGCCACCTTCTGTTTGGCCTATGGCTTCCATTGGCATGCCAGCTGCCTTAGGCGGGTCTCCCAACCATCCACTTCTGTGGGGGCTGCAGCTGAGCCACACCCGACAGGATGAGGACTTTCCTCTTACATGGCCAACGGAGCCAGTCACACATCAATCTGAACCCAATGCACCAGTTGAGCCGTTGTAACCTGTAACAAAGTAACAGTAACAAATCTTTTTTCACTACATTACAAAATCAATCTTAATCATCTCAGATCCTGCAGGACTGCAGCCGTTAACCTGGAAGAATCATCTCATGGTGCACATGGTCTGTGATAATATTAAGTTCCAGTTTGAAATAGTCTTTTTATGTGAGCTTTAATTCTATGTGCTGTCAAACATATTTTCACGTTCTCAGTCTTTCACAAACATGCATGTTAAATACAGTGTCTTGCAAAAATGTTCATACCACTTAAACTGTTCCACATTTGTCACATAGCTTCCACAAATTTGTCTGCATTTTATTCAAAAAATCAACAAAACATAGTTTATAATGGAGAAGCAGATTGAAGAAGATACATAGTTTTCACATGTTTTTACAAATACAAACATTCTAAAGTGCCCAACATTTAAATTCAACCTCTTTTTAATCTGCACTCAGAAGTCCCTTAGTGTCAGTATAAATTGCAAGGAAATGGCAAATATGCAAACCAAACAAGACATTGCTGTCCACCTAAACTAACAGGTTGAGCAAGGATTAAGCAGAGAAGAAGCTAAGAAGCCCATCTTAGCTCTGGAGGAGCTGCAGTGATGAACAGAACAGACCAGTGGAGGAAACGGTAATATCTTCTTTGTGAATCATGGCATTATGCTGTGGAGATGCTTTTCTTCAGCATGAACAGGTAGGCTGGTCACCGTTGACGAAGATGGGTGGAGCAAAGTAAAGAACAATTTTGGAAGAAAACTTGTTACAGGCAAAGACTTGAGAATGCCACAATTTAATGGCAATGGCCTAGTCAATGTCCAGAGAAATATCCAACTAACTAATCTATACCAAGACTTTAAAATTTCTGCTGAGAAATGCTCTCCACAAAATCTGACTGAGCTTGTTTTCGGGTAAAGGGGCTAAATATAAATTCATGCAACATTTTTCATTTTTTTTGTTAGTAAAATATGGAAAACTGGACCGCCTACTCCACCTTGTTTTGGTCTACTATAAAAAAATCCCAATTAAATACCTTGAAGTTGTTGTAATGTGACAAAATGTAAAACATTTTAGCAATTTGAATACCTTTGAAAGGCACTGTAATTTAGAGGAACCTTCTACCTTCTCAGCATGTTCAGCATTATTTAGAAAAAGTTGATGTGTTATCTACATGCACTGCAGCCCAGCTGTAAGTGCTGATGTTTCAACTTGAAAAATGATCAAACACACAAAAGAAATTCAATCGGGGATGCAAATGAGGACATTATGCTCACATGTTTACATACATTTTAGATAAAATGCAAATGTTCTACCTCAATGATCAGCCTCTCCACATGACACACGTTTCCTTCAGACGACACCACTCAGAGAACGAATTTTTCCTTGTTAAATCTAAAGAAGTCAAAGCAGAGGAATTTAGCGCTGCTACAGTTTCACAACATGAGATTGTGTGAATAATACATACTCTGCGTTTGTTTGGAAAGGAGTGCTGTTAAAGTCTGGGATAAGCTGTTTCTATGCATCTTTAATATCACACTCATACTTCACCATGTATAATGAAAACATATAATCTGAGTGTTCTCGCAGATGCCATGGAAACTGTGCTTAAGTTGACATCCTGTTGCGGGAGCACATCTTAAGAGTATATTTAGAGCTTCTTGTGGCTGGAATAAGACTCTGGCTTGATGGCCTTGTGCAGTTTACATGTTGAGGGTCAAAGTCATGTATCCTCCTTGTATGATGATGTTCAGCGGCTCTTTAACCTGAGATTTTCATCGAAAATGGTAGCCAGCATCTGTGTGATCTGTGAGCATCTGTGTGATGGTTATAAATGACCCAAAAGCTGATGGCAGCAAATATGGATGATGATTTATTAAAACAATGGGGAAAAAAACATTTAAGGAAAAAAAAAACAGAAGTCCAACAAAATCCAAAGACAACCAAGACAGGGAAAACATCAGAGCTACAAAAAAGCTGGCAACAGATCAGACTGGGAAATAGAAGAATCTGGCAAGGATTGACAAGAACTGAAAGGGTTATACCTGCTGGGGATGTGATTAGTGGAACCAGGGTCAAGTAACTCTAAACCAATCAGTTGGTGGTCTGGATGTATGGTTGGGGTTGTTTTCCTCCACTCCAGTCTCAAATCTTCTGCAGGCCCCTGTTTTTTTTTCCAGGATTTTCCTCCATTCATCTTCCCATCAACTCTCAGAAGCTTCCCAGTCCTTGCTGAAGAAAATCCTTCCAATATCATGATGCTGCCACCACCATGATTCAGAGTAGGTACTGTATATTTAGGGTATCAGGTTTCCTCCACATACCTTTTTGCATGCAGGTTGAAAAAATCCACTTTGGTCTCTTCTGATCCAAGACTCTGCTTCTCCATGTTTGCTTTGTCTCCTACATGACTTGTGACAAGCTACAAATAGAACCGCTAATGACTTTCCCTTAACAATGGCTTGTATATTTTTCATTCCACTCCATAATTATGCAGCACTTTCTGTTGGTTTTTCAAATCAAACCCCCCACAGGTTTGATGATGTAACGTGACAAAATGTAAAAATATGAATATTTTGCATTTTAAATGAAACCCAGCAGTTCAGCAGGCTTCTTTCAGCCGTCAGCGTATCAGACGCAGAGGCTGAGAATGGCCAGTCTGCCTTTTAGGACACACAGCTTTCAAAAGGACAACCTGTCATGCATTATTATGTCTATCTGTGATCTGGGTCAGGCCCTTGTAATGCATGAACGCTTTTATGGGCAGACACAAGACCAACGTACACACAGGATGACCGCTCCAGATGAGACACAATCGAGTGTATTGTGGAGTGCTCTGCCCTGCTCTTATTAACAGCCTCCAAATTGCTCTTTGCTGATGCATGCCTGTGTGTACAGGAACTCTCTGAGCGCCTACGGCTATCGCTCAAGCCTCCCAGCTGCAGCCGCTGCAGCACATTCACAGGGCCACATATTAGCTGGAAGTGGCACATGCTGCCAAAGGAGACATGAAATGCGTCCTTGCCCTTGTGCACAAACAGCAAAGTATAATAAATACCAGGGAGATGCCTCCCCCATTGGATGCAGGAGGAGAGTCAGTGGAGTGAGGGTAAAAGATGGAGGTTACATGGGGTAATAATGCACAATGAAGGTGGAAATCTGTGTTGTAGCTCTTTCATTATTAATTCACTACCTCCTCTTGTGTTGTGTTGACTTACCTTTTATTCCTGAATGGAATTTTTTTCCTGAGCTGAGTGTACAAAATCTTCACAAGTTCCCAAATCAAAACTGATATTATATGTTAAATATTCAGATGCTTGCTTGGCAAAGAACATGTTGGGGGTTTATTGCTGCACCTCGACAGAATGTATATGCTCCAGAGCAGCTTGTCCCTTGACTGCAATGAATATGTGCTCTGCAGTTTATTTGAGATAATCCACCCAGCATCCAGAGATGTTTAAATCCTTTTTGGACACAAAATATTTGGTAATCCACTGCTGCAAAATGTATTTTATTGAGGTTTTAATCTGATAGACAAAGAAAATGTTGTATCTAGTTGTTTTTATTTTTTATTGGTTTTCTTTTTTATTTTCCAAATAAAAATCTGAAAAGTATGGGGCACATTTTTTTTCTCATTAATGGGTTTGTAGAGATATTTTTCATTTTAAGATCAACAACAGTTTAAATATTGCCAACAATCTCAATTAGATCTAGGTCTGAACTTTGGCTAGGCCAACACTTGGATATGCTTTGATCTAAACCATTCCTTTGTCAGTCAGGCTGTATGTTTTGGGTCATTGTCCTGCTGGAAGGTGAACCCTTGCCCTAGTTTCAAATTCTATTTGGATCCTCTTACAGGTTTTCTGTTAGGACTGTCCCGTAGTTAGCTCCATCCATCTTCTCAACAGTTTTGACTAGCTTTCCCACACCATGATGCTGTCACTATCATGTTTCACAGTAGGGTCGATGTGTTCAGACTAATATGCAGTGTTCGTTTTTTTTAAAACATTTTCCTATATAAGGAACAATTTAATTTTGGTCTGATCTCTTCAGAGCACCTTCTTACACGTTTCCTGTTTTTCCCACATGGTTTGTCGCAAACTGCAACAGGCTGTCTTTGAAACAATGGTTTCGTTCTTCACTCTTCAATAAAGGCCAGGCTTGTGAAGTCAATAACTAAAAGTACGATAAATGGAATCACCTTATATAAAGCTTTCTAGTCATACTGACCACTCAAAGCGCTCAACGTTACCGTTATGCGCTTTGTCTAAGGCACATCGACACATAGCAGAGGGGGAAGCTGCAATCGAACATTCAACTTTTTGATTGCAAACAATGATTGCAAATACTTCTGTTCAATCAGCCTGTATAGATTCTCCCACCTAAGATATGGATCTCTGCAGAAACATCTGCGAATTCTCATGCCTTGGTAGGCTTCCAGTTGTGCCGTTCTCTTCCCTTTTTTGATAGGCTGAGGAGAGCTATCTGATGTTATAAGCTTTGGATGTTGTTTTAGGGCCTTGTATTCTAACTATCCAGTTAAACAAGTCAGCATTAATGTCATTTATTGTTAACGGTAATAATAGGGACAGCTCTCCCTGAAGACTTTCTGACCCTGTTAGAGGTCCAGCAGATGCTGTATTGGGCCGGATGGATAAGAAAGGTGTGACAGAAAATCAACAGCAGTTCCTGTCCACTGAGCTGCTCTCTGTTTGGCACAAAGCCATTTTACTGCACCAGGGAGGTGGACGCTGCACTGACCTCCTTGCGAACTTTGAGGCCTCCTGTGACTGCTCGTTCCACATCCACAAACCATTTCACGTAGCTTGGTGGAAATAAAAAGGCTGCAGTGCACTTGTGACTCCCTGCCCACATGCAGAGGAGATCGCTGGATCAATAGATGCCCTTGGTTTTTCTCCCCAGCAGGTCGTGTTGGGAGAGGTGGTGCTCTCAGGAGCGCCAAATCCGTTTCTACAAATAACAGAGTTTTTAAAGATGTCCAAACATTTCTGTATTCCACAGCCCAACACAAACACCTGCATTGATTGGAAAACCTTACTTTGATTTCACCTTCAAATTGCCTGCTAAACCTGGTGGTTCTTCACACTCTCCTGTACGCTCAGAGACATGTAGCAGCTGAACATTTTCCTATTATAACTAATAAAAAAACGTTTTATTTGATTTGTTCAGTTTATCTCTCTTGGGAAAATTCAACGAGATTTAAGTGAAATTTATGCAGAAACTTAGTGTGTAAAAATAAAGAAAACAGTTTCTGAAACTATCAAGCAGCCCCATGCAGCTGAGCATCTTACTGTACATGCACTGACTAATTTCTTTCTGGTCAAAGTATTTCAAACGTTCTCCCTTTGGAATCTGATTAATGGCAACAACATCGCTTTGACGATGGGGCTGATTCAGTATATCAGTCAACACAAAGAAAGACAGAGCCACTTTGACTCTTTAAACAGGAACACATTCGTACAATAAAATGGATGAAAATAGAAAAATATGTTTTTATATATCTATGAAGAAAGAAGCCAAATTCAGTTACATTTCAGTGAGATGACTATTCTTTCATTTATGACAGAATATAACATGACAAAATTATCCTTTAAACGGTCTTTTTCATTTATTTTGTTAAATTTATTCATTAAGAACTTTGAGTAAATATAAGAGTTCATCTAACTAACAGCTAAAAGCTTAAAAATATTTAATTTACAAATAAAACAGAAAAGAGTTCAGACTATGCTCCTTGCAGACATGGGATTTATTGTTGTGTACTGTAAATAAATTGTTAATTTGCTTTATTTTCTGTTTTGTAATCTCAGTCCCCCGATCTCCATATTAGAGAACTGCAGTAAAAAGTGGCATCTTCAGGCCACCAACTCTTAGACGGTTTTTACGTGCCAACTGTTTACTTGGGAGTAACAGCAGGAAAAACCCTTTCCTATCCTACCATCATCAATGTGGAGTCTACAGGGATTTTAACTGGAACTGTGTGCTTTGGTCTGATGAGACTAGGGTCGAGCAGCAAACTCTACAAGTGGGTTGGGACTGAAATAAAGTGTGGATATGTGGAAAAACTTCTCATGCCCACAGTTATGTATAGTGAAAGATCTGTGATGCTGTGGGACTGTTTCTCTTCCAACGGCCATGGGAAGTTTGTTATAGAGAGCATTTGATCTTGGACTGAAATAAAATTTCAGTCCAAGATCGGTAAGAATTTGGTGAACTGTATCAGAAAACTGACACTGTGCTGTCTGTGGGTCTTTCTATAGGATATTGATTTAAAGGACATGGAGAGAAAACAAAAATTGTTTTCCAGACCACAAAAAAATGGCTCACTCTTCATTGCAGAATTTTTTAAATTCAACCATAATGGTGGGTTTATCAGGCATAAATGGCATGTTTAAGGTCATGTCACAGCATCTCATTTAGATTTAGGTCCTAAATGAATGACTTTGACTGGGGCATTCAGAAATCTCTTTATTTTGCCCACTTAGTGGTGTACTTGCTGGCGTGCTTTGGATCATTGTCTTCCTTCATATTCAGAATCACAATCAGTTTTGATGCCAAGTTTGTGGACACAAACAAGGAATTTGACGCTGGTACACTTTGCTCTCAGTGAAGATTTTTTTTTTTATGCAAGTGTGCTTAAGCGTTACATCATCAAGGTCAAGGTCATGAACAGAGGCTGGACATCCTTCTTCATGATCTTTTGCCAGAGAGCAAAATTCATGGGTCCATCAATTGTAACACATCATCCAGATCCTGATCAGCAAGGCAGCCCAAGATCAATACACCACCAGCACAAGATCGATACACCACCAGCACATTTTGCCTTGGAACTTGGAACAAAAACAGAACAAATTTGCAAGCTAAACTTGACCATTTTGTCATAATCCTCAGCCGTTTGATTTTGTTTCTGTCTTTGCCCTAAGCTGAAGCGTCTCAATGTGGGCGGGGCCTATTTGTCTCCGCAGCCCATCTGTTCCTCATCTTTTTATCAACCTCAGTGCTTTAAAAGACTAGCTTTGCGCTAAGCTTCTACGAAACCTCTCGTTACTCATCCCTTGTTTTTTCTGTCTCAGATTAACCTTCTTGGATCAATCTCTGAGAGTGTTTCAGAAGATTGCTCCTGCCGGGTCAGATCACCCCTGCCATACTCACCAGGGCTCTCAGGAACCTCCAGATATGCCTGCAGCTGCCCCTCCCTCTTTTTTTTAGCCACCACCATTTGCACACCTGCCCAGCTTCATCCTCTCACCTTTTTAGAACAACAGTACGTCTCACAGAGAGATCACTGGATGCTTATCTCACCTACCTGTCCGTCTTCAGCAAGCTCAGGATCAAACGCTCGTCTCTCTGTGTTGGTAAAGTTGAAGGAAACAAGCGAGCCCAGAAAAATTTGATAATTTCTCATCCAGTTTCACTAAAAACTACCTTTCAATTGTTCTAATCTAATCCAGATCAATAATCATGATCAGCAGCTTCTTCTAACTACTTCAATTAAAGTGTCTATCAAAAATCAGCACACCCCTGGTAAAATCCTAGGTTTAATCAGTAAAAAATGAGAGGAGGATAAATACTTTTAAAATCTTTTCCACATATTGAAAATGTTAAAGATGCAATAACCTAGTTTCATAAAGTAAGCATGCACACCATTAAACTAATACTTTGTTGAAGCACCTTTTGAGTCAGTTTAGGATTCTTTTTGGGTCTTCTTGGGTCCAAACCATCAATTGGTGCGGTTCTGATTAAATAGAACTAAGGTTCAGGTTTACAAGATGGAATTTCCTGACAAATATTCCAGAAATCCATGGTTTGCAGAGAGGTAACAAATGGCCAAAGGGATATCACTGCAGAAAAGTATCAGTCAAAAGAGGGTACAAACATATCCATAGCATTATTTATACACCACAGCACCATAGAAAGAGTCATCAATAACTGGAATCCATATGTAAAAACCCTCACATTACAAAAACTGGACATTTCTCCTAAATTATTTATAACAAGATGGAGGCTTATCAGGCAAGCTCCCAAGGGGCTGGCAGCAGCACTGAAGGAGCTGTTGGAGTTTCTAACAATCACTGCATGTGTTTACATTTGACAACAAGTTCCTGTTTTTCCATTCATCCAGACTAAGGAGGAAGGATGACAGACAGAAACATTTTCTTCTACAGAAAGCATCCAGACTTGGCTTAGATCTCCTAAACACTTTGGGCAGAATGGCTTTTCTCTGACTCTAAACTAAAATTAAACACAAACAACTAAAATAAAATAAAAAACACCATGCAACACTAAAAGAAAACCATGCCCTTAGTGAAACATGCTGGTGGGGTGGAAGTAGCATGATCTGGGAATGTCTTTAGATGGAACTATGGTTTTTAATAAAGATGAATAAACTTATTAACAGTTCTAATTACATTCAGTTTTGGCCCAAAAAGAAAGCTTAAAATAAAGGTTAATTTAATTTTTTTATTATCACAGTGAGACCTAATGTACACCCAAATTAACAAAAGAAGGGATGTGCAAGAGGAAATCTGAGTTTTGAAACACCCTTACCAAAATCTAGAACTAAAACTGACAGAAACTCTGTGGGCCAACCTGAAGAAGGCTGTCGACAAGCGAGGGCCTCACCATCTGATGGTTTCTGGAGAATATTTGCAAGGTGGAGTGGGCAAACATTGCATGAGCCTCTTACCAAAGAAGACTGAAGAGTGAAACTAAATCAAAAGGTGTGCAGCAAAAAATAATTTATTAATAACCAGTAATGTAATACCTGCCAATAATGTAACAATTCCGGTCATTTTAAATGCAGTAAAGCCAAAAATGATAACCCTAGCTTTGACTTGGAAGTCCAAATAGAATAGTTTTTCTTCTATAATTATCATTTCCCCTTTAGACGCATTATGTTACTCATCCACTATTATACCATTTAGGACAGAAATCTGCCTGAGACTGTACTCTTCATGTGTTGCTCTGACCCTGTCCTGTTAAAAAACAGAAAAACAGTAGTACGTGAGTCTGTCTGAGTACCACCACTGTGAGAGAGGTGAGAGGATTTTCTCTTCACACTCGCCCACACCCAGCAATATGCCAGTGTAGTAAAGTCTGTCTGCTTTTCCCTGCCTGCGGTATTTTGGTCCCGTATGTTTCGGGATGGAGCGAGGCGGCCCAGCGGGGCGGAAAATTAGATCATTAATTGGGAATCATCAACAAGAAATCCTTGATAAGTAATTTACCCTTAGCGGTTTGGGGGGGCGGGCTGAGCTTTGTGCTCAAAATGAATCACCTCAAAATAAACGAGGACACAAAAGGGATATTTTTCATTATCAACAGTCAACATATTAGGTCTAGATACACCTGATAGTGCCACTCGGTCTGATAATGCTCTATTATGAGACTTTTGAAAACGATTAACCATTTTCAGACAGTTATCAGACATTTGCATAATAAAAATAATGCATTTTTAAAAATGTTTTCTACAGTACCCTTTCAGCATGATGGTTTGCAGAATGGCTAGTAAGTAAGTAATATGCTCAGAGGAACACTGTTTATCACTTTAATTGGATTTGTTTAAACTAAGCAGACCCTGAATGTCGGTGAACGTACTGCATTACAGCCACTGACCCGATAATATATGCTGATGCTGTTTAACCAAGTGTTTCTTCCTTCGTGAACAACCCACTCTGCCTGTCCATGCCAAAACTCTCAGTGCTAGTAATGTTTCACATCTGCCTTTTCGGGCTCCAGATTATGGCTGCAGTGTGAACAGGCAGACTTTTCTATAAAATCCATTAAACTTAGTTTTTTTCAGTTTGTCACCTACAAACAACATGCCATGGTCAGTTTATTTTCTGTTTAATTTGCTATTTGTGATTTAATCAAGATAAGCTTTAGCCTCCAAAAACACACATGTACACGTGCTTCGGGTGACATTACAAAGGGTATAAGGTAACTGATTAAAGATCTTTTAAGTACGTTTTAAGTAATGTTTGTATTTTTTTATTTATCCTCCTTATTTGCATATTTCTTTTTATAGTATTCCTACTTCAAAGACGTTAACCTTCATTCTGTACAGCTGCATCAAAATGAGCTGAATGTGAGAAGACTGCATGAATTTCAGGATAATTAGGCAAATATAAAACCATTGCAGTGGTTTGTGAAGATGGAACACTGGAATTATTATGCCTTTAAACAATTTGAGGATGCCATCGCTTGGTAAGCTTCTGATTAATGTTTTGAATTTGGGTTAATTCACAACATTTGAGATAAATGGAGGCACATATTTGGATTTATTTTAAGGCACAACCTAAAACACACTGGTTCCTTGTATGGTGTCATGGGAAAAAAATCAGGTATGATATCAAGAAGAGAACTGTGGGCCTCCAAAAGTCTGGTTCATCAAGGTGCCACATTCGTCTGTTTAAACAATTTTATGCAAGAATAAACAGCATGGGAATGTCCAGTCATCATACAGTTCAGAAAGGAGAGGGGTTCTATGTTTTGGTGCAAAATGTGAGTTTTAACCCCAAAACCAAAGCAAAGAGACCAATTTGTAAATGCACCAGGGATACATTTTTGAAGAAATCATCTGTGGTTTCATTGAGGTGTTTGGCCATAATGACCACTATTACATTTTGAGGGAAAAGGGGAAACATCCTGACTGTGATGTTATGGGGGGTAGGAGCATCTCAAGACATCAGCCATGAAGTTAAAGCTTGAGCCCAAATGGACAATGACCTAAAACATACCATAAAAGTAGCTAAATTATGGCTCAAAGCTAACAAATAAATGTTGTGAAGTGGCCATCACAAATTCTGATTTCAGTAGTATAGACAATTAGCCAGTAGAGCTTAAAGGGTTTTGGAAGTCTACAAACCTGACCCTGTTACACAAGCTCTGTGAGGAGGAATGGGCAACAATTCCAACTAATCATTGTGAGAAGCTTGAGGCTGCATATCCCAAAATACTTTATGTGACCCAAGTCATGCAGTTTAAAAGACAACTCTATCAAATGCTAAGGAAATGAAGGAAATGCAAATTAGAAATAATTTTGACAATCTAAACTGGTCTAAAACAGGAAATGTTCCATCTGATTTAAAGTCAGACAGTGGGGGAAAAATGATATGTGACTTTTTATAGTGTATGTAAATACCTGATTGTATGTTGAAACCTCTCAGGAGTCCCTCTTCCACCGTAGTGTTCATGTCCCTCCCTATTATGCTTTTCCATGGCTTTTATGATATCATCAACTCTAATACACATGAAACAGAATTAACAGTATTTTTTTCTTCAGTACACTTTTTGAAACATGGTCGTGGCAGATGGCTGCTCACACTGAACCTGGTTCAGCTGGAGGTTTCTTCCTGTTAAAGGCGAGTTTTCCTTTCCACTGTCGTTACATGCATGCTCAGTATGAGACATTGCTGCAAAGTCAACAACACAATGAAAGGGACTGTCCACCTTCGCTACATGCTCATCCAGGAGGAGCGAATGCTGCAAGTCACTGACTCCATGACATCTGCTGGGTTACCTTAGATAGAAAACTTTTTAACCAATCTGAATAATAAGCTGAATTTGATTGAATTGGTTGATAACTAGGATCAATTTGTAATGTATGTAAATGACTTGGTATCTGTTTGTATATAGAGAATATTTGTTGTGAATCACCACCAAACAAATAAATGGAATTAAAACTGAAATAAAATCTTGCTGCAAAAATTCCTCCTTAAAAAAAACTGGTGTTTTTTGTCAGTGATAAAAACACCGGAAAACAAACACCTAGGGACTGTGTCTTTATGATCCGTTGCCCCTGTAAGTCGCTGGTTATGCCTGAGTGAGTGTTGGGGGAAAACCACCACCCTTTATGGCAAAGTGGAAGAACATCTCTGGGTCTCAATGCTAAGCATCCCCACTGCAGTCAGACAGAGTCCAGCCTGACTGTAATGGCTGCCTCCCTCACGGCAGCAGGGAGAGAAAAGGTCTCGGGAGTATTTAGCGGGCTAGGGGAAACAAGGTCGGACACAGCAGATGAGGCCAACATGACTTTTATAAATATAATCATTCTGCCCACAAGGACAAACAAAATGTGTGCAGCAATTTGGATGTAGCAGCTGCCACCTCGTGACATTTAAGTTGAATTTGACAGCTGCTTTGTGTTTAGTTGAGGGGTCTTGCTCAGTTCATCTTACCAATGTGACTGTTATCATGTTATAACGGATCACTACACATATCAGTATGGCTAGATGGCTTCTGGATTGTAGGATTGACAAAAACATTAAAGTCCTTCCCTCCTAGCTTCCTTCCTTTTTATTACCGTTTTATCCCATTCTTCATCCCGAGCTATGTCACTCTTTTCCCCCTCCAATTTAAGGCCTAATGACGCGCTGTACCCGCCTAGTGCCTATTTTATGAGTTTCTTAAGTAAAACCGCAGCCAGGCAAATGCCTTAAATGGAGAATGAACATTAAAATGTAAGTGTAAAGCAGGAAAAGTGTGATCGTTTTCATAGTTTGAGGCTTCAATGAGAAGTGAAATGGTTGGAGAGCGGACACTGTTATGGTTCTGCTCAAAACCCATTTACTTTCACATGAACGAGAAATTTCTGCCAGTTATAGGAGTTCTTTGAATGCTATATATTTGCCATAGTTTCATCTGATTGGATGGGAAAGGTATGTAGATTATAAAAAGCCTTGCAAGAGTAGTCATATCTTTTAGACTCATACATTTTAAAGGTTATTAAACAAGACAAAAAACGTTGGAAATCTCCCAGAGGACTGTCTGTTTGCAAACCTACCAGGATATGGCTGTCCTTCTAATCCGACAGGTCAGGCAAGGAGACTATTAATCAGAAGCCCATTTCAGATCATACTTCACTTATGGGATCTACATGTGTTCACAACTGAAATGGTCCTGGCATGAAGTGGGGGACTGAATTTGACCAATGGATATTGAGCCCCTGATCCACCTAAGGAGGTAATCACAGACCTGCAACCACTGGGAATTGTTAGGGTTAATGCTGGACTGTGGGACCTGCATTAAGAAACCCAGCAAAGGAAGCTGCTTAATTGCAGGTACAAACAGAGCAGAAGCAACTGGGTAATCCTCTAATACCAGTCTGATCTGAGAAATATGTTGATCAGCAGAATCTGATGCAGATAATAACACACTGAGAATGACATACAACAGCTTTGCTTGGGGTTAAAGAACTACATATAATTGGTCAGCCTGATCTTTCTTTAGAAGGAACAGGGAAGCTGCTCAGAGTTGATGGGAACAAGGATGAAGCTAAATACAGGGAAATCATAGAAGACAGCCTGTTGGAGGCTGGAAAATACTTGAAAATGTGGGCGGAGATTCACCTTCCATCAGACAACGTCCCTAAACATACAGCTAGAGGTTCAATGTTCATATGGTAGGTGGGCCTATTCTAAGTAGATACTTCATAACCAATTGAGAAACTGTGGCAAGACTTGAAAACCGATGTACACCGATGTTCTCCATCCACTTTGGCAAATCTTTTGCTGTCTTCTAAAGTAGAATGGGTAAAAATGTCAGTCTTTAAATTTGCAAACTGGTAGAGACAAAGCTCAACAGACTTGCAATTATTAAAAAAGAATGTATCCTTCCACTTCACAGTCATCTGCTGCTTTGTTTTGGTGTATCATCTAAAATCCCAATAAAATGCATTGAAATTTGTGATTGGAATGTGGCAAAATGCAAAAAAGTGGTAGAAATACTTTTACAAAGAATTGTAAGAATATGTTTTAGAAAAAGCTGTGATCTGTATGAAAAAGGCTGTAAAGTGGCGCACCATTTTAAGTTTCTCCCTGTGCACACATTACATTTATCATCAACAGATTATTATATGATGCTCTATGTGTACCTTGTGTGGGGTCTTGAGGGCTTCTGTGGAATGGAATGGATTTAAAGTGATCATTTATGCGCTCATTTGTTTAGACTTCTACGTTTTTTTTTTTGTCAAAAAGTGTTATTTTTCAAAAAAATGCTGCAACATTCAAAAACACACAGAGGGATTTTTCATTATCCAAGCTCATCCTGACACAGCAGGCCTGGTATTACAGCTCTTGGGTGTTTTCTCCAAAATGAATGCACTTTCCAGTGGCTCCTTTTTCACTGAGTTTATTCAGACAATTTCTCCTGAGATGAGTCCTAATGCTCACATAAAATCTTATTTATTTTGCTGTTAAACTATGAAACAAAAAATGCCTTCCAGGGCAACACAGAGCAGCTTATTCATACACGAGTAGTGTGATATTGAAAATGCGGTTGTAGCTGAAGGAGTGAATTTAAGGTCATATCTAAGATGGGTGTTGGATTATTTATTTATTTTGGTATAGGAGGTAACACAACATCTTATATTGCCCCCCTTGTTTCTCAGTCATTCTTTATTTTTGTATTTTATTAAACTCAAATGCCCAAGTTTTACTTCTGATGCACGCATCAGATGCCACAGCACTGTTCCATTAAAAGTGAACTTCACTGATTTTACACATCAGAGTGTGTTTACAGGTGTCGAGGAATACTACTGTGAGCAAAAATTACATAAAGGCCCTTTGTGCCACTCCCTGTGGAGTTACACGCTATATTTGGCATAGTTCGGGAGCTGTACAAGACCTTCAGTAAAGCCTTTCATGGCACAGAACTGAAGAAATCATAACCATGTATGCTTTCTTCAAAGCCATGGGTCTCCTTTGACTGTAACAGCGAGTTTACCTCACAGAACGCAGCAGCTGCTGGTCTAACACTGCCTGAAGTCTTTATAGTCCTCTGGCTGCAGTTCACATCCTAACCTGCAAACACATCAACTGACCGAGGCGAAGGAAGACTGATATCTCCTGCGAACTGTGGAGTAAAATTATTGATATTAAAAAAAGGAGTCTGATGGCTTTGAGAAGAGGAAAAAGGTAGCGTTCAGCTTCCGACTAACAGCAAGCGAAGAGGTGAAAACACATCTAATAAAGCTTGCACTTAAACTGAACTTGACTTTTGAGGCTGGCTTGTATTCATAGGTGGTTGAAATTCATTTTGTAGTTTCTGTTTCATAATGTATAGCTGCTCGAGAATAAAAGAGAGAATGCCAAGTTGCATTTCTTATCGATGGTGTGAACGGGGATTAAAGAACTTCCTACAGAAGAGGATTCGAACAGTTTAGAGAACTAAATTTAAATGTATGTTAATAAGTACAGAGAGCTCCAGGGGTCACTATAAAAGACTAATGGCGGACAAGATGGCTTCAACACAGGCTTCTGTTAAACTGTTGCAGTAACTTGTTTATATACAGTCATCATGGGCAGGAATGTCATGTTAATTTCGAGGGTTCAAGTATTCCTTTATTTTTCCACAGTATATTTTTACATGCACATCAACAACCCCACAAACATTTGAATACATCTATGAAGTTGCAAAGAAACCCAATACCTTTAGTAGCCATCCACAAGCTCTTGGTGTAATTCTGGCCGGATATATAGTCAGAAAGGTGAAGCTCATTTTAATTGATTGATTTCTTAGCACAGCAAGGCTTTTAAGCATACTCTTTACATTTTTAATGGTAAAAAGTCAGGGCCATTCCAGAATCTTAATCCTATCCTTTTTTCATCTTTAAGCCATTTTTGATGTGTCATTTTCCTGTTGGTATCCTATATGTCCAAGTTTCAGCCATCTAGCTGTTGATTCGATGTAAACAGTTTTTAGGTAGACATCACAAAGCAGACCCTCAGCATGAAGCTAACCAGAAATGGGTAGTAACTAGTTACATTTACTCAGTTACATAATTTGAGTAACTTTTTGAAAGAAATGTACTACTAGTGGTAGTTTTACTACATCATACATTTTACTTTTACTTGAGTAATATCATTTTCCAGTAACACTAATCTTTCTTGAGTACTGTTTCTGGCTACTCTACCCACCTATAGTTACAGTACTTCACCCAAGAAAGAACAAACATGTTTTAACCAAAAGATTTACCAGAAACAAACAGAAACATACAGTTGACATTAAAGTGAGACTTCTGGTTTGTACAGAAGCTTCTTCTTCTACTTCTATTCTATCTGCTGAGCCTGCCATTTGGAGGTCAAGGAAATATACAGTAAACAGTATATATTGTCAGAGGAAGTACTTTGCACTGTTTTAATATGTATACATAATATGTATACATTTATTTACATGGTTTATGTTGTGAAAAAGTGTAATTGGGAAATGCTTCATTCTTCAGCCTGAACGCCTCTAACACCTTTGATGCTAACGCCGCCGTGATAGACAGTTGCTACCGTGTTCATAAGCTTGAGAGACTCAACTTTACTCCTACAAACATTCTTTGTGTCACTGTGTCCAAATGACTTTGTCTTTGTCTCCTCTTTTCTCTAAAATGAATTAATTTAGCTTTCCATGCAGGCAGCTGTGTAACTTCTGAAAGTAGCAATGTGGGAGCAGAGTCTTTCTTTTCAGCACCCTCTCACTCCATGGCTGTTATGGTGGAGACACTGGTGCTTCTTTGGACCTAAACATCTTAACCCAGTTCCTTTCATCTGTGAATCTGGCTCAGATCCTGGAAACCTGGATGTAGTTAAGTGTTCCATCAGGTCAATGGTCGCAATAACACATCAGAGCAGGTTCTGGAAAGGATTAAGGAGGCTACTGCTGAGCTTCTTGAATGACACCCTAAAAGTCCCAACCTGAGCCCTAATCAAAGTGTATGGACTAAAGCCTGCATATATTTGTGCCTGCATGTAAAATGTTAACCTTGTGTATTGAAGAAAAGTTCACTTGTGATTCTTGTTTTTTAAAAATCAGTGAAGCCATATCTTCAGAAAGCATTTTACCCTGAAAAAAGATTGCTTCAAGTGTATCCAAGAAATTATTATTATCGTCTAACTGTCTACATGGAGTAAGTCTTTGCATGTCCTGTCATGGGTATTTTACTTGTCAGCTTATGAACAAGAAAAACATTGATTATCTGATGCAGAACTTGGTGGCTGTCATCATCTTACAGATAAAGTTAGTCACATCATTCTTGTCAACAGAGAATCGGGGTGTGACCGTTTCTAAATCTTCCTGCTTTCTTTTTGTAATTCTTCACCACCCTGGCCAGTCGTGTAATATATTTTATTTTTCCTCCTTCAGTTAGAACTCCTGGTTTCTCTAATTAGTGTTTCTCCATTAAAAGTGTTCACAGGCCCCAGTGGCTTTGACTTTTGTACTCCTGCTAGTTGTCTTATTACTGCTAAGCTGTACTACTGAATGTCCAGGAACTTAAGCTCATTCTAACATTATATTAAATGCAATTTACCTTCTGAAGTGAAAAGCTAAGCTCAATGAATAAATGTAAATTGGAATTGTTCAATTTGGTGGAGCCCTCGGGTGGTATTGTGGTGTGTTTTTGTTTTTATGATGATGGAGAAAATGTAGAATATGAAGAAAGCAGGTTGTCATTAATACTATTTAGCAATGTGCAGCCATATCATAGCAAAACTGGATGTTTTTCCAGCTTTAAATAGTTGTTTTTAAACACGTTTTTAGGTTTCTGAGACTGCTCTCAGGTTTGACAAAGATTGGTATCATGCTTTCCACTCCTTGCCCAATTGTTCTTGTTTTTCTGCTTGTTCAAATTGCACTAAAGTGCTCCATCAATACTTTGCTTTTAAGCTGAAGGCGGAAAGTCGTGTTTCCGCAGCAGCCATTTCAGTTCAGCAAGCTGTTTTTCCTGGCTATCGTGACATAAGTC
The DNA here is from genome assembly GCA_036173005.1 of Crenichthys baileyi. Taxonomy (NCBI): domain Eukaryota; kingdom Metazoa; phylum Chordata; class Actinopteri; order Cyprinodontiformes; family Goodeidae; genus Crenichthys; species Crenichthys baileyi. Next base: position 36,705 of record JAHHUM010001233.1, read on the forward strand.
TTTCAGAGCGGTCATTGAGGTTTTGTACCCAGCCTTACATGGTCGCCGAGAAGTCAATAAAAGCCACTGTAGCAGTTGGGAGGCGATAGCATGAATATAATCAATACCTTGTGCTCACAGCTCATGTTGAAGAAGGCACAGAAAGTGTAGGGGTATATGCTGTCTGAGCATGGTAGGACCCCATGTTCACAGTAAATCACATCCAAAATAAACTGAAAATCTACTTAAAAGTAGGAAAGTGTGACCCTTTACTAAGAGTGAGATGTTGCATTGTCACAGTGTTAATTTTATCCCAGTCAGGACAAACTAATCCAGCCTTCAGTCCTCTTCTTTACACAGTTTGGTGCCTGACGTGACGCAGTTGTCAGTCTGTTGTCTGCTTGAGCAGATTGTAAAAGCAAAGCATGACAGAAGATTTTTTTGGTCACAAGTAACAAATCCAGTGCTTTGCAAATTTAAATTCATATTCCTTGAACTTTTTCCACATTTTGTCACATTAAAAGCAGAAACTACAAGGTAAATCCTTGGGGTTTATTGAGACAGCCCAACATAAAGTAGTGCTTAATAGTAAAATTGACTAAATATACATGGTTTTCAAAACGTTTTACAAATTAAAATCTCACAAGTGCATTTTTATTCAGTCTTCCCAGGACAATACTTATCCTTACTTATCTTGAGCTACAACAGTATGTCCCTACATCTTTGCAATCCCAGGGATGGAAACGTCTGCACATGTTTTTTTTTTTTTGCAAAATAGCTTAAGCTCAGTAAAACTGGATTCAGAAAATCAATTTGGATGTCTTGCAATGTGTTCTTATTGGATTGGGCTCTGGACTTTGACTGGTCCCTTCAATATAATATTGCTGTCCCACTGGAAGGTGAAGTATGCCAGTATTAAGTCTTTAACAGAATCTGGCATGTCCAGGATTGCCTTGTATTTAACTCCATCCATCTTCCCATTAACTCTCTGTCCCTGCTAAACAAAAGCACCCCACAGCAACATGCTGCCATCCCTATGTTTTCACCATGGGAAAGTGTGTTTGGGATAATGTGTAGTGTTATTCTGTAACGTTTCCATAAGCCAAAAATTTCAATGGAATTGACTAGACCACCATCTTGATATTTGCTGTGTCTCTTACATAGCTGACCTTAGCATATTGAAGTCGCATCTGGCATTAATACAGATAGGTCACACCAATGAAATAGGAACTTGTGTTTCTATGACGTTCTACTTTTTGGACTATCTGTATGAGTGTGTGAATGTGAACCTGTCTGTGTGTGTCTTTCCTCTTATTTCTCTCCCATTTTGAACTCTTCCCCTTTTTGTGGAATGCCAAGCAAATAGTTGCCCTGTGAACCAAATGCTCCACATGAGCTGTGCATCTCTGCAGCTCCTCTAGAGATACAATAGACCTCTTTCTGCTTATGTGATAATTGCTCTCCTGGCCAGGTCTGCCAGTTTGGATGCAAATCTATGTATTGGAAGGTTTCTTGTGCGGGTTGTTGTGCCATGCTCTTTTCTTTTCCGGATGATAGATTGAACAGAGCACTGTAAGATATTACTGTTATGTTTGTTCATTTGTGAAGCACCCAAATGCAGAGACAGACTGAGGTGAAATGGAGTACTTTAATGATGAACAAAAGAGAACTTCAAGAGGAATCCCATGAAGAACAGGACAGATACAAGGAGTACAAAGAACAGAACATAAGAAAAAAATAAGAAACTAAACACAAAGGAATGTGGCAAAACCCTAATGGCAAAAATAACTGCTGATTATGGCAAAACCTTAAGAACAATATAAACAACATGGATGTGATAGAAACACATACACATATGACAATCAAAACCCAGACACATGTGGATCATAACAGTAACAACTCTGGGATATTGTTTCATAACCTAAGTCTGCTTTTAACTTCTCCGTAACTTTCTCCATGACCTGTCTGCCATGGTCTTCATGATGCTGTTTGTTCACCAATATTATCTACCAAACCTCTCAGGCCTTCCCAGAACAGCTGGATTTATACTGAGATTAAATTACACACAGGTAGGCTCTGTTCATTATTTAGGTGACGTCTGAAGGTAATTTGCACTGAATTGTATTTAGGGGTACCAGAGTTAGAAAAGATGAATACAAATGCACACCCCACTATATGGAAAATATTTTGAAAACCATGTATCATTTACATCCCACTTTACAATTATGCACTGTTTTATGTTGGTCTATCACCTAAAAGTAAAATAAAATGCATTGAAATTTGTGGCTCCTATGTGACAGCATGGCAGTGTGAAAACGTCTGTAAGGTTCTGTCAATGAACATTCCTGGTTTGCATTCCTTCCACTGTAAAAGCAATCAAAATAAAACCACTGATCAGGGAAAAAAACAACTTAGAAGTGCAGTTAAACCAATGATTAAGCTTTTTACATGTGAACACGCCTTGTAGAAGTTGTGGTTGCTGTGTTAAGTAGTATAAGGTCCATATGCTTCTTCTCCTCCTCCTATCTCCCCCACTCCCTTTTTCACTATCTGCTTCTCTCACTTTCCCACTGGGTGGAGGAGCTATAAATTAAACTAGGAAATTACTGCTAACTGTTGGAATAAATTAAGGCGCTTTTGCGTCTGTAAACACCGTCTGACTGCGTAATTACACTCCCACTCCCGCTGAGACGCCATGGAGAGTGAGTGCGGCAGAGACGGAAAGCAGCGCATGAGGGGGGTGAGAAAGGAAAGATGAACTAAATATCGCAGAGGGGTCAGATGTTAGTCGTTCCCTCACTGAGTCCTGGATGTGAGCTGGCCACTGTGAGAGATGGATGAGAGGGGAAAAGGTGATGTTTAACATCATGATCTCAATTATCATACAGTTATACACATGTTAATGGTAAGAAGGTACACTGTTAACACCATCAAATATTCTAAACGACTGTCCTAGAAGGTGCGAGTCAATCTCTTTAAAGTAAAGCAAAAATGGAACTTTACATACAAGGCGGTCATTTCAGAGGCCAGCAACATTTTAGAATCTATACTAAGACTCAATGCAAGCAGTTGGCCAGACAGACGCAGTCCTCAAGGACAGCGACACTATCAGTCTGAGCATACAGCATTACAGGGCGAGCCTGTATTATATCACCAGGCAGGCAGATTTAATTAACACGTCTGAAAATGTGCAAGCGACTGTAAACCAACATCAGCTGCTGACACTGAGTCATGAACTCAAACAAGGTTGTTGACATTAGCCAGTACAACACAACTGCTGGTAACCGTGCTCTCAGGCGCCCAGGCAGCAACATTAATGAAGCCAAGAGATTATAAAAAGCCTTGCTGCTTTAAGGTTTTCATTTATAAGTGAAAAAAAAAATAGCAGGCAGTGGATTCACAGTTTGAGCTCAAAATGACTCACAACCTCATAATCTGCATGTACTCATAGATATCTCGACAGCAACACCGAGCTGTCGCTGTTCTGAGAAAATCAAAGGTATTTGATTTCTGAATTCATGGTAGGAATCCACACAGTGCTTTGCAATAGGATTTATACCCTCTTAACCTTTATAGATGAGTGGTAGTAAGGAAGCCATCACAAAACCCATACAAAGTTTGCTACAAGACATAAAAGGGACGCAGCAAACATGTGGGAGATGGTACACTGGTCAGATGACATCAAAATTTCCCTGCAAACTATACCCTAAACACACTGTCCCCACTGTGAAACATGATGGTGGCAGGATCATGCTGTGGGATGCTTTTCTTCAGCAGGGACACGGAAGCTGGTCGGAGTTGATAGCGAAATGGGTGGAGCTAAATACAGTGCAATACAAGCAACCTAAGCTACAATGTAATGGTTCAGATCAAAGGGTTTTTAAGGCCTAATTAATGTCCAAACCTAAATCTAGTTGAGGATCTGGGGCAAGTCTTGAAAAATCTCTCTTCAGTTGGACTGAAAATTTGCTATTTTGCAGAGGAGAATGATCTAATTTTTCCATCTCTAGAAATGCAAAGCTGGTAGAGACATACCCCCAAAGATTTTAAGCTGTAGTAGCAGTGGAAAAGGTTCTACAATACATTGAGTCAGGGGGCTGAACACAAATTCAAATGACACTACGGAGTTTTTAATTTGAAATACATTGAAAACCATGTATGCTTTTCAATACACTTCACACCTATACACTGCTTAGTGTTGATCTATCATAAGAAATCCAAACAAAATAAATTTAAGCTTGTAGTTCTAAATTGAAACAATGTAATGAAAAGGAGGGGGATACTTTAGCAAGAGATCAGATGAGCTGAGAGTTAAATACAGTTAATTTGGAGGTCTCTTTGCCCTTTGTTATGATGTTCTTGCCACTTTCAGGTGTAAAACAGGATTATTACCTTTGACCAATGATCATATGGGTGCTGCATTTTTTAATTCTTCTTGGATCATTGATTTGATACACTGATGTTCTGTCTTGAAAGGCCTTGACTTTTGCTCTAACGTGCTTTTCCACAGAACTCCTAAGCATATTTTATGATGAAAAAGGAAAGGAAACAGGGCCGTAAAATTGTCTACAGACTCTGCAAGCAGCACAGATCCATGACATAAAGTATCTGAGAGAACCACACCTAAGTTTCTGCAGGTGGGTTACTCCCAGATCTCAAAAGTTACATCTGAGATGTAGACCACAACCTTGATCTGTTAAAAGACAGCCGTTAACAGATGGCGGTCTTTTACAAAAATACCTTTTATGAATACGGTTTTCATTGACAGAAACCTTACCACATATTCACAGCACAGCATCACTTGTACTGAGATTTACTGAAGAGACCTCTTCTGAAGATAATGAGGATAGATAGATAGATAGATAGATAGATAGATAGATAGATAGATAGATACTACTTTTCTTTTCTCCATCCTTCACCACTCTCAGCTGGAACATTGGAGATGTTTTTTTTTTTCTCTCTCTCTCTTTCATAAAATAAAACACGTTTCCGCGTCTTGGGGCCAATATATTCGGTGCAAATAGCACATGAGAGCCAGTGCATTTTCCAGGCCTGCACGGATGAGCGAGGACGGACCAGTCGGATCCGGTGACTAATTCCCATCATAAACCCCGCAGAAGTTCGGCGGGCGAGTCTGACTCGTTTTATTCCTCCGTATTACCGTGCAGCCAGTGCCGCAGCGGGGAGATAATCGGGCGGAGGGAGCAGTTACACTGAGTCGACAGAGGGAGAGAGAGGGAAGGGGAGAGAAAGGGGCTGGCAGCACATGATCACACGGGCTGTATCCAGTCACTCATCTACTGGAGTGTTCATAATTGCGGTGGCGTCCACATATGGGAATATAACGGGGCGAGATTGTGCTCGCACCTGATTCTGGAGGACACCGTGCGGGGAAAAGGTGGCAAAATCCGGGGGACTTTGCCTGAACCAACCGAGAGAAAGACTGAAAGAGGGAGAGAGAAAGAGAAAGAGCGGCAGCCCCAACACCATCCGGTAGGTGAGCGTTGATTGATGTGCCCGGACTGCCAATATGCTTTTCATCATCCGATCTGTGCAGAAAAATCATCTCAGGACTGCTTCACCGCGCTGTAGCCCAACAAGTATCTCCTTTTTTTCTACCAATAGTCGTGGCACGGTTCAAGAAACAATTAGATCTGTCTGTGAGACAAAACATTCGACTCTTCCCAAATGCCAGGGCAAATGATTGAGGATGCGGCTGTCAGTGAATAGCTGGCAGTCTGATGTGAGGATTGGGGTTCGTTTCGAAGGCCCACCATGGGTAAAAAAAAAAAAAATTAACAAAAGCAGAGACAGAATAAAAGCTTCAGGGATTAGGCACCGATTGGCTTCATCCAAAAGCATCAACATCGTGAAGCTGCTTTTCAATTTGTATATTTCAAATGTTCACATGCAGTCTATAATTCTGTAATTATTTAATTGTTTAAACAGATAACTATTACTAGTTGTGTAGTTTGAACTACTGCTGCAAAACAGTACTTTAAAAGCTCTATTATGTACTCAATTAGGATAGAGCAGCCTTTTATCTCCCTGTTCTTCCTGGTGTTGATTAATCAAGAACTTGATCAGGTAAGTTTCAGAAGCCCCACCCTGCCAGATTTCCATTTACTGATAAAGTCTTGTGGACAGAATTACTGCGCTTATAATGCCTGCAACAGCAACCCCCACCATTTATGCCCATTAAATTGTCATTAAGGTTGTAAAACAGCTGAAACCAACACAACATGAAGCAATTCTAAACCATGAGACTGGTATTTTCATTCAAGGTTGTACATTGCAGCCTATTGCTAACTTCAACCATTATGTAGCTATTTATATTTCCAAACAGAAGAGCAAGAAAGGTTTTGCTTCAGAGGAAAACCAGCTGCTGTAAATGGATAGACTGGATTTAACTGCCAGGACCGACCTGTACAGGAAATGTGATAAATAATAATGCACCCATTAAACCAACTCTTATATTTTTTATTGTGTTCCTTTGTATATAAATAATTTGTAGTAAGACAGGCTCAATTTGCCCCTTCACCTGTTTGCATCTCCCTCTTTGTGCCTATGCGTTGCCATTTTGCTCCTTCCTACTTCTGTTTTGGATCCATGTTATTAAACTAGACACGAGCCCAATATCAGTACCAAAGTATACCAAGGTTTTAAAAGGTTCAAAACTTCAAAACTAGAAACATTTTCATCACATCCATTCTACAGCTTTAAAGTCCTTCCATGATCACGTCATTCTCTACATATGCCCTATGAATAACAGTTGCTGTGCACTACTGTTGAGCTGGCTGAAAGAAGGATAATGCATTTTTCCCTGCTTACAAGAAAGACATTTTGCTGGTTGAACATATTTCCAGTCACAAAACACACAGATGGTCATGATTTATCACTCTCTCTCAGGCATAGCTGTTTAACGAGCTACGGGCAGCATGTCTGACTGCAAGCTGACTCCCTGTGCAGATAGCCTGTGTAATTAACCAGGTGATATCGGTTAATTAATAGGGCTGTTAAACTAGATTCATTTAAATAGCATTAATATACATGTAATAATGAATAAATCATATTATTTGGCATCAGTAGGAATAGCTGTTGCTTTTTCTGTTGAAATGAAATCGATTAGCTATCTTTTGAAATTTTTGTGCATGGTGGTGCAGTTGCCTTGTGGCAAGAAGGTCCCGGGTTCAAATCCCAGCATCGGGTCTTTCTTTATGGAATTTGCATGTTCTCCCCCATGCATATGTAGGTTCTCTCCGGGTACTCCGGCTTGCTCCAGCATTCCAAAACCATGACTGTTAGGTGAACTGATCTCTCCAAATAGCACTTCAGTCTGACTGTGTGCAGGCATGGTTGGTTGTCCTGTGTGTCTCTGTGACAGAGTGGTGACCTATCCAGAGTGTACCCCGCCTCTCACCCAGTGACTGCTGGAGATAGGCACCCGCCCTCTCTACACAGGCAAGCGGGTGTAGCCAATGGAGTATGGATCAACCATGAGAAAATCTAATTTCAGCCTGTTATTAACTTAAACCATTGTTTAGCAATATATTTTTCTTTGTAGCATTGTATTTTTATGGATTATTGAGATTAATACTCATAGAACATGCATAATTTATTGTTATATATTACTTTTTCAAAACTTTGTATTTCACCCTGTTTCCATTTATTTGGGTTTTGATTACTGTTTTTGCCAGTTAATTCTTATAAAGTATGATGGATTAGAAGCCCTGATCAATCAAAAATATCTCTAGATGGACCTTCTGCTGATAGATAATATATATTGAAGTCATAAAAGCACATTTCCTTACTTTAGACAATGAGTCAAGTACAGACAATTATGCAGAATTCTTGGTTTTCAAAGTGGTTATAAAGCATCCCTGAAATAGGGACAAATAGATAAAACAACCAAAACTCCAAAGGTTTGAAATGGCAATGGGGGAAAATGACCAACACCCACTGGGACAGCTAGAAGTGGATCTTTGTAAACGCCTCTGATAAATCCAAAATATGACTTGGAATATCTGATAGAGGAATGATGAAGATGATCAACACCACATGCTTCATATTTCAGCTCTCTTAAAAATTCCCTGGACTGAAAAGGAGAGGAAAACAAAACCAGGGCCCACATGAATGAGGAGAGGCTACAGACACGCCTGATGTAATAGCTTGATCTAACCTGTGCTCGTAGCACTTGGCGATAGACAAACAGATGGCATCTCCAAAGGAATTCATCTTGTGGATGCTGGAAGAGGTATTCTTGGATGGGCTGCCCTCTGACTCGCTGGCAGCGAGGCCTCCGTCTGGCAGTAATCATGGCAGCAGTGTTGAATGGCCTAGCTGATTACATTGCACAGTCATATGACTTCCATTCACCTTTAAAAAAAATACAGAAAAATCCTTCTAGGATCTCTAGCTGTGCTGCTGATGCTGCTGAAGGTTGCTGAACTGATTTGCATTTCTCCATCGTACATCAATAGGTGCGAGCTATTGAGATTTGCAAATGCATGAGCAGCCTCGGCACAATGCAGCCTCTTCCAGTGCTATTAGATGTTTAGATATTAACATGGTTATTGAATGGTAAGGTTTATTTGCAGACAGAGCAGGCCCAGTGTGTTGTGGGCAGAGTCTTTGTGTGAAGTGTTGTGTTTGATGTTTGTTCATTTAAAGTGATCAGCAGTTATAACCGAACGCTGTTTACAACACTGAGGACACCGATTTACTGGAATTAATAAACATAATATTGGGGTTAAAACCTTTAAAATTTCTTTTATAAATTTTGCATTAGAAATTATCATGTTAAAACATATAGACAACCTCATAATATCGCTTGATTTTTACTGACAATTGAATTAAGAGCATAAAGTTCATACACCTTTCATGATTCTATTTAATTGCCTGAGCCACATGCACAGATGCTCTCAAGGATGAAACCTTGAGGGCTAGGGTTTAACACATAGGTTAACACTCATATGAAGAGTAACTGGCTGCCAGATCATATATTCACCGGTAGATAACTGATGAAGAACAGGTGTGCAGAAGCACACCTTCTCCGGTTTACCCATAGGCCAGAAACTGGTCCATCTGCACCCTCCAGTGGAAACCCAAGATTTTAAAACACAAACCAACCACACAGAACAAAAACGCCACAGATTCCTGACAATACCCCCCTCAATGACTGCCACCTGGCGGTCCAGAAGATCCTGAAGGAAGTGAGTACACATAGTCCGAGATCAAGGAGGGATCCCAAATAAAAGAACGGGGCACGCAAGATCGGTCGAGCCCTCCCAGTCGACCTCATTGTCCCAGGTGGGTGGAGTGCATAATCTGCTGGAATGGACTGGTTTTATCTGGGAAACATGGAACGTGGGATAGATGTGCATGTTGTCTGGAAGATGAAGGCGAACAGCTGTGGGACTGATGATAGAAGCCATCTCATAGGGACCGATGAACCTGGGGGAGAGATTCTTAGATATGAACTTTAAAGGGATGTCACGTGAAGATAGCCAAACCTTTTGTCCGGGGGTGTATTATGGAGCAGGGGTTCTTCTGCGGTCAGGCAAATTCTTAGTTTTATTTTAAGGTGCGGTTTAATGCGTTGGAAGTGTTGGACCAGATCTTCTTGCAGCGGTGGATCTGCTGTTGTAACAGATATTTCTTTTTCATCTGTGGGACACAGAGGAGGTTGGTAACCATGGGAGACCTCAAAAGGAGAATGACCAGTAGTAGAGGAAACGTGAGAATTGTGAGCATATTTGATCCAACGTAGGAACTGAGACCAGTCGTAAGGGTTAGTGGATATGACTGATTCATTCTCTCTGTTTGTAAAAAAAGACTGCCTAGTTGAACTTCCAGTGACCATTATAAGAGAGAGTGAGAGCAATAACACCAAATACAACACATCTGCTACCCATTCATAGCTGAGACCTTGTAACAGTAACAGGTGACACCGGGGAGGGAAAATGGCTAATTAGGCACAATTTGGATGACCAGATGAGTGAGGGAGGAAGGCGGAGGCGGACAGCAGAGGTGCCGATGACAGACTCTATAGTATAAGGACCAATGAAACGAGGAGACAGCTTTTTGGACATGGCTTTAAGGGGAATGTCCCGAGACGACAACCAAACCTTTTGGCCGGGACAATAGACCGGAGCCGGTCGACGTTTGCGATCTGCAGATCTCTTGTTCTGAGCAGCTGTACGCTAAAGTGCCCGAACTGTCGCAGTCCAAAGCTGTTTGCAACGGTGGATGTGACAACGAACAGAGGTGACGGCAATATCAACTTCATCCGCAGCGAACAGAGGAGGTTGGTAACCCATGGAGGCCTCGAACGGGGTAACACCAGTAGCAGAAGAAACTTGCGAGTTGATGGCATATTCCACCCAGGGAAGTTGTTCACACCAGTCCAGGGGGTTAGAAGAGGTCAGACACCTGAGTGCAGATTCTAGCTTTTGGTTTAACCTTTCGGTCTGACCATTAGACTGGGGATGGTAAGCTGAGGTTAAAGACACCCTGGCCCCAAGAGCAGAACAAAACTGTTTCCACACCTGTGAAATGAATTGGGGCCCACGGTCGGACAAAATGTCCTGAGGAATACCATGTAGTTTAAAAACATATTTCACCAGCAACTGAGCAGTCTGGAAAGCAGAGGGAAGGCGTCTTAGTGGAACTAGGTGACAAGACTTAGAAAAACGATCCACTATGGTAAGTATGGCAGTCATGCCGTTAGATCTGGGTAACCCTGTTACAAAATCTAAGGCTATATGAGACCAGGGTCGTTTTGGGATGTTCAGAGGTTGCAGGAGGCCAGAAGGAGGTTGAGTGCTATGCTTATTTCTAGCACACACCGTACAAGAAAGTACATACTCTTTAGTGTCACTGTGAAGGGATGGCCACCAGAACCACCTACATATTAAAGCAATGGTTCGACTCACCCCAGGGTGAGCCGAAAACTTGGCGGTGTGAAACCACCGGATAAGTTGAGTCCTTACAGCAGCTGGTACATAAGTATGGTTGGCAGGCCCTGTTCCAGGATCCGGGTCAGTTTGCAGAGCCTGAGCTATCCTATCTTCGATCTCCCAAGTTAAAGTTCCAACTGTCCAATTGGGAGGAACAATAGGTTCCGGTACCTTGCCGAAGCTGCCGGGTGAGAACTGTCGGGAAAGTGCATCCGGTTTGACGTTCTTGGTGCCTGGTCTGAAAGAAATGGAGATGTTGAAACGAGAAAAGAAAAGTGACCAACGTTCCTGTAGTGAATTTGGTCTTTTAGCTGTTTGCAAATAAGCGAACATTTCTGTGATCAGTCCATACTAAAATAGGATGGACGGTACCCTCTAACCAATGCCGCCACTCCTCTAAGGCTAACTTGATCGCCAGCAGTTCTCTGTCTCCTACATCATAATTGCGTTCAGTGTTGGAAAGACGGTGAGAGAAGAAACCACAAGGATGGAGCTTGCTGTCTTCCCCTGATTGCTGAGATAAAACGGCGCCCACACCAGTGTCTGAAGCATCGACCTCCAGCACAAATTGCCTGGAAGGATCAAATTGCCTTGGCAAATTTCTGCTTGAGGACGAGGAAGGCCTTGTCTGCTTCAGGACCCCAACTGAAATTGATCTTAGAAGACGTTAGTGGTTAGTGGTGCTGCCGTCTGGCTGTAGTTCTTGATGAACCTGCGGTAAAAGTTGGCAAAACCCAGGAAACGTTGCAACTGCTTGCGTGAGTCAGGTACTGGCCATTCGAGAACCGCTTTCAGCTTGTCTGGGTCGGAGTGAACCTGTCCACCCTCGAGAATGAATCCCAGGAACCTAACTGACTTCTTGTGAAATTCGCATTTCTCTGCTTTTACAAACAGACGATTTTCCAATAGTCTCTGGAGGACAAGGCAAACATGTTGTCGGTGTTCCGTTAAGTCACGTGAGTAGATCAAGATGTCATCGAGGTAAACAAAAACAAAACATTCAAAAAGTCTCTGAGTACGTTGTTGACTAATGATTGAAAAACTGCAGGAGCATTACAAAGACCGAAAGGCATTACTCGATACTCAAAATGTCCCAGAGGTGTTTTGAATGCTGTCTTCCACTCATCCCCCTGGCGGTTTCTGACTAAGTGATAAGCGTTTCTCAAATCTAATTTAGAGAAAATGGTAGCTTCACGTACTGGTTCAAAAGCCAAAGTGAGGAGAGGAAGTGGATACTTGTTTTTAACTGTGATCTGATTTAATCCCCTATAGTCAATACATGGTCGGAGAGACCCATCTTTCTTGCCTACAAAGAAGAACCTCGCCCCTAGTGGTGAAGAAGAAGGCTGAATTAATCCTGTAGCTAGCGACTCATTTTTGTAGGTCTCTAGGGACTCCTGTTCTGAGGCGAGTCTGGGTAACCTCCAGGTCGTCTCCGGCATAACACTGTTAAAGAGGACAAAACAGATTAATGAGAACAAAGCGAGGACTTAGGTTCTTTCAACAAAGATACTTGGCTTGAGTTATACCCCGGTTTGCTAACACCCGAGCAATGAGATGCTGGCCGCTTCCTGCTTAAATACTCCAGGGAGTAATCATCGCGAATGGAGAACACCTGTCACCTCACACCACGGTCACCAGCGCCTACTAGAGGTTGAACACAGACTAGAGCAGACAGGAACAAAAAACAACCACACAACCAGAACCCCGACAATATAAGAAAGTAAACTTACAAAGGCCTTGCACTGAAAGAACAGGCATGCAGCAGAGGAAACACCAAGCACGTAAACCGGCAGGCAAACAGGAGAATCCAGCAGTAAGCAATGAAAACCAGTGAGTTTAAATACATAGGCAGGTTGGAAAAATGACTGATGAACCAGAAGAGCTAATCAGATGAGATGTAGAGCAGCTGTGGGCCGGAGAACGCAGAGCAACTGAAGGAGGGAGGCTAATTAACACAGATGAGCAGGAACACAGAAGTCCAAGAAGGTAACTTAAATCTAACAGGAAATTTACTCTAGATTGATCGAGAACACAAAAACACAAAATAGTAAACTAATAAGGAAAACACCTAACAATAACAATCATAACGAAAAAAACTACAAACTTATTAGCACAGCTTAGTAATAATACATTTTTTATACTGCATAATTTTACCATCTTTACATTTCTTACTTCATCCTGTGAAATAAAAAGGTTCACTAAAGGTTCACTGAAGTCTGATCAGGGCATTGCATGGTTCAAAATGGTGCTCTCTGATGAATGTTAAGGCTTCTTGTAGTTAATTATCGAATTTAAAATAGTGGCTCAAACATTGGCCCAATTTTTGTCTAAAACTACACAAGAGCAAATAAACATCAATTGTGATTAAAGAAATACTCCAGATTGTTTTGTGTTTAGCCATTAGTTCTAGCTACAAAATATTTTTAAACGTTCAAGTATCGATGTGCTTTGCTAATCACTTTTATACAGCTAAAGAAAAATTGTAGAAACAGTGTATACTGGCAGGCACATAATGTTTTTGGTCTGCAGCTTATGCAATAAGCAGGGTAATGTGTAGGGAGCCGTTTATAATTGCATTTGGCCTTCAGGTTTACTTTCAGTAATGACCAGTGCTGTAAGAGTACCTCACTTGGCAACCTGTAGCAGATCAGAGGCCTGTGTTGTTGCTGCCAGTGATAAGCTTGTCTTAAATCATAAGTGGTCGTTTCAACCGTGAAAGTGAGGTAGCATTACTGGCTGTTATTTGATGTATTGATGATGTCGACTGATTGGCAGATCATTTCGTCCTGATCTCTGACAGATTAGCCCCAACACATCACACAACAGTGACATGACAACTGTTCAAAAAAGGCTAGGGAGATGATGCATGGAAGATATTGCAGCAGGCAGATGAGAATTTAAGTAAGCAAGATCAAGTGAGAGATCAGCTGGATTCATATCAGCAACATCACAGCTCCAGACCTTATCCTCATTTAGTGTTGCTTTGTTTTCCCCGTCACATCCTGCTCTGTGTTGCTGCAAAGCAGCCTTACAGAATTGAATGAAAGTGTCGCTCGGCGAGTGGCTGCTAGCGGCCCTGAGTGTCAGTGCTTTCTGCTCACATGGGGGACTGTACGGACTTCCTGTCTATAAAACGCAACAGCATCGCCATTATATTCATGACAGCACAGTCATTAGAGGAATGACAGCCTTCCGGGGATCCATTGTTGCTATTGAAGGTGAAAAATTGACGATTGCAGTGTGTGTGCTGGGCAGCAGGTGGAAACCTTTTAGAAGAGACTTAAGGTGGACAAAGAATCAGTAATTAAAAAGAATGCAGAATTGACAGATTTTGCTATAAATTTTCTATAATCAAAATTGATTCGTATTGTATTTGCAAAAGTTTGTAATTTCTGCTGTATTATTTGCAGCAACATAGTGGTATTATAAGGCAGTGTATATAAAATGCACAAGATGTAACTGAAACAGACAAACATATTTAAATGACAGATTGTAAAGAATGTAAATTATATTTTATAGCACCTCGATAAAATTATGAGGTTCTTCAAACTCACCTATATACATTTAGGGCAAACTGCAAATGAAGATGAGGAGAAGTTTTAGTGAGGCGTGTAAAAACAGAATTACAATCATATAAGTGGGAGGAAATAAAATGATGATTTACAATCAAATCTATGGGTCCAAGCTATCCATAACACAGATAAGAACCTTTGTTTTATTCTCATATAGCTAAAGAAAATGATTAGACAACCAGAATATATTTTAAACAATTCTGTGTGACTGAAAATGCCAGATATACTAGTGTGTTAAAGTAGCCAAAAGCTAAATATTATAAGCGTAGCTGTAATAGAAAATATGACCCAATGATGTTAAAAGATGGTGTAAAGGAAGCAAATATAGCACAAATAAAATAAACCCAAGAACATAACCCAGTGAATCTTCATGCTTTAGAGCAACTGAAGATTATTTAGAATTGGATTTTACCACAGAAACAATGAAATTGTGTTTTGTTAGACTCGACACTTGCACATTTACCTGGTATCTGCTATTGACATTAGATCCTAAAATTTAAAAATATCTGTTTTAATTTATTGCATTTGAGCATGCATTGTGCATTTTATTTTCTAAAAGCTCAAATGCTTACCTGTGGAAGACTAGTTTTGAATCAGCTTTTTCGCGTCTTAAGCACGTCACCCCTGCCAAACATACTAGTTTTAAAAGTTTTGTTTTTTATATTGGAATGCTTTTTGTACAGTTTGTTTTTCTGCTGTCTAAATGAAACCCATGTTTGAGTCACGCTCCCCTTGCAGCAGCATAAGTAGGAAAACAGACCATGTCATTTTCATTGAAAGCATTTGGAAGTGAAGGAACGGAGGGAAAGGTGAAGGAGGTTTTTCTGGAACCGTTGCGGCCTGTGGTGGTGATACAGACCTGCACTAAGCCGGTCAGCTTCTATCTTTGGACATGACTGTAAATTAATTAGTTGAACATTTGCAGACTAATCAGAACATTGAACTGGTGCTTCAAATGTAAAATTCAAAGATCAGTTTCTTAGTAAGATACCTTAAAGGTAAAAAAAAAATACTGTGTTAGTGACAGAACGCTCCTCTCGCTATACATCTGCACAACCCAGTTATATCACATCTCCAGTCACAAAATTCATTTCCCTGTAATCTTGTTGTAAATTCTTTTACTCTGCTGACAAATTGCCATTAACCTAATCCACATGTAAATTAGGGCGTCGCCTTGGCTTTTTTGTGTGACTTTTCGAGCAGCCATTAGCGTATTTCATTGGGGGAGAGTTGGCAACACTTGATTTTGTGGATTTATCCAGACATTTATTGTAAACTTCCCGCCACCCTGCGCGGCTGAAGCCCGAGTTTTATGAGCACTGTTTATCTGGCAGGGTGGGAATGACAGGATCAGCACATGCTCCTCAAACCGAAATGCTTCCAAGGCAAATAAAATCTGAAGGGAGATGAAAACATTACCAGTTGTCCTGTAATTGCTGCTGATTCTTGTTATGTTGACTGCAAAATATGTCAACTGTGATTTAGTAATGAGGCATTATAAACCACCAGGGAGTTATAAGTACTTTCAGTTTTACCATAAATATGTAAAATAAAGATATCTTTGCCCAGCTGATGCATTTCATTATTTGAAATGAATATCGCGAGTAGTAGGGTATTTATCTACTGTTAGGTATCTTATAGAGTTATATTAATAACCTAAAAATGCAAATTTAACTACCTTTGTAATGAGGGATATATTTGATTCTCTATTTTTGAGTTCTATATGTTGAAAAACTGAATGCCTTTACTGTCTGTGTTCCTTATATTGTTGGCAGATACAATTTTCTCTATTTGAAACGGCCAAGGCAGCTGTTTGTAAAGATCGATGGTGACATTGGAGCGGGGTGGCACATCATTCAATTTAGGCCTCCATTTCCAAGCTCGGTTACTCATACACCAGGGGTTAGCTGGAATGCATCTCAGTAAGGTTTTCTGTGGAAGGATTGCGGAGGAGCACAATTAAAAGAAAGATGTTGCTATTTGGTTTCAACATAAATTGTGGTTTAACACCAGATTAGGAACATCTTCTAAGACTCCTATGTTCCAGAAACCAATACTATGCTCTTTTTATTTGAACATGACTTTAAAAAGCTAGATATTCACTATTCACAACTATAACCTTCACAGTTTGCAAAAAAAAAAGATGATCATGGCTGAGTTTTTGTGACTGAATAATGACATGGATAATACATTTTTTCATTGAAACAAGGACTTCCATTCAATGAAACCCAGGTCATTTTTCTTGTTTCTCCTTTATATTAAGCCACCATCATCATACATCATACACTAGTCCAGAGCATACGGATCAAATATTGGATTTAAAGTCACCCTTTGGGACTAAGTAGAAGGTGTTCAGTTGCTTACAATTTAATTACATATCTAAAAGAAAGGTTTCAATTCTGAGTCTATTTTCTTTCCATACCATCTGAGTCCTCGATATATTTGTCCTCATGAAGGATTCTTGAATTCTTCACCTCCGGGAGAGCTTTGACCAGATTCCGGGGGATGTTGGAGAAATAGAGTCCTAGTGGACCATGTTTTCCACATCTATTGTCGATGCTGCTGCCCGTAGCAGTACAGTACAGACAGTACAGTACAGTAAAGCTCATCAACAGAATGCCAAGTGTGTGCGTAGCAGTAATCAAAGCAAAAGGTGGCTACTTTGAAGAACCTAGAATATAAGACATATTTTAAGTTGTTTCACTCTTTTTTGTTCAGTATATAATTCCACATGTATTAATTCATAGTTTTGTTGCCTTCAGTGTGAAGCTACAATATTCATAGTCATGAAAATAAGGACAACTCTTTGAATGAGAAGGTGTGTCCAAACTTTTGGTCAGTACTGTATATATTAACAGACAAGTAAAAGTGAAGTGTTGAACTGGTAAACTTTTAGCAAAATATAGCAGTTAAAGTATTTAATATATATCTTTTCACTATAGGCCTTTATCTTATTGTTATTAGGCCCGAGCAGGAAAACTGCAAGGGCCTATTTGTAATCGTAGGAATTCTTATTATTCTTTCTTTTTATTATTATTTTTGTAATTTTATTTTTATTTTTAGGTGAGCTGCCAGGAAGTGGGGTGAAGAAAGGGGGAAAACATGTAGCACAGGTTGGCGGTATCAGGGCTCAAATCAGGGACAACTGCGTCGAGGACAGAGGCCTCCGTATATGGGTCGCGCGCTCTACTTATACGCCACGTGCTGCGCCCAAAGTATTTCATATTTTTTACTTAGCCTTTAGCAGTTAGCCTTTAGCAATGACAAAATTGTTAATGATGATATTTTAGGTAAAGAAGTTAGAGGTAAGGTTTGAGCAAACGACACCATACCTAAAGACACATAGCTTGCTGTAAGCTAATATATATAGCTCATCATCTATCTATCTCCACGTAGAAAGACCCTGGCCAGGAGTCGAGCCCAGGACATTTTTGTTGCAAGGCAACAGTGCTACCAACTTTTGATGCGGAGAAGCAGCAGCTCTACTTTAATCTCCCCTGGATGACGGAGCTCCTCATCCTATCTCTAAAGCTGAATCCAGCTACCCTCTGGAGGAAGCTCATTTTGACTGCTTATATTCGGGATGCTGTTCCTTAGGTCAGGATCCATATTTCATGACCATTGGTTAGGGTCGGAACATAGACAAACTGGTAAGTTGAGAACTTTGCTTTTTGGCTCAGCTCTTTCTTCACCACAACAGACCAGAGCAGCACCTGCATTGTTGCAGACGGAGCCCCAGTCTGTCTGTCGATCTCCTGTTCCATCCCACCATCACTAATGAACAAGACACCAAGACACTTAAACGTCTCGTCTTGAGGCAATTACTAACCCCCAACCCAGAGTGGGCAATATGTATTTATCATGTTGAGAGCTAGGTTTCAAACTTAGAGGAGCTGACTCTCATCTCAGCTGCTTCACACTCAGCAGCGAACCATTCCAGTGGAGGTTATGGCTTGAGGAAACCAACAGAACCACATGATTTGCAAGATAAGATCTTGAGATTCCCAAACCAGACATCATCTTCTCCATGACTATGCCTTCTTGAGATCTTGTCCATGAACACCACAAACAGAATCGGTGACAAGGAGCAGCCCTGGCAGAGACGAACATGGGAACAGGCTTTACTTTGTGCAAAGAATGCGGTCCCCTTTCTTGCTTTGGGCATACAAGGATCAGACAGCACCTAAAAGCCACCCAGATACCCTATACTCCCGCAGCAGCCCCCTCAAAATACCTTGGGGGACTCGGTCGTATGCCTTCTTTATATTCACAAAACACATGTAGACTGGAGAAGCATACTCCCATGACCCCCTCAGCAATTCTGCGAGGGTAAAGATCCGGTCCACTGTTCTATGGCTAGGACGAAAACAACATTGCTCCTCCTAGATCCGAGGTTTGAATATCAGCCGGAGCCTCCCCTCCAACACAGAGAGGTACAGAGTAAGCTTTCCCAGGGAGGCTGAGAAGTGTGATCCCTTTAAAAGTGGAACACAGTCTCTGCCCCCCATTCCTAAAAAGTGGGTCCACCACCCCAGTCTGCCACTCCAGTGGAGTTGTCCCAGTCCTCCATGTGACACTGAAGGAGAGTTTCAACCATGAAATCCCCACAATGTCCAGAACCTTAAGAATCTCAGGCCAACTCTCATCCACACTGGCATCCTGCTGCCGGGAAGCTTTTTAACCACCTCAACGACCTCTGCCATAGTGATGGAATAACATTCTTTCAAGTCTTCAGACTCTGCCTCCTTCGTGCAGGACAATGTGACCGGATAGAGAAGATCTCTCTCCATAGCCTGTGCGGATCCTTCCCATGCCCAAGGTTTTGCTTTCACAATCGTAGAAGCCATAATCCCTCTGGCCATTCTGGCCACCTGGTACCTGTCAGCTACTTCAGGTGTCTCTAAGGACAACCAGGCCCAAAATGTTTCCTTCTTCAGCCTGACAGCTTCCATCACCAATCGTGTCCACCAGAATAGTGTAATAACACAAAGGAGCAGTTCACTGGCAGATGAAAGCTGAGTATTTGATGAAAGCCGGTTAGGACATGGGGTCACAATGCACAGATGCGTCACAATATATGGCTCTACCTTTAGTACAATATTCAAAAGTTGAATGTAGAACATAAGTACTTTGCAGGAACAGATATCAGTAGCTTAAAGCTACTTGTGAGAGCATATTGAGCTGGAATAAAATAGCAATTTGTCTGTCTCAGGGAATCTATTTTGCTTTTTTTTTGCCTTCGGCAATAATATTTTCTTTGCTTGTGCATGAGATTGCTGTGTTTGGAGAGTGAAACTCTTTTCAATATTCATCCCTTCTTCATTTCAGTAACAGGCTTAGGCTACACACTGGAAGGAAATATTGTAAAACATGGATAACACAGAATGCAGTTAGAAAAACAAGTTAGCCAAATTAGAAGAAACTAGTATCTTGTTTTAATAATATAAATCTCATAACACAGAGCACACTGCACAACCACAGCACATGGAAGTACTCTCTATAACCTTACCATTCAGATATGCCAATCTCTCTCAGCCTTGCCAGAAAAGTTTCATTTTAACCTAAACATGTACACACTGTGAGGCTTTGTGATATTCATGTACCTAGCATTTTAATAACAATCTTTATGTGTAACAGGAAAAATTACTGTATTTGAGGCCAAGGTTAAGCTAATACTGACTAATACTTGCATGACCAATTTAAAGTTTATTTAAAAACAGAGGCATTTAAAATGCTGTGACCTTTAGTGTTTAATACACAAAACAGACGTAGCTGATGGGATTTTTGTTAAAAATTGCCAAGGCTGTGAATTAAATAAGAGATGGAGGAAGATTTTTGCAGCCCAAAAGGACTGGCATTTGTTAACATTAAAGCAAATAAATCCAGCAGAGTTTTGTTTAAGCCAGTGTCTCAGGGCATTCAGTCTCTTATAGGCAGCCTTAGTATGCATCATCAGTTTTATTTGTAAAATAGCAAACTATTAGGCACATTAAGCAAATTTAATGTCCATTACTCAGCTGACTCCAATGGTTATCCTAATCAAATAAGTTACTTTTATATGAAACATTAATGACATTTTTCTATTAGGTTTTCCACAATTGCACTCTTAAAGGAAGAGATTTCTTTCAACTGTTATGATATTTTACAAAATTAAGACTTTTCTTTAGGAATTAAGCTGATTAAAGACACACAAAATGATTAACTGTCATTTTAAATTGAAGATATCAATTATTTTGTTTTCTATAGGAGTTTTATCATAAAGCTTTAATTCTGAGGAAAGTTTGGGAGATAGAGGGACTAGGTTTTGGAAAATAATCTGGATTCGAATGTCGGAGATAGAATAGTAAAGATGTTCCAACTCTAGACTTGTTTGGAACCACGTGTTCGTGATCTAGCCACCTCAACCAGAGGTTGCCAGGGTGAGCAGTCTGGGTTTCATCAGTCGGGTCAAGATTTTATACAGAAAGGTGATTCTAGAAAAAAAGTGTTGATATAATATAAAACATTAAACCTTGAAAATAATAATGATTTTTTTTTACATAAAAGGAAAAAAGTGGTTAACCTACACGAGTTAATATTTTGTCTGATAAGACAGTCCAATGCAGCTGTAGACAGCTTTACATAAATAGAATGACACAGCAACAGCTTGGAATGTCAGAAAAAACATAATTATTATGACATTGGTATTTTACATAAAGTCTAACAGTCCACATAAAATTGAAAGGAAAGTCCCTGTGATGAAAAAGTTTGAGGTTAGTTCATGCTACAGTTGTCATTAGGAATTGGTTATAATGATAAATGAATTGGTAAACGTACAAGGAAAAGCTGTACATGGAACATAGGCATAGAACGGGGAGGTAAATGTAACAAGACACAAGAATGAACCTTATCTACAATTATTGAACTAACAGCAACAGAAACAGGGAAGCGCAGACCTAACACAGGCGAATCATGACAAGTAATTAGTCTGAACATGATTTTAGCTGCCAAAATAAACAGTCAAATAAAAAAAAATATTCAGCCTTAATGTATAAAATATTTATATTTCCTAAAAAATAAAACATGAGCTGCTTGTATGTGCATGTCCAACATGGAATGCTGTAATCAATAAGTGTGCTGTGGTGAAGGACAGAATATCAAGTTTCCTTTTGTCAAATACAATATATGGTTTGTTGCTTATATGATGTATTTTTAAATAAACTCTACACATTCTGTTGACACTTTTCTCAGAGCAACTACTCTGAAATTCTCTGCGTGCAGCTCCGTTGCTGCAGGTTGATTGATGCTGTAAAAGTCGGCCACAGAAGTCATGACATCAGATTCTGTATGGTGTGCTGTTAGTCCAGCAGGCACCATTAGTGGCTTACAACAACCCTCATTTGTCATGTTCAAGCAGGCAACAATGTTTTCTTAAAGATGTTGGTTTTCCAGTAGCAGTAGTTGGCTTGTTATTGTGTTATAACAGGTACAGTAGAATGAACTTGCTTAGATGCTTGACTCTACATGCTGTCTGTGTGCATTGCCAAATGTGGCACCGAAAAGAGACCTCTCTTTCACTGGTGGTTACGAATTTGTTCTTTCATTGCAGTTTGAAACCTGTCTGTTATCGCTGGCATGAGAAGCAGGGGCCCTTTCCTTCCTAGTTAGAGAGCAAGAGAAAAAAAAGAGAATCTGGACCCAAAAGGATGCCTGTTTTTTGTTCAGACTAAAATGAGTTCTTGTTCTTCACGAGGAGCTTCTCTTTCTGCAGAAGAGCTTTATTTTCCCCCAGACTATCCTAATTAGTCAGAAGAGAACTGTAATAAATACTGCAAGAGGCTGTGAGTAAAACATGGAGCCCTCTGCAAACAAAGCAATTGGAGGTCTGCATAAAATATCCTGTTCTTAGTCAATGCTGAGAGGAATCCTGAGGTTTGCCCATTTGGACTAATGCATTAGGAATATCAATGCTGTGGCCTGCATACTTTCTATCAACCTGAAAAATCTCATATTCCTCTTCCATTTCACTCTCATCCTCTCTTTCCTTCTCTTCTGTGCTTTCTCCTTTCTGATGTCGACCACTCTCCTTTTGAGCTGCCATGTTTTTTGTTATCATCAGAGAGACAAATGAGAAACAAGAGAGAAAGAAAGCCTCGGGGCTCTTGTCCTCACATCATCACCACCCCCTTTATCTCTCTCCGCTCCCTCTCAATCCTCCATCTCTCCATCTTCCTGAGTGACAGCTGGCAGCCAGTAGGGTACAGCCGGCGTGCCAGCCCAAGTGCATATATTTGCCAACTGACTTGAGAAAATACACATTTGAACGTGAATGACTCATGCATGCTGCATCTCTGTGTCTCCTAATGATGTTCTTTCTTTCTTTTGTCCCAGTCTCTCCCTAGTTTTTTTTTTGATAGCTTTAACACATGCAAGACACATTACTCTCCCTGTTACCCACAAAGGTTTGTGGTCACCAAAACATGCAAACAACACATTTACAAAAAGCCTCTGAAGCAATCCAGCGGGACAGTCTGGAGGCAGCGGCCTCGCACAAAATTAAACATTAAAAGCAGCAACATGTCGAGAAGAAAATGAGAAATTCTTAAAAGAAATTAGGCTCACTGATGTCAAATGTTCTCACAGTGTCTTAAGATACAGCACTCTCCACAGTTAATAGCACAAATGCTTTAAAATAAAATGAGACATGGTGACCCCAAGATGCCCCACTTTGTTGTAGCTATCTAACAGTTAGCATAAAATATATAAATCAGTTTTTTTACCTCCCTCACTATCTTCCTCAGTGTATGCAACAGTAAGACAGAAACATGGGTCCATGCCCAGCCTTTTAATGTCAGGTTTAGTTTAAAGACTGTAAACTATAAATTACTGCTCGGACTGTAGGTACAAGCAAGTTTTGCCATTTTGAAGAAATGACCTCGCTGATGACAATAAGCACATATCTGCCTTACTTTAATGGCATTTTGTCTTGTCTTTCCTATTTTGAAATATGTCTGTGGAAAATGGGCCTGTTCTTTGAGTTGTGTTGATACCCCTTGGAAAATTGGAAGTCATAGATTACAAGGTAAAAGAAGATGCTAATATCAATTTAGAAAACAATTGTAAACAGAAAAACACTAAATAAATAATAATAAAATTCTTCCTCAGTGCGTAGAGATCAGATCAGAATCTGTCTGAGTTCTGATCTCTTCTTTGGGAAGGTTTGAAATGGGCAACTTTACCAATTCATATTTCTTTATGAGATTTAATTTTAAAACAACTTTTGAAATATTTTGTTCTATACTTTGTGCCATTAGCAGAATGATTATAGAATGTCATTTTAAACTGTGTTTTGAATCTTACGTTAGCAGTTAGCGCAGTGAGGGCCTGACCTTCAAAAGGTTTGCGTGTACAATACATCATGCAAACCTGTTTGTGTTCGCAAAGATGATCTACAACCCAGGCACTAACTGGATTGCGTCTGTAAAATCAGTGGAACAGCAGGCGCAAATTTTTTAGCATGTTTGCCTTCCTGAATATGCAAAACATATGATAATGATCCAAACGCGTATATTTATGTGAAGGGGATATGGAAATGTAATCCCTTACCCACTGCAATGCGATTTATCAAACCTGAAACGGATTGTGGGTTCTGTTTTTGCGCCTAGATTTAGCACGTTTAAAATGCAGGTACTAACTTGGGCGCAAAAATGTCCACTGTCACTTTGGCCAGAAGGCGGCATAGTCTATGCAGGATCTATGCAGGATTATCTAAGGTTTGATTTGGAGTCAATCACAAACAGAAGCCATGACGTATCTCCTATGATAAAACTCCTTGCAACACTATTTTCTTGCGTCTGGATCAATCCAGCGCACTATTGCTGTCAGTGACATCATCTGCTGCTGCCACAATATCCTCATTTAAATAGGGCGGTCTACACCTCTGTTGCACCTGTTATCCATTTCACACGCAATCTTTGAAAATCGCATGCAATACGCCCACTTAATGCACGTGCAAATTTTTTGTACAAGCAATTTAGTGCCCCCTATTTGAGATCTTTGAAGATCAAGCCCTTAGTGCACTAGTGTCGCAAAACCAGCAGTCTCATTGCATTTTTTCTAGATAATGTAGATCCTTACTTCCTCCCTGTGATTTCCAAAATGCTGCTAACATTTCCAAATATGGCCTGGTCCATGACAGCATGAAAGCTCTGATGGATAAAATGGATCAGCTTTTCCATAATATCATTATTCTTCCTTTTATCTGTTTTACATTTTGCTCTCTCTTGCTTTCTCAAAACATGTGTATCAGACATGTCTCAAAATGTCATAGAAAATACAGGTTCCTCTTCAAAAGCTTCTTCCATGTTTGTATCCTCTGACCTTTTTAGTCTTTTTATCCTTTTTAGTTAGGTAATTGTAATGTTTTAGTTGAGGCATTAATAAAGTTCTTTGTGTTGTTTTAGGTCACACAGTAACCTACCAACAAACATTTATCCTGGTCAATGTGTCATACTGATCTACATGCAGCACGGTCATGTAACTTTGTTATATTGAATAAATTATGTCATGACTGTAACCAATTTGACCTAAAATTTCACTTGACCAAACACAGCTGGTTATAGAAAAAAAAACTAAAGGAAGAAATGGCTAAAATGGCGGTACATCCATACCACTACCACCCTTACCTCCCACCCCACCATTACCCACATACTACTTACCCTAATATTATTACACCTATACGCTTACCGGACAATTTAGTACATACCCCATACCTATTACTTACACCTACCACATACTGATATAAACTACTTTACCCTATTTACCTACTGAATATTTTTACCCCACCACCCAGATATACCCACCACACACACAATATATAACTTTTTTACTTACCCATTTTTACTATTACCTGACCCCTACGCCCCCCCAACACCACCAACCAACACCCTTAACCATATTACCTACTACCGTACCCACCCTTAATTTACACTTATACCCCCCACCACACACCCACCTTACCCCCTTTTATACCAATACCCTTACAATTACAAATTTTTATTACCCCCTACACAAACCAAAACCCTTTATACATATTTACCTACCATACGCCACTTACCCCCTACAACTTACGCATAACCCTTACCTTACTACATACCTAAATATACAACTATTTACATATTTACCTACTTACATTTTAATTTTTTTACAATTTTAGTACCTTTTTTAACACCCAAGAATATATACCCCTACTACACACCACTACTATATACTACTACCCCACGTTATATAATTACTATACTTACCTACTACTAATTTTTTATTTACTTACCCCCCTTACCCATTACAACCACTACACCCTACCCCCCCGAACAACACCATTTGTTCTACTATACGTAACCCCTAATGTACTACACCCTACTATTTAATTTAATTACTTTTGTACACTTACAATTATATATTACCTTTACCTTACCAAATAACCCCTTACCTATACCTTTACTACTACAATTACCCTACTATACATACCTACTACACCCATTACTTTCACACTTATTATACTACAATACACATACCAGCTACATACACTACCCTTACCCACAGCCCTACCATATACACCATTACAACCCAGTTGTTGTTTTATACCAATACACTACACACCTATTACTACCATATTATTACCAACCCCCATATTTGACTAACAAACCCCCTACACAATTCTATTATTACACACCCTTAACGTTACCTTACTACAAACCATACCCCCTAACCCCAATTACATTGTTACTTTTACAAACTACAATTTATTACCGTTAACCACTACTACCCCAGGTCAAAAGTTTTCTCCCTGAGCTTCATGAGGTGGTCGCCTGAAATGGTTTTCCAAAGAGTTTTTAAAGAACTTCCCAGAGGTTCATTGATTAAGGTTGATTAGGTTAATTTAAATTTTTTTTGTCATCACAGCTAAAGGCGGCTACTTTAAGGAATCTAAAATATAAAACATATTTGAAGTTCTTTTACAATTTTTTGTTTACTACATACTTCCATATGTGTTTATTCACAGTTTTGATGCCGTCAGTGAGAATCTACGTACAATGTAATAAACTTATGTGATAAACATAAAGAAAGCCATTAAATGAAAAAGGCGTTTAAAAACTTTCGACCAGTAGTGTATATGTGTATGTGTGTATATATATATATTATATAATATATATATATATATAAATATATATATTATATATTATACGCCGCACACATATATACTATATAGTATTGACGTATCTGGTTTATAAAGCAAAACGTTTCCTGACTGCTCCTCCAAAACACCCCAAAGTGGCTCAATAATATTTAGATCTGGTGACTGTGCAGGCCATGGAGATGTTTCAACTTGCACTTTCAGTTCATCAACCAATCTTTCACCAGTCTTGCTGTGTGTATTGGTGCATTGTCGTCCTGATACAAGGCACCGCCTTCAGGATACAATGTTTGAACCATTGGATGCACATGGTCCTCAAGAATGGTTCGGTAGTCCTTGGCAGTGAATAGACTGTTAGAATTTGTATTATGGCAAGAAAAAAGCAGGTAAGTAAAGAAAAATGAGTGGCCATCATTACTATAAGAAATGCAGAAGAGACTTGTTTGGGCTAAAGAACACAAGGAATGGGCATTAGACCAGTGGAAATCTGTGCTTTGGTGTGATGAGTCCAAGTTTGAGATCTTTGGTTCCAACCACCGTGTCTTTGTGCGGCGCAGAAGAGGTGAACGGATGGACTCTACATTCCTGGTTCCCACCGTGAAGCATGGAGGAGGAGGTGTGATGGTGTGGGGGTGCCCTGCTGGTGACCCTGTTGGGGATTTATTCAAAATTGAAGGCATACTGAACCAGCATGGCTACCACAGCCTCTTGCAGCGGCATGCTATTCCATCCGGTTTGCGTTTAGTTGGATCATCATTTATTTTTTTAACAGGACAAACCCCAACACACCTCCCAGCTTGTGGTAAGGGCACTTTCTTTTTGGTCCAGAAGGAACAGTGATTGGGTGCTGCTCCAGAAAATGACCTGGCCTTCCACAGTCACCAGACCTGAAACCCAATCGAGATGGCTTGGGGTGAGACTGGACCGTAGAGTGAAGGCAAAAGGGCCAACAAGTGCTAAGCATCTCTGGGAACGTCCTTCAAGACTGTTGGGAAAACCATTTTCATGGTGACTACCTCTTGAAGCTCATCAACAGAATGCCAAGAGTGTGGTGCAGCAGTAATCAAAGCAAAGTTGGCTATTTTGAAGAACCTAGAATATAAGACATATTTTCGTTTGTTCACACACTTTTTTTGTTCAGTGTATGATTCCACATGTGCTAATTCATAGTTTTGATGCCTTCATTGTGAAGCTACAATATTCTTAGTCATGAAAATAAGGACAACTCTTTGAATGAGAAAGTGTGTCCAAACTTTTGTTCTGTACTGTATATATGTATATATATATATATACTCGTACTCGTCGTCTTCCGCTTATCCGGAACCGGGTCGCGGGGGCAGCAGACTCAGCAAAGACACCCAGACGTCCCTCTCCCCAGACACCTCCTCCAGCTCCTCTGGGGGGAGCCCAAGGCGTTCCCAGGCCAGCCGAGAGACATAGTCCCTCCAGCGTGTCCTGGCCGGATCGCCCTGGGCCTCCTCCCGGTGGGGACGTGCCGGAGAACCACCCTCCCAGGAAGGCGTATAGATGCCCGAACCCACCTCAACTGGCCCCTCTCGATGTGGAGGAGCAGCGGCTCTACTCCGAGCCCCTCCCGAATGGCCGAGCTCCTCACCCTATCTCTAAGGGAGTGCCCGGCCACCCTAACGGAGGAAGCTCATTTCAGCCGCTTGTATCCTCCTGGATCTCGTTCTTCGGTCATGACCCAAATTTCATGGCCAATAGGTGAGGGTAGGAAGCGTAGACCGAAAAGTCCGGTAAATCGAGAGCTTGTCGCTTTTTCGGGGCTCAGCTCTCTCTTCACCACACTCGGACCGGCACATGAAGCGCCCCCATTACTGTGGCAGCCGCACCGGATCCATCTGTTGATCTCTCGCTCCATTCTTCCATCATTCGTGAACAAGACCCCGAGATACTTGGATCTCCTCCACTTGAGGCAGGAACTCCCCTCCAACCTGAAGAGGACAAGCCACCCTTTTCCGGGTTGAGTACCATGGCCTCCTGACTTGGAGGAGCTGATCTTCATCCCAGCCGCTTCACACTCGGCTGCGAACGCGCCCCCAAGCGCATGCTGTAGGTCTTTTGGCTAGAGGGGGCCAGCAGACCCACGTCATCTGCAAAAAGAATAGATGAATCCCACTGGTCCCCAAACCAGACCCCTCCGGCCCTTTGGCTGCGTCTAGAAATCCTGTCCATAAAGATTATGAACAGGACCGGACAAAGGGCAGCCCTGCCGTAGTCCAACATGCACCGGGAACAGGTCCGACTTAGTGCCAAAGGCAATGCGGACCAAACTCCTGCTCCGCTCGTACAGGGACCGGATGGCCCCTAATAAAGGGCCCCCGAATTCCATACTCCTGGAGCACAAGGCATCACGAAGGGACACAGTCGAATTCCTTCTCCAGGTCCCACAAACAACACATGGAACCGATTGGGCAAACCTCCCATGAGCCCTCGAGTACCCTGTAGAGGGTATAGAGCTGTCCAGTGTTATCCACAGCCGGGACGAAAACCACAATGCTACCTCCTGAAGCCGAGTTCGACTATCGGCCGGACTCTCCTCTCCAATACCCTTGCGTAGGCCTTACCAGGGAGGCTGAGGAGTGGTGATCCCCTGTAGATGGAACACACTCTCCGGTCCCCCCTTCTTATGAAGGGGGACCACCACGCCCGGTCTGCCAGTCCAGAGGCACTGTCCACCGGACCGCCATGCAATGTTTTGAAGAGGCGTGTCAACCATGACAGCCCCACAACATCCAGAGATTTGAGGTACTCAGGGCGGATCTCATCCACCCCCGAAGCCTTGCCACCGCGGAGCTTTTTAACCACCTCGGTGACTTCAGCCTGGGTGATGAAAGAGTCCAACCCCGAGTACCCACCCTCTGTTTCCACCAGGGAATGCGTGATGGCAGGATTGAGGAGATCCTCAGTCGAGTTCAGCAGCCTCCCACCCCCACTATAAACAGTGTTGGCAAAGCACTGCTTCCCCCTCCTGAGGCGCCGGACGGTTTGCCAGAATCGCTTCGAGGCCGACCGTTAGTCCTTCTCCATGGCCTCACCGAACTCCTCCCAGGCCCGGGTTTTTGCCTCTGCCACAGCCCGGGGCGCAGCACGCTTGGCCTCACGGTACCTGTCAGCCGCCTCAGGAGTCCCACAAGCCAACCACAGCCGATAGGACTCCTTCTTCAGCTTGACAGCATCCCTTACTGCCGGTGTCCACCAACCGGGTTCTGGATTGGGGGGGGGGGGGGGGGGGGGGGGACCGCCGCGAACAGGCACCGCAGACTTACGGCTGCAGCAACGGCAGCATGCTTTCGACAATAGATGCGGAGAACATGGTCCACAATCAGGCTCTATGTCTCCAACATCCCCGGAAATCTGTCAAAGCGCTCTCCGGAAGTGGGAGTTGAATACATCCCTGGAAAAAACCGGGCTCCGCCAGGCGTTTTCCCAGCAGACCCTCACTACGCGCGCTTGGGCCTGCCAAGTCTGTCACGGCTTTCTCCCTCTCCAGCGGAATCCAACTCACCACAGGTGGTGATCAGTGGACAGCTCAGCCCCGCTCTTCACCCGAAAAAGTGTCCAAAACATGCGGCCGAAGGTCTGATGATACGACAACAAAAGTCGGTCATTGACCTCCTGCCTAGGGTATCCTGGTGCCAAGTGCACTGATGGACACCCTATACTTGAA
The DNA here is from genome assembly GCA_036173005.1 of Crenichthys baileyi. Lineage (NCBI taxonomy): Eukaryota > Metazoa > Chordata > Actinopteri > Cyprinodontiformes > Goodeidae > Crenichthys > Crenichthys baileyi. Next base: position 67,080 of record JAHHUM010001233.1, read on the forward strand.
CATGGTGTTCATTATGGACAATCCGTGACTAGCACAGTAGCCCAATAACCAAAACACCACTCGGATTCAGATCGGGAGGCCATTCCTCCCGATCACGCCTCTCCAGGTGTCACTGTCGTTTCCCACGTGGGCGTTGAAGTCCCCCAGCGAGGCACATTCCACGTACCCTAGAGCCAGCCTAAGCATCCGGGTATCGGGCCGCCACCCATCCTCTTTGCACCGGTCCCTCACTGTTCCCCTGCAGGTGGTGGCCCACTGAGGGATGGCCACTTCAGCGTCTTTCGTTCGGGGCTTGGCCGCGGCCGGGTCCCGCGAGGAGCAACCCGGCCACCAGGCGCTCTCCGATGAGTCCCGACCCCAGCCTGGCTCCAGGGTGGGAACCCCAGGCTCCGCTGTATGGGGCGACGTCACGTGCCTCGATATATTTTGTCCTCATGAAGATTCTTGAACCGCTCTTTGTCTGACCCATCACCTAGAGCCTGTTTTGCCATGGGAGACCCTACCAGGGGCATTTTAAGCCCCAGACACAACCATAGCCTCTAGTATCATCTGAAACCCCTCCACCACGTTAGGCGCGGTTCCTTTTGGTCCTGTACTGTATATATGAATATATATATAAATAATATATAATATATATATATATATTATATATATAATAATAATATAGTATATATATATATAATATATTAATATATATAATATATATGATATATATATATATATAATATGTATATATATATATAATATATATATATATATATATATACAGAAGAGAAAAGAGAGAGTGAGAAAGAGAGATGTTAAAGTAACATTTCAGGATAATTTTGTGTTTACTAAATATGAGCATCTTGGCAGATTGACAAGCAGCGCTCTAACAGAGGGCCAGAAAGCCGTCCAGACTCTGCCTGTTTATTTAGACCCTTTCAGGCACGCACTGCTTTCCATTAATCCGAGCACCCAAGGGCTTTTCTGAAACATTCTGTGAGGGTAGTCATACTGGGTCTCACAAACGCTGTTAGGATTTACAGTACGGACCACAATGCAGCAACTAGCCAAAACAGTTGCAGTTGGATCTGTACTGTGCTGTGGCTGTCTTTACTATTATTGAGTAAAGTAGGTTATATTTTTTCACAGGTTCAGGCCACAAAAAACATGCATGGAATGGATCATCACTACAACAAAATACTTTTTTGTGAAACAAGGGGAAGTTTTAGAGTTTTATTGTTTGGGTAAGGTTTATTACTCATTCCATGTAATAAAAAAGCCAATTCTTAAACGTCTGGCTTTATCTACTATCAATGTGTAAAAAGCATCAGATTTTTTTAGTGATGTTTTTTACTTTGGTTGTATATTAAACAAACAACATATCACATAAACCTTCTCATTAATACAAAACATATTATTTTGTCATTACAAGTTTTTCTTCTTTTTATCAGTTTTGAGTTAGATCAGGATGCTGCAGTTTCCTTAATGGAAATAATAGTTAATAATAGTTGATTGAAGATCCATCAAAGTCGTCTGGGTAACTATTTTAATAATACTTGTGCCAACCTTTAATTGAATTGCACCCTGGGTGTACAGTCATTGTACCAATATCTGAATCTGCAACTGATAGGCCTGGAATTAAGTTCACAGAATAGTTCTGAATATACATAATTTTAGTATTCCAGAGTTATGACTTACCTTATCATATTTTCTTTTCTGAGTCTTAAACTGGTTACAGAAGTGGAAGCCATGAAACAACTCTTTTTAATTTCTACATTTTAACGAAACTCCCAAAGGCAGTCAGCTTTATTTTCCTCCATTCCCACCGAATTGGAACTGACAACTGGGTCAGGTTCTTTCATGATGCAGGATGAAAAAGCAGTTCTGAATATCCATATTCTGATTAGGGTTTCCTGGAAACCTGATTGCTCAGTGTTACAGCAATTGAAGGTTTGGAGGCCATCATCTGCAAACAGGAAATAAAAGGACACATGAAAGGATTACATGAAACATGGATAGAGTGTAAAAGAAAAAAAATAAGACCATAAGAGGCTGGACACAGAGACACAAATATGAATAAGTAGTGAATATTTATATGTTATCTGGGATTGTGCTAGTTCCACAGAGACAGAAAAATACACAAACAGAAGAAGAGACTAAAAAAATGGGCTGAAACTTGAACCTTGAGGGATAAAGCAAGACATTAATGAAAACCCAGGGATGCAGAGATTTGTTGTTTTGCTTTGACAGGAAAAACTGTTGCATTTGAGACTGAAAGGACTGCTACAGTAATCTGCTTTAATCAATTCAAAAACATTTCTGCACAAATCGGACATTTGGCTGAATATTGTTCTGGCTGTTAGCAACTTTTCGACGTGCCGCATTGTAACAGTTACCACAGTAACGGTGGAAATGTATGCTATTACAAACAAGGGAGACAGCCCCTTTTACACTACATATAACATTAGAACACTTTAAATTGCAGTGAAAAACTATAAAAAAAAACAGCTTTGTAATGGAGGTTGAATGCATTAAACCGGAAAATACTCCCACCTTTTACAATTTTATGTTTGCTACATAATTCCATGTGTTCATTCACTGTTTTGATGCCTCCAGTGAGGATCTACATACAATGTAAATAGTCATGAAAATAAAGAACACAAATAAATGTGAAAGTGTTTGTAAAACTTTTGACTGGCATTGTATTGTAAAAAGAGGAACATTTTAGGGTCCCACTTTTTACCATAACCCTAGGTGTTTCACAATTTGAATAGGTATTCTCAATACCAATTTGAAGCTTAATGAAGACCAATATGTGGTTTCCATCTGGTTTTTCTGAAACAGTTTTTTTTTTTAACTCAAGTTGGTCCCACATGCGAAGTGAATGTGAGACCAAGCCCATTAAGCCACCATTAAATTACTGCCTCAGGTTGACGGTTCTCCAGGTCTTAGGCTGCTTTCATCTTCTCTTCAGTTTTTGACTGTCACGTGGTTTATTCTTGTTTTGATCAATTTGGCTAATGTTATTTATAGGTCTTTAAAGTGTCATTAAAGGCACTTTTGAGTCTTAAAAATGTTCACTTACAAGCACGTTAATACTAGAGTTCACTCGCTCATTGTTGCTTCAACACAAATATAAATTTGCTGCAGTTTTTAATGACAGTATTCAAAGTGATAGTGTTGCTATTTGTGGATACCCACGTAAACCCTATTACCATGTTACCACCAACCATAAGGTCAAAATATTTCAAAGCATTGTGTTGTCAATGCCATGTTATTCAAAATGTGAAATATTAACATCAAGCTAAACAGTAACAATAAAATCTATTATAATAGAGAAAATAAATAATTTTGTGGTAAAAGCAAAGAACCGATCATGTAAATGTTAGCTTTCTCTAAATTCTTTATCTGCTTCAGTAAGTAGCATATTTGTTTCTAATGGAGGCAAAATTCAAAAACTGTTTTATTATAAGAGCATCCAAGATAAAAACATTACTGACTCTTGCAAACTATCCAAAGCTCTGATCGTTAACCATAATCAGAAAGCTTCTCCCCCTTTAAGTCGTGTAAGTCACACTTAGGTTGCAGTGGGCATCGGGATCCCATTTTATGAGCCCACTGATCAATCAATCCCGTAATTCAATCCTGCAGTCAATCATGTTTGAATGAATAATTCACAAACCATTGCAGAAAGCTCTGGGAATTGGCTCACAGGCAGGACACTGCCCTTTAGCTGCAAGGAGAGCTGAATGGAATCAGTCTGGGGGGGGCTAGATGGGTGGAAAATGCATTAAAGAAATGTGAACATTTGTGTTGCATGTCCAAACCAGCCTTTTCATTTTGGCAGCATCCCATATTTGCATTACACTTTGATTTCAAACTCTGATTTATAAGTGTTGCTTGCAGGACATGTATGAGTCTTCTTTTCTTTTCAATCATTTTCTTTTTCATCTTTTTTGCTAACGAACACAATGGTTTTCTAAACTTTAATGGTTGGTGATATTTCTGACTGCTATCCTATACTACATATAGGTACCATATTCCTAGTCTCATACAAATGGAGTTTTAACATCTAATGGCACGATAGCAAAAACCCACCATATACAGTGCAGTGACACTGAATGAAGACTGCACAAATACAGATTCTTTTACAGTGGATATTGGTAAATATGAGTGGCTGTGATGAAGTATCAGCGTGAAATTTGCTAGAATTTTTTGACTGATTAACATGACACATACAGCGGATATAAAAGGTCTACACAGCCCTGTTAAAATGCCGGAGTTTTTGTAAAAGAGAATGAGACAGTGATACACTAAATTATTTCTAAATGTTTTCCACTTTTAATTAGAAATATTTCCAGTACAATTTAACTGAAACATACAAATCTGTAAGGGGGAAACTGTATATAATAAGTAGGAGGCTGTCATCATCCCACACATGGACTTTTATTTGCCTACACTACCTTGCAGATACTCTGTCAGTGTGTTGACATTTCTTGACCTCAGCCCTTGTCAAGTGATCCCACAGATATTCTGTTAGGCTTAGCTCTAGAGTCTTGGTTCATGATTTCATCCACCTGAACAAAATGTCTTGTTCTATCTGAAAAAAGTAAACCCAGAGCATGATGCTGCCACCACCCTATTTAACTGTGGGTAATGTGCTATTGTGATGGTGTGCTGTTGTTTTTAGTGTCTAACCTACCTTTGAAATTGTTGCCAAGAATTCAAGAGCATAACAGTGTTCCATATTGGTTTAGGAGGTTTTAGCCAGACTTTGCCTTTTTCTTTAAAAGAAAATGCTTCTGTATCGTAATTTCTCCTTGTCTATCTGGACCTTTAAGCTATTATAGAGAAACATCCAGTTTTAAGCAATGTCAAACATAGGGCTTGGACTTTTTATATCCACTGCAGGCATCTACTGTGCTCTTTACCGAAAAAGGAAGCCATTTGGTGCTTCTTAAAATGAAAATGTATTCCCGTTGCCTTGTTTTTGTTCACAGTTTACTTTTTCAGATTAATGCTTTCCAGTCCCAGAGCTTGAATGCAGCCAGCTGTGAAAAATGCAATTGCAAAGAAGTTAAACAACTCATATTTTACCAGCTGCAAACATATTAATTTCACAACACTGTTATATGGAAACAAACAGAGCTTGTTGCACTACCATCACTGGGTCAGATTACAGCAACACATCAGCCTCTCGCCACGCGGTCAGGGTGCATTAACCACCGGCCCACGCAGACTGTGCCCAGATGGACAGGTTTAGTGTTTCTGATTTCCTTTTCTTCCTCCTGACACCAAGTGATTCTCTCTCTGAGCTTCACAGACTCCATGCTTTGCAGTGAAGTGCAATGATCAATTGCGCTGAAAATTTCTCCGAAGGTTTAAAATGGAGTTCTGTGGAGCCGGTCTACCTCTTAAATTTTTTAACTTGGCTCTGTATAGAAAGACAAATGGCTGCCCTTTATAGAAACTGCCTGAAGCAGTCTAATTCTTAATATTGCTGGTTTTTAATATTACACAATAGGGTTGTTAAATATACAAAACATGGCACTGTATTTTAGTGTGAGCTTTTTAGTAAATTGCATCTTACCTTCTTCATGAAACTGGCTTTCTAACAGGGGGTATTGACTTCTGGTATTGTGTTTTTATAGTCATAGTTTCAGCATCAGTCACAATTTGTCAGATGGTCATGGACCCCATCCAACACACACACTCTCAAGGAGTAAAGAAATGAATTGCGGATAGAAAAATGCCAGGAAAACATAAAATTACTTGACTTTGAGGTTATTGGCTCTGTGTCTGAAGAGAATGTTTATGGCAGGGGCCTTTTCAGAGGCCAAAAGGGGACAAAGGAAGCTAATCCCACTTAAAACGGTAAAATCTGCTCTATAGCAAATGAAGTAATATACTGTGGTCAATGAGGTAGAGGCACTGCAGAGAGCCTACGCAGTGTGTGTGTGTATGACTGTGCGTGTGCAGAGTTTGTGTAAGCATGCTTTTGTTGCGTAAGTGGGGGTTTTGTTTGTCAAGAGGTTGCTGTGATAATGCTGCCATCAAGAAGTGAAGTATTTCAAAGGAGAATGAGCAACATCAGGAAGTGAGTGGGAGAGGGCTGGAGAAGCAAGAAAATTGAAATGAAACTGAAATGAAACTTGGAAGTGAAGCAAACAAAAAAAAACGAAAAGAAAGAACAGCAAATATGAACACATATGGTCAAGGATAAAAGAGTAGAGAAGCTAAGTTAGTACACTTCATCATAGTGTTAAATAACAACTACACCTTCCCATTTATCACCAAGTTACCTGCATTTTGGCAACATAAAGGAAAAAAAGAAGCATGACGGATCCTCAGATGACTAAGAGAGTAGTAGGCTGAGACAGACTGTCATAAGAACGCTCCATCCAGAAATAAACTCTGAGAGTTATTATAGTTTCAGTGTACTAACCCCTTATTACAAAGATGGATATGAAATCAAACGTTCATTGGGGCAGAAACCATAGGTGCATATCCACCGAGATGTAAAATAAAGGGATGTAGGCTGATGCGTCATTCTTCAACATTTTCTCTACAAGTGGGTGAATGTAAGTGTGGAATACACAAATAAAACTGCAGCTCTGAATACTTGAACCCTACAGTAAGGGGTTTGAGGCCTCTGGTATGCTGTAACTGGTCAATCTACTTTTAGATTTATGCTTAAGAGTCAATTTAACACATTGAATCACCTGTGAAGCTCTGTCCTGATGCGTAATCTGAGAGTGTCCAGCTATTTCAAAGCTTAATTAGGTTTATTGAAGGTATTAAAGTATCCCTAGGTAAAAAAAAACCAAAACACTGTTTGGAAAGTACTGAAATTATCTATCTTACCATTTTATGATGCAAAATACCATATGGTTTTAAAGTCCCTCTAGTGCAGCGGTTCTCAACCTGTGTTCTATTGAACCCTAGGGGTTCACAAGTTGATTAAAGATGATTGGAAATCATGACCGAAAGAGTGATGCAACATTACCACGCAATGTTTGTGTTTGAGAACCAAGGATTATCTTGAAGAATCTGGAAGTGAAGTTAAGTTAGTCTTGGAACTAACTTAGACAATAATCATTATACCTTTAGACAACCATTCACAATGGAAGATCAGATAAAATATTATTTTAATAAAATAATGTTTTAAAGAATGATCTGCTGAATAAAACCAACCTTCTGGATGACTAATTCTCAACGGTGTCTCATTAGTTGCCTTTATTAAAATAATATTTAAAGATATATTATTAAGGAAATGGTCAAATATTTAAGGAGGTATTTTGGAAAAGAACCAAATCTTTCTGGAGAAATGGGCCTAAGTATGCAAGCATGTGTTCTTAGCTGTTAGCAGTTAAAGCTAACAAAAGAAGCTGATAGCTTAGCACCAGAATCAAACACACACCTTTAAAATACCGTCAATAAAAGGGTTAAAATGCATAGGCGCGGATGGCGCGTTATGATCAATCTTCTATGTTTAAAATCACCCCTTTAAATAAAGTTTGTCTTAACTTTAAAAACACACAAACACAGAACACACAACTGAGCACGTGTGCTGCAGATAGCCTGCTAGCACCAAGATAGTTGAGTTTCGCACAAACAAAACCAAACTTCATAAAATGAAAAACGTTTAGATCATTTCAATCTAATTCTTTCTCTGCCCAAAACCTAACCTCTGAACCGTCGTGAGGAAAAGTTGTCCGGGGCGATGAGGTTTGAAGAAACATCCACTGTGAACAAACGGTTAGCTTCGGCTAACCTCCGTAGCTGTGGATGAAAGACGGCTCGTTCTGTCCGCCAACCAACTGCACAGTTACTGTAACCACGGTGATGCGGTCTCGGTTGTCCTCCTTCCAGACTGGGAAAACCACTCCACTCGGCTTCGTAGAGACCACGTCTCTGCAGGGAATTCTCTGGAACACAGTTTGCTTCTGCAGGCCTCGGAGAGAAAGTCAATCAATGCTTGTACCTTAATTTCCCTTTTTATGAATGAATACCGGGCACACAAATAGTAATTCATCCGTACTTAACTCAGTGCATATGATCGATGATCGTATGACACCCTTGGATCCAGTTTGAAGAGTTTATGTCGCTTTGCCAGCAAAGAGACATTTGCGGTCTGTCTCCCAGGCCAGCCTCACACGGAGTCCGGGTGGAAGAGATCAGACCATTGGGAAGGTGGGGGTTTTATACGGGCAGTGGCATCATGGGAAGTCTGCTGTTACCCCCCTTGCCCTTCTGAAGTTGTGCTGGAAGTCGGTTAAATGCAATTTGTTTTGAAAGTTACAGAAAAGTTTGCACCGGAGTTTTAATGTTGAAATCCATGGCTGTGGGTCCCAACAGAACTGAAGCAAACAATTGCCACGCACTTAGATGAGCTTGCAAAGTCTCTCGATGGACATTGCCCTACAAGAGAGTCATATCCAGCATGGGTGAGACAGCCATTTACGTTTACTGTTGAGACAGCAGATGTCAATGATGAATACCTCAATGAAATCATTGAAATTCAGCAGAGCCAGGTTCAACTGCAGCTCTTCAGAACAACGACACTCTCAACGATTTGGTGTCGACAAATGGAAAAGTACCCAGTTATTGCTAAGAAAGCCCTGGAATTTTTTATACCATTTGTTACAACATATCTTTACGAGCAATCCTTTTCAAGGATGCTGGACATAAAAAACAAAGAAAAGGAACAGACTTTACTGTGAAGATGACATGAGAGCAGCACTTGCCAAGGTGAAGCCACGCATATCTAAACTTGTCTACCAAAAACAATAGCAGAAGTCACATTGATTTGACGGTATGTAATTTGGGCAATGCTTTATTCTGGCCCCAAAAAAATATTTTGTGGATTCAAAACGACAAAAAACAAATTAAATTTAAAATAAAAAAAAGTAAGTTTTTAAAAAATGTTAAATTCTTAAAAAAATCCAAATTTATTTTTAATTAGTAAAATAGTGAAAAAATATTATTTTTGTGCTGAAATTCTTTTATGGGCCGAAATATTTTTTTGGGGCCAGAATAAGGTAATACCATAATTTGTTGTGAGTTAACGCACTGTATTGGTTCTGTTCTTTGAGCAACGTGATGTTCATGTACGGCTCATTTTGTGCACCAGTGAAAAAAAAAAATATACCTATGTCTTAAATTTGGAAAAAAATCATATTTTATTTATCACTAAAGAAGGGTTCAGTGAATGCGCGTATAAAACTGGTGGGTTCCGTACCTCAAAAAAGGTTAAGAACCACTGCTCCAGTGAGATCTTGATGAGTGATCAAAGCTTTCTCTGGCTGTTTAAAGCATAGTATGGCCCCTCCCCTACCTTGCTCTGCCCCCTGGAGGTCAGATAGCTTTTCTTATGCTTGAAGCAAAAACAAATCTGGCTGTTTGGAAATTTTGTATTTACAAAAAACATAAAAAATCATTGTGTGGAAACTAAGGAAGGATCACCCATCCCTTCTATTGAAGTTAGTCTTTTAAGAGACTACAGCTCAAAAGCTTCAAGTAACGAGCCCAACTTACTGACCAGCTAGTATCTGCTTGTTATTTTTATGGGAGAGCAGAATGGCAAATTTATGTGTAGGAGTTGTTTATTTTAGATTGTTTTTTAATTCAAAGTTTGAAAATAAAAATAACAAATTTTTAGTAGCTTTATTTATTGGTTTTCTGTTTAAATAGGTAAACATTTTAAGTAAAAGCAATAAGATAATGCTATACATTTTATGTTTACATTTTTGGGGTAAATACATTAAAACCGTGGTAGTTTTACTCAAGGTGATGACACTGGTGAAGACACCTAATAATATGTATCTTTTCTTCAGCTGGAGATTAAGTCTGATCACTCCTAACAGAGTTGTAACAGAGCTGTGGTTAACGGGTGTGATGTAGATTATTTACACTCCTTTCCCAGAACATAATGACATTCGTGAAGGCTAGCAGGCCCCTCGATGCGGACCTCACTGAACTCTCAGAGCAAGTGTATGATACAGGCTGCAGCTGACCAAGTGTTGACAGTGAAGTCTGTGGTACGTTATAATTTACGTAAATTAGATGTATTTGTGGTGCAGGTTATTTTTGTGTCAGTAACCAACTCTGTAGCTGTAGTTGATGAGGATTATTTTCCTTCTGGGTTGTAAAGAACCATTGTAACCTAGAACAATCATACCTCCAAGAGGTTGCAAACTATTGATAAAACAGAATTAAGGATCCTTGCTGGAAGATACTTTGGTTTGCAAAAAATGCTGTCCATGCTTTTAGCTCTAAACTGGACATTGTTTACACCTGCTATCTGCTATCTGGCCTTTTATCCACTAAGCAAATAACACTAATTAGATGCTGGTGGAAACACACCCTTCGGGTTTAAGCATCTTTTAGCAGATTGTGCTCATGTGACATCAGATGGCAGCTATTTTCTTCTCTTCTAATTATACCCTTTATACCATTTAGCATATACAAAAGTAGCACAGTCCTTCTTTAATACTACCCCTCTGGTTGCTTTGTTTAATTAATTAACAGTAATGAACTGGTACTCTCTAGATCATAGGTCCTTTGGTACTGGAAATATTTGGTACACATGTTTTGGTACACATTGTGCCCAACAAATACAGCCTTGTTTTATGCCTGAACACATGCAGAAAGTTTATGAGGGGAACCAAGTTTGCCATGCAACGTTTAGAAGCACAACTTTAAAAAGTGACAACAAAACTGTGAGGATTCCTGCCTATCACTAAACTCTGCTATTTGGGAACATTAAGGTTTTCATTGCAGCTACATTGGAGAAGGAACGGTGGACTGAACCAAAACTTTATGTCAGCGTACGCATCCTTCAACAGAAACAAAGCATGTAGCTCACTCTGCATTTAACTGAAGGATTTCTCACCTGAAACAACGTCAAGCTGAATATAAACATCACTGGAGAAAAAACAGCTAAAGTCTAAATCCAGTTGTCTCGAGCATTCAATCAGCCCAAAACGCAGCATGGCATATGTGATGCGACAACATGCTGGTGCTGACCAGTCCCTCTGACCAGAAGAGATTACCTAACAGCTGGGCTTTTGTGGTGCATTCAAGTTTATCTTGTACACTGGATTGTCTAAGAATCAAAATAACTCTAAAGCAATTTAAACCTATTTCAGTCTCAAATGTTTGCACAGTCTTGTATAATCCATCCATCCATCCATCCATCCATCCATCCATCCATCCATCCATCCATCCATCCAGTCAGAGTCTATACCTACCCTTTATTATTATTATTTTTTATACCTATTCTTTATTAATGAAAGAAAATCAAACCAAATCTCAGTTTTAATAGTGGTCACTTTTTATTTGTTTCTCTTGATTGAGGATAACTAAACACATACTGAACTATGACTTTAAAACGTACTGATTTTTGTATAACGTTAACCACCTACTAATATGTGCTCCTATTACGTAGTACAGATAATATAATGACTCTTGAGATATGACAAAATGCAGACCAATTCAATAATTAGAGCTTGTTTATTATTAACAGTTTAGCATACACAACTAGAAGCATCCTTCCAATATTCAGACAGCATGACTGTTCCTCACGGATGCTAACTGGACCAAGAGGGATCAGATTAATGCATCCATATAGATATGCATTACTGGATCAGCAAGTAGACATTTTGAAAGTAGTACTGAGGTTGGTGTATATGTAGGTGGAACCATACAGATAACGGATCATAACATCTGAGAAGCAACACCAGCTACTTTCAAATGAATTTTCAATGAAGAGTGACTGGGCGGGAGTATATTTGTTGGGTGGCAATATGGCAAGCAGTCCTGCCTTTTCAGACCCATCACTTTTGTACGTAAATTGAAAAATGTTCACATCAAAAATATCTACAGGACTTTTTAAATGGAGTTGACGTTGTCCTATTTTTTGTATGATAAAATATGCAGGATGTAATTTTGTCAGCACTGAAGTTAAGTGGACAATGAGATGGCTGTCGGAGACAGTTGCAGTAATTTTTTCTGACTGCTGCTAAAAACTGAGAGGAAAATATCTTGTTAGTGATTGAAAAATTTCCCTCGAGCAAATCTTTTGACATCTTTGGTTTCATTACTGCGCTACTCCCATGGGCACCTGACCATGCATTTTATTGCATCTGCAGCTTTAGACAGTTTGTTTTGGAGTTCATCAGGGATGGGGGTTGTACAAAAAACATGGAGCAAAAATTGCTTCTTGTCTGAAAATGCAGTCACATTGTGTAGAAAAGTAATCACGCCTCATTTAACATTTTTCCATGTTACAACTACAGATCTCTATGCACTTTATTGTGATTTTATGTAAAATACCACCTCAAAGTAGTGTATAAATGTGAAGCGGAAGAAAAATGAGTGTGGCGTGGATTGATGTTCAGCCTTCCTTTGTCAATAATGTTTAGAACCACAGCTGCAGATATTTTGCGGTATATCTCTACTAGATTTGTATGTAGAGACTGAAATCTATGCCCATTCTTTGCATAAAACCTCATGCTCAGTCAGAAAGAATCCAGAGCATCTGTGAAAATCTGTCTTTTAGTCTTGCCACAGTTAGATTTAAGTCTTGACTTTGGCCAGGCCGTTCTGACAAATGAATTGGCTTTGACCAAAATCATTGTATAGTAGCCCTGGGTTCTTGTCCTAAACATGCACAACAGTCTAATGTCTTCTCTAGCCTCTAGCAGGTTTTATTTCAGGATTGTCCTGTATTTACCTCCTTCCATTTGAATACAAAAACAACCCACTTTTCAGACTAGAGTTACAACCTAGTTGGAGTTATGCATGAATCAGGTCTTCTGATATATATTTGATACACCCAGTGCATGACAAAGGGATCTTACTAACGCAGACTGGGATGCCTTTTTTGTCCAATCATTTTAAAGGGGGAGAGGGCTTCGTGAATTGAAGCTCATAGAAGCTGCAGGTCACCATGGATGAAAATGAACAGGTGCTGTGGTCGATGCTGCTAAGGTGAAATGGATAAAAAGTTAGTTTCGTTAGTGATAATAGGATCTGTTTCTTTCTGTCCAAGCTGCAAATTTATCATTAAACAGACCATCTAGTCGTGAGTCATTCGCGAGATTAGTCTTTGTTTGCTGCATGTACCTCGCTATTCTCATCCTGCCTAATTTCTTTTCCGTCTCACATGCTTTTTTTGTATTATTCCCCCAGCAATGCTGACCTTGTCACTTATTCTACCTTGTTCGATTGTAGGGTGGTCCACGATGTGTGTGTGTGTGTATGTGTAAGAAAGGACAAAGAGGAAACAAAGGGGTATGAGAGAGAGCAAGGAGGGGGAGAAGGAGCAATGGGAGGCAGTGAGGTGTCCAGCACTTAAATTGCCTGTTTATTTCCAGTCATTGCATCAATTACACTGATCCAACTTATAAATGAATGTGCTTGGTGCGTTTGTGTATATGCTGGAGAAGGAAATTAAGAGTCAGATATAAAATATTAATGATGTGGTGTGTGATTTATGACTAAAGGTAAGTCATAAAAACACACAGGAAGCTGGAAAAACAAAATTTTTCTTTTCTGTTACCAGGCACAGACGAAGAGGAACTTGGATTCATCTACGATCCATTCCACACCTCATTTGGATTTGTGGAGGGGCCCATATGGGTGTGTCCTTAAGCGTGCATTATACGGGTCTGCCAGTGACTGCCCTGAGATCAGGAGTGTGATTGTCGGCTCTCTGAGGGTAGGTGGGCGTGTCTGTGACAGGCTGCAATGATTAGTGGAGCTCAGCAGGCAGAATTTATCAGACTCAGCTGAGGCTATGAACCATTTCGGCCTGCAACGCTGCAATTTGTCTCCCACTCTGCGTCACATAACAGCTTCGATGTGACTGGCGCGTGCAAGTTTGGAGCGCACGCGGCTGTCCTGCCTTGTGCCTATCTTATAATGCCTCCCGCGGCGAGGTACATGTGAATTCCTGATTGCCGAGAGGCTGGAATATCTCACGTTTGCATTACTCGGCCTCTTGCAGGAAGGAAATACAATGCTGTGAATGCAATATGATTACAGTCCGCATCTGAGACAAATGCATGTTGAAAGGTTGTTAGAGGAAAGAGAACTTCTCTAGAAATCCATCCTCTACAGCAAATGCCCTAAAATGAATACTCATTTAATAATCAGCTGGGATTTTACACTGATGCAAAGGAAATTATACTGCATGCTTATTGCTAGCTCTTGTCTCAGATTTTTGCTTTTGAGTAAAAATGCAAAAGCAAATAAAATAATTTCTGTTTTTGTTTAATTTAACGAGTAATGCTTATTTTGATTTAAATCTAAGTTCCTTTGTACTCATTCATAGTCATGCTTTCTACTCCTTTAACATGACTATTTTAATGCTTTATGATACAGTGACTCCACACACTTAGAGTGCCTTTCAGAAGTATTCACTCCCCTTAAATATTTTCCCATTTTGTCACTTTAAACAACAAATTTCAGTGTACTTTATTGGGATTTTATGTCATAGGCCACTGCCACCTAATTGGAAAATATAAATAAGTGTCTAATTTAAGCAAATAGCATCATGAGGAGCATGATACAGGGTTTTCAAAAAAGCATCTAGGTCAATGGTTACGATGTGAAGACGTTTGAAGGAAGGTGTGGAAGTTTGAAGCAGGGTAAGACTGTAAAGCAACATGCCACACTAAACATCTCACAGTTCATTCGGGCTGAGAAAATTATTCGGATTAATCAAAAATTAATTGAAAAATATTGTCAACTAATTTAGCAATCAAATAATCATCAACTGGAGTATACGGACTCTAAAACAAGCTATTTGCTCAAAGAACATCCCCCTCAGAGCACTAATTAGGCCAACAAGCCAGGCGAGGGAAGCATTAATCTGAGAAGAACCCAAGAGAAACATGGTGTCAGTGGATGAACTGTAGAGATCCACTGTTTAGGTGGAAGCTGTTGACAGGACAATTCCTAGTGGTGCACTTCATAAAACTACTGCTAAAAAGGCCTTTAAAAAGTCCAAAAAGCTGTTTGCCACAAGCCATGAAGAAGACTCAAGTGAAAGAAGTTGCTCTAGTCAGATGAGACAAAAAGTGAATGTTCTTGTCCCATGTGTGGTGGAAAACATCATATCCATATTAGCTTGAGCACCCTGTCATTACTGTGAAACATGGCAGTAGCAGCATCATGCTGTGGAAATGCTTTTGTTCATAATTGATGGGATGGATGGCTCTAAATACAGAGAAATTTTACAAGAAAACTGGTTAGAGGCTGCTAAGGCTCGCCATTCAACAGGACCAGAACCCTAAAGATTCAGCCAGAGCTGCAATGGAATCGTTTAGATCAAAGCATATTCATGTGTTAGAATGGCCCAGTCAAAGTCCACACCTGAATCCAATTTTGCAAAGAAGAATAGTAAGGACATGGCTTCTAGATATGGAAAAGTGGAGACATACCCTAAAACCCTTGGAGCTATGGTTCTATAATACTCAATAGAGTACAAAACAACAGCATACAGATGTTGCAAATGCACCTTTTTATTTATTTATTTATATATGTGTATATTTGTACATTGTAAATATGTATATTCTGTAATGCAAAAACAAAAACCAAAGAGCAAAGTGTACCGGAGTCAAATTTTTATTGTTTGTATGTACAAACTTGGCAATAAAGCTGATTCTGATTCTGATAATTATTGACTGAAGGGGTTAAATACTTTTCAGATAAAAAAAAAATATTTTTTTTGTTTTTTTATGCATAAAATCCCAATAGCATACATTTTTGTTTTGTAATGGGAAAAAATGTGGAAAAGATCAAGGCATATTACTACTTTGGAGACTCCCTGTATGAGCAAACAACCTGTATTAGTTTTGGTGAGAGTTTTTTCCCCTGTTTTGTCTTTGGATATGTAACTTATGATAACATGTCCAGCACCTCATGCGGGCGCTCAAACCTGCCTGGGTGAGAAGTTTGCTGCTCGTGTCATTTATGGCTGGGGGAGCACATAAAACAATATGCAAATGAACCTGCAAATGTCATTTCAGTTTGTTAAGATGCTGCCGCTGGGAATGCTATTTGTGTAAACCAATCAGTGTGATAAGTTATTGTTTAAATATTACTCAACAAATTACATTGCTTTGTGCTACTATAAACTAAAGTGTTATTTCTTCCAGTGCATCTCAGCAGCTGGAACTGTTACACATAATGTTGGAAAATACAATAAATAGAAATAAAAATAAGTGTCTGAAAAACTGTAAACCATTGGATATTGTCTCACTATAATGAGAAACCTTAATTTACTTAGATTTTATGGGATACACCAACACAAAAAGAATGTCATTGTGAAATGAAAGGAAAATGATTCATGGTTTTTATATTGAAAAAGAAAAGGTCAAGTTTGGGTTTTAAAGTGACGTAATGTAAAAAAGTTTAAAGGCCGTGGATACATTTATTCAAAGTACTGTAGGTTGTTTAGCCTCAAAAATCTGTTTTCTGCTGAGAAGGTAAAGCTTTAAGTAGGGATGTGCATCTACATCAATCAGGCTCAGGCTTGATTAACTTGACTAATGCGCTACAGGCTTTCAGGTACTTACAGTAACTTACTTTAAAGATCCATATGACACAACTGTAGAAATAATGACAGTAAATACAGTACGTACAGTAAAATATTGCAAATTAGAATTGTTTTATTTTGTTTTAGGAGAAAATAGGTAAAATATGAGTAAAAGTAAACACAGCTCAGAATGTATCCTAAAGGAAGACAAATACTATGTTTGCTACTTTTACTTCTAGAACTACAACATCTATGTCTAAAAATAATATTTAAATAATGCAATATCAATCATTTTGTACCCATACACCTAACCATTTCATTTCAGTTTATTCTTCTTGGTAGTTATTTAATTTAATTATTAATGTCAGAAATAGTCAGAATGCTAAAATGTAATGTATTATTTAACTTAAGTGTGTTTTATTTTCTAAAAAACCCTATTGTTTCACCCTATATCCTGCTATTTTTTTTCTCATCCTAATTTGGGCCAGTTGAGTCTTATGAAATATGAGTTATTCTAACCCGTGTTCAAACCAAAATAACTATTAAGGCCTCCCCCCTGGTAGATATTATTTATAACATAAATAAGCACATTTCCATGCAGTATAGTAACAATATATCAAATCTTGGTGTCATCTTTGACCAGCATATGTCATTTAAATCCCATATTAAACAGGTTTCTAGGGCTTCGATCTTTCACCTGTGCAGCATTGCTAAAATTAGAAATATCCTGTCCCAGAGTGATGCAGAGAAGCTAGTTCATGCATTTGTTACTTCAAGGCTGAACTATTGTTATTCTTTACAATCAGGAAGTTGAAAAGTCAATAAAAGCTTATTTTCATTAGCTCCCTGTTAAATCTAAAATACAATCCAAAATTTTCCATCTTTAATATAAAACCTTTAAAAATCAGCATGGGCTCTGAAGATTATGTGATGTATGATCACACTTTGCTGCCATTGGATATGCACCACTTTCCTCAAACCTTTAGGTATACACTGATGTTACCAGACCATTTCTGAATATATATTAACTATGAAAACAGGGGCTCCGTTTCAGGGTTAGGAAGATTTGCAAGAATATACAACTTCACAGGAATGAGTCATTCTTTGTTTCATAATCATGTTTATTTTGTTGAAAAGTATATCAGTCAACCTATAATATATTTTGTGCGCAGTTCACTCCCAAACTTTTGGCCAGCACTGTAAGTAGTGTAAGTAGGCATGGCTATCAAGAAAAAAAAAATTGCCAACCACTTTAGCCATTAATACAACTTTAAAGGCTCACACTTTGCACTAACCATGCAGCACTGTAGAGCAGCACTTTATACAAGACCACACCGTGATAATTAGTCTTTCTATCTGTCAGTAATAACAGTGCAAACTGCAGGAAAAGTTAGGCCGAAATTGCAGATAGTTTTGAAATCATGACTAAACTATAAGTACATAAAACCATATGATACCTGTAATAAAACTAGAGACCCTACTATGTCATAAAAAATCAGTCTAGAACTCGGATGATCTTTTGGTAAAATTTTGGGTTTTCAAAGGGTTTATTATAAATGCAGTGTGCCCCTGCCACATGTTGTCAAGTTTGGTCGTGAGGGGTTTTGAGTGGGCACACAATTTTTATAGTTCATGGTTGTTTATTATTGTGGTTTAAGACGATCACAGTCTTAGGTGGAGCTTGGGAAATCATGGTGGCAGAAATGTTAGTGATCACCAAACCATGCTGGCTTCATGCATAGGCTATTAAACCACTGTGCCCATGGTTAGTGACAGAAGTTATTGCAGCCAGCGCTGTTGGCTGCCTGGCTGCTTCAACCGTGCCATTCTCATATTTCATGAGACTGGGCTGCGCAGTAATCATATTCTACTTATATTAGCAACAGAGATGATTTACCACGTATGTAAGAAAGGAGAGGCTATTAAACAGGGTCTGACTTTTATAAATGGAATTCTGTTGTTATCTTAGGCTGTTTAAGCCCCTTATATTTGTGATTAGCAAAAAACAGTGCAGTTAGCATTAAGAAGTGTCAACAACAGTCTTTTACTCCCAGGAGAATGTAGAACCTCATCTTAACGCTGAGATTCCCAAAGGGCTGTCAACATTTCCAAATCCTGCATATGTCATGACAGACTCGGCTTGAAAAAAAAACAAAAAACAAAAAAAGAGTAACTTTTTTTTATACCTTCAACCTGTTATCTGCTAAAGTCTTGTTCGCAGTTTAAAAGATTCAGCCTGAATGAACTGCTAATATGGCTCAACAGAAAATGAAGTTTCAATGGTAGAAGCATCTTAACACCTCACTGGTACTGAAAATGCTTAAATCTGCCCAAATCTTCTTCTCTCAATAACAGCTTCACACTGAAGATTGTTGTTAGCGTGACATTATATCACATAGCTATGGTGCATTCACTTACCAGCAAAACATCAGATTTTTTTCTGATCCGCTGGTAAAGAAAGCCAATTCCATTCACCAGGCCGTTTCTCTGTCCAAAGACAGAAAATCTTGATAATGTTTTTCAGCTATGCTGAAAGTTATGGTGGACGCTCGGAAATCTCCAACGTATATCGGGAGATTGGACAGAATGTGACACAGTCAAAAATAAACCAGAGAAGACGTGGTAATATTGCAATGGTAGCATCTTGATAGCATGGTATAATCTTTTAGTGTGAACACACATTCTACAAATGTGTCAGTTTGGGGCATTGGTTATGGTGTGATCATAGGCATAGGAAGTAGAGTCGTCATGGTAACATGCTGAAAAAACACTAGTCAAATATCTTAATTGGTGAAACATGATACAAAATGTAGCTGTTTTTAAAGAAAGGAAGTAGGCTATTTGTGTTGAAACACCATAAACTTAAAAAAAAGGAGACAGAACTTCTAGCTATAATAAATACTGAAAATAAAATGATATTCACCAGTGTTGTTAAACTTCAAGGTCTCCCTGCGAAATGTCGATGTTAATACATGTATTAGTGGAAACTGCTTCTAATCAGCTGCTGAAGAGCCAACCATACTGGCTTGGCTCATTACTGTCAAAGGCAGAGAGCATGAAAAACATGGATGGCAGATTTAGTGACCTGGCTCCATCCCTTTGGGATGCGTACAGGTTTTTATGGTAAGGGAAACAATTCACTGCAGTGAATTTCATCGGTGGATAACTTTTAATTAATGGCCAAACGTGCAGACCTTTAAACTGCCAACCTCAGTCTGCTAACCTCTCCCGAGTGTCTTTTCACTTTACTTCCTTCTCCTTGCGTCCTCCGTTCTGCCTCCTGTTTCCTCCTTGCCCTTAAAGTGTGATTGGTCTGTTTACCCATCCACTTTCGCTTCAGCGCTATCACACTCCATTTTAACAGCTTCTGTTTTTCTCTCCACTCTATATTCCCTCCATGTTTACATTAAGTCAATCGGCTAGTCCTTGTGGCCGCCAGCCTGCTGTGTTTTGGTGTTAATTCCATCTCATTTCTTCCTTTATACGTTTTTCTCCTTTTCTGTTGCCTCGTCTGCCTTGCATTAACAACAAGACTAAGAATTAAAAGAAATGGGAGAAAAGAGGGTGCAGTGGTGAGGGCTGCCATTATAAAGGCTCAAAATGGAGTCGACACGAGCAAACTGGACAGTCATTGTGGGCCTTTAATGTGGAAAAGTCTGCTTAATGGGGAGGGAAAAAAAGAGTCTGATAGATTGATTCAGAATGAAATTAAAGAGGACAAGTAGGAGAATCATATAGAGTAAATTGAGCATTACACACCACATTACAGTGTCTCCTAATTAAGCGTGTAAAAGCTTTCTTATTAGGTCTGAGGCAGTCCTTAGTTAACAAGGAAAGGGAGAATGCTCTCTTAGATGTCAGTGAGATGGTTCATGCAGGAAGAGCACGTAATGACTGGTAAGGAGTGAGGACAACTTCAAGGTCCGAGCCAATGTTTGTATGAGATGATCTGCCACAGCTCGTTTTGTCTCATCTTTGTCGTCCCCGGCGACGCGGCTCTCCACCACCTGCCTGTCAGTGAATACACATAATGTGCAGCTGTGTTAAGAGTCTGATCACATCGCTGGGTATCTGTCTGTGTGAGAGCAGTGTGTGTGAGAGTGTCAGATCACTTCAGCTTCAGGTCCTGCACCTTAGTTGTCCATGCATAGTGAACCACTGTTAGGTAGAAGCCATTTGTAATACAACGATGTGCTCATTTGAATCTTGTAGTTATATCCACATGGATATTACAACAGGGATGCAACAGAAATACAGAGCTGAACATCAGCAGCCCTTCGGTGCCCTATAAAACTATTCATGCCCCTACAGCTTTTCACATTTTATCACTTCATAATGACAAACCTTAATATATTTTATGGGGTTTTCTGTGATAGACCAACGATAATTGTGAAGCGGAAGGAAAGTGTTACATGCTTTATACATTTTTGACTGAAATAAATCTTGATTGAGCCATTTTAACACATGAAAATGCTTCAATCTGAGCTATTCTTATGCAACTTTGGCTATATGTTTAGTGTTCTCCTGCTGGAAGGTAAACCTCCTCCAGTCTCAAGTCTTTCTCAGCTTCTTATATGTTTTCTTCCATGAAAACTCCATCCTTTCCCTTCACAGTTATGTGCTACTTTATGTTGGTTTATCAAAAATCCCGGCCGCTTATTCTAGTTCCTATATCATAGGATATACGTTTACAGCGCATGACATGACTTCCTGAATTAATTACATTCTTTCTTATTCTGAAAACATTTATTAACCTCTGATTCGTGCTTTCAACAGCAAATCGAATGTTGAATTATATGCTTAATTCACAGTTTAGAATCATTATGCAGAATTAAGTGAGGAGTGTATTGTTTTAATTTAAAGCTTCAATGTTCCCTAATATAGCAGGAAATAAGGATTTTTATGTCAAGGTACATCCGTGTAATGATGGTCTTATCTTATCTTAAGTAGAGTCACCCTCCCTTCTGTGATTATTAGTCGAACAGTAAAGAAATACCAGTGAAGGTAAAAGTATTTTCTCCACAGATCAAACCATGTTCTTTGACCAAAAAGCCTCCATAAAGAACTGGGAGTTTGAATTGATTTGTTGAATGAACATCGTAAAGGTCTCCCAGCTAGGTCTGTGATCATTTAGTGGTTTTACCTTGATGTCAGGTTATTTTGTCTGTGATGGTGCAGGTTAGCTGTTTTTTTTTCCTGCAAGTAGCAGTTTGCTAAACTGAATGTGCACCTTGCGCTTCGCTCTAATTGTTTGTAAGATAAGCTGCTGGTATAATACCACTCTCATTTGGAAGGGGAATGTATGACATACATTGCCCACAGTGTGTGCCAACATGTCATTTTCATGTCTGTCCTTTAAACCACAACCAGGAAACCATTGGATAATTGTACATAGCTGAAAGCCTGGAACAAGCAGTTTAAGAGGGAATATATCACAATTTCTGCACCTTTTCACATCTAACTTAATAATGAAAATTCAGCGTTTGTGACCTAAAAATACAAAAGCTAAATTTATGTTATTATTAAGGTAGAGGCAATCTCTGCCTTGGTTCTGACCAAAATTTCTCAAAGTAACAGTGTCACCAGAATATTACATATCAGCCAGACATGCAATGGTTGTCTAAAGCGTACCGGCAGTGAATGGAAGCAGCTAAACGTCTAATATGCCCATGTTTTACTTGCGAACGTTTAGCTCCACTACATTAATGTAGCTCTCAAACGTTACTCCAAGGATGCGATTTGTGTCACGCCGCAGACCCTTTAGGTCCATCTACAGGTACTATTCCTTACAACAACGTGTTGTTTGGCCCTACAAACTCCCTTCATTTTTGTCAGAAAACTCGCCTCCTTTTTTCAGCATTGTCGGTATGTGGGGAGACTTAAAGTGGTCACACCATCATTTTTTGCCTTGCCGTTAACCAGCAACATTCATTCACTTTTAGAAAGGCCTTTTCTAGAGAAAACAATTTAATTTTCTGTTAAATAGAATTAGCAATTTTGCTGTGCTGTTATATACACTACATCATCAGCAATAAATGGTAACGATTATTCCATTTTAAGAAGGTATCCCTCTGAATGGTCTTTTGTGTCAGAAAAGTGTGTTTGAAATTGACTTATCTGCTTTAAAAAGTAATTGAAAGGCCGCCTATGATTTATTTTTGTGTCATACTTTCAAGATTATTAGGCTTTCTGGCTTTAAGAAATAGTGAATTTGCCCTTTAAGAATTAAGATAGCTTTATTCCATACATGTCATTTCTTGTGTCTAAATCCAACAAAAATAGTTATAGCTATGCTAAATTCTGTATTTTAATAGCAATTTACCTTCCACTAATGATGTATAAAACGCCATGTGTATCTAGTATTAACTTTCTCATGTAACTCAGGTCTCTGAGGAATAGTGACAAATAAGTTGAACATTATATTTGCTTTATTTGCCCAGTTTTGGAGACCTGAATGACTAAAACCAAGATAAACGGTCAAAAGGTGAGAAAGGTGTCCCTCCCAGCAGCCCAAACTTGAAATTAGATCACCCTTTTTACCAGCGTTGGAAAACATGTCAAAAATGTGTATGTTTAAGCTGATCTCAGCTGTTGTTTTGCAGTTATTTCAGGTTGCTCAGCCACATCGGAGTTGCGGCATTCCAGATGGGAGACAAAGAGTATTTGTGGACCTGAGTCAGCAGAGTTTACACGAAGCAGATCAGCAATAGCAGCAGGAGCAGCAGCTGGTTGTCTGAGATCAACCTGACCGTGGCTCAGGGAAGGAGAAAGTGCGCACGTGTCACCGTGATTGACGGCTCTTGTTAAAGGCAGGCTTTCTGAGGGGAGAACAGTGGCTCAGTCTTGTCAAGGTCAATCGGAGAGGTGTTTGGCAGGAGTCCAATTGGAGATTTCTACTTGAAAATTGAAGATATGCAACCCAACCTGTGTGTCAGAGTTGGGTATCAAAAGGTCAGTTATGTGTCATAGCAATGATGAGAGGAATTATGGGACGTGGTGACAAAGCCAAAGGGTTTTGAGTGGAGAGAGAAGATGGTCTGGCCATGTCAGACATCCTTGGAGAGGATGATATAAACTCTTTTGGGTTAATCGCAGCGCTGTTTCCTAAAAGTCTCGTCACTGATAAAGCTTTTCTTTCTCCCCCTGTATGTAAGCCTGACTCCACACAGTATGCCGCTCTGTCACATTGCAAATTGTTTAATCACAGCCCATCCATATAACTCATGATGTACTGGCATGAAATCATAGCTGAAATGCACCGTCTGCCCAGGGTGCAGAGATCTGTAAGGTGTTGCCTTTGTTGCAGCTCCAGCTTCAGTGACATTTTTTTTTTCTAACACTGAATGCAGGTTTTGATTTGCACCTAACATCTGTGTAAAGTATTTATCTGCTTCAAAGGTTTTTCAACTGTGCGGCACAGCTCCCTGGGTGGGCGTGACACAGTTGGGGAGACATGAAACAAACGTGGCACATGGTTTAAATAGGACATCAGGAAGGCCTGTATGTTAGTGTCAGCAGCAGGACATGTGAAGCTAGTAGCTACAGTGCCTCACAAAAGTATTCATACACCTCAGACTTTTTCACATTGGTCACTTTACAACCTCTAACATTTCTGTATTTTATTAGGATTTTTTGGAGCTAATTTAGTCAGTGACATGTACACACAACAGTATATATTTCATCGCTTATTTTCTGACGTTTTAGGGGAAGCTGAGCTTCCCTTGCAGTCTCAAAGCAATCGGACATCATATATTATATATATAATATATTATATATATATATATATATATATATATATATATATATATACATACTGGGTTGGACAATGAAACTGAAGCACCGGGTTTTAGACCACGATAATGTATTAGTATGGTGTAGGGCTTCCTTTTGCGGCCAATACAGCGTCAATTCGTCTTGGGAATGACATATACAAGTCCTGCACAGTGGTCAGAGGGATTTTAAGCCATTCTTCTTGCAGGATAGTGGCCAGGTCACTACGTGATACTGGTGGAGGAAATCGTTTCCTGACTCGCTCCTTCAAAACACCCCAAAGTGGCTCAATAGTATTTAGATCTGGTGACTATGCAGGCCATGGGAGATGTTCAACTTCACTTTCATGTTTATCAAACCAATCTTTCACCAGTCTTGCTGTGTGTATTGGTGCATTGTCATCCTGATACACGGCACCGCCTTTAGGATACAATGTTTGAACCATTGGATGCACATGGTCCTCAAGAATGGTTCGGCAGTCCTTGGCAGTGACGCGCCCATCTAGCACAAGTATTGGACAAGGGGAATGCCATGATATGGCAGCCCAAACCATCACTGATCCACCCCCATGCTTCACTCTGGGCATGCAATAGTCTGGTTGGTACGCTTCTTTGGGGCTTCTCCACACTGTAACTCTCCCGGATGTGGGGAAAACAGTAAAGGTGGACTCATTAGAGAACAATACATGTTTCACATTGTCCACAGCCCAAGATTTGCGCTCCTTGTACCATCGAAACCGACGTTTGGTATTGGCATGAGTGACCAAAGGTTTGGCTATAGCAGCCCAGCCGTGTATATTGACCCTGTGAAGCTCCCGACGGACAGTTCTGGTGGAAACAGGAGAGTTGAGGTGCACATTTAATTCTGCCGTGATTTGGGCAGCCGTGGTTTTATGTTTTTTGGATACAATCCGGGTTAGCACCCGAACATCCCTTTCAGACAGCTTCCTCTTGCGTCCACAGTTAATCCTGTTGGATGTGGTTCGTCCTTCTTGGTGGTATGCTGACATTACCCTGGATACCGTGGCTCTTGATACATCACAAAGACTTGCTGTCTTGGTCACAGATGCGCCAGCAAGACGTGCACCAACAATTTGTCCTCTTTTGAACTCTGGTATGTGACCCACAATGTTGTGTGCATTTCAATATTTTGAGCAAAACTGTGCTCTTACCCTGCTAATTGAACCTTCACACTCTGCTCTTACTGGTGCAATGTGCAATTAATGAAAACTGGCCACCAGGCTGGTCCAATTTAGCCATGAAACCTCCCACACTAAAATGACAGGTGTTTCAGTTTCATTGTCCAACCCCTGTATATATATATATATATATATATATATATATATATATATATATATGGCAGACAGATGCACTGCGCACCTCTCTGCTGGATGCCAGACACAAACGGAGATTTTTTTATATATATATATATATATATATATATATATATATAATATATATATATATATATATATATATATATATATATATATATATATATATATATAAAACGGTGGTTCACTTCAATGTCTAAGGTGAACCACGGTCCCACTAAGCCAGCGGTCCACGGGGATTTCCCCGGTTGCCCGTATGCCAGTTTGCCCTTGGCTGTGAGTCACTTCACTATATGAAGACCAAACAGATCAAAAATGCACCAGCAACCGAAACCCGAGTCCAGTCCATGTGAAAACAAGTCCAGGCTTAATTATGGAAGGCTATTTGGAAAATACCAGCTCGTTTTGCATCTGGTTTCATTCCTGTCGCTTAGTCTGGCGGTTCTTTTGCTTTATGCTGAGAGCATGGGAAATCTCCAACACGGACTTAAAATGCTGTGCAAATCTGTCAAGATCATATTTTCTCCTCTGAGATGCGCGCCGTGTATTCACGTAAGCTGCCTCTATCGGTGAAGCGTGTTATCTTTCAAAACCAATCACATATATATAGAATATCGATGATGTATTACAGATAATCCCAGTTCCCACGGTCCCTGAATGCAACAGCTGGGAATACGTTGTTCAGACGCTGTGTTGAGCTGTCAGTCATGATTCCGCACCCCCATCTGAATCCTGCCCCCCACACCAAAACAGGGCCAAAAGTTTGAAGCCGAAAAAAAAATCTGCAAGTTCGAAAAAAAAACTTGAATCTGAAAAGTAGTTTTGAACTTTTTTTTTCCAGTTTCACATATGTTTTTTTTCAGTTGCAAAACTGAAAAAAAACTTTTTTTTCCAGTTTTGACATGTTCTTGGGGCAGGCTCAAAATAATTTTTCAGGTTCAAATGTTTTTCCTTTGAACAAACTGTTATTTTTCAGGTTCAAATGTTTTTCCTTTGAACAAACTTTTATTTTTCAGGTTCAAATGTTTTTCCTTTGAACAAACTTTTATTTTTCAGGTTCAAATGTTTTTCTTTTGAACAAACTTTAATTTTTCAGGTTCAAATTTTTTTCGTTTGAACAAACTTTATGGCCCCAATTTAGCTCCATAGTTTTGACTAAATTTGAGCTACTTTGCTAACAGGAGAGGGAAGAATTTCCATGTTAGATGTGCAAAGCTGGTGGAGACAGACCCCAAAAGACTTGCATTTTAACTGAAGCTAAACGTGGTTCTACAAAGTTAGATGGTCTACACACAAATAAAAGGCACACTTTCCAAAAAATGTCACTTATCTCCTGACTGATAATATATTTAAATCTGGAAATACTTTAAGATTAGCTTTGGCCTCACAGTTCTTAAGGGACTCCTAAATCCCCTGTAGCTGACAGTACTGTTAACAAGGAAAAGGCCATATTTTGATATACTACCTGACATCCTTTAATAAATCCTATGCTTCCAGCTCTTGATGCATTTTTAGGGAGGTAGTGCTCTTTTCAGGCATTTATGGTATTAAGATGCACCAATGTCTAATGTGATTTGTACTCTACTGCTGTGTGCACTGTATATCGATGACAAGATTATAGCTGTTAGGCTGGAAACCTGGGAAAACAATCTTTAAGCCAATTCAAGTGTTGTCTTTTTTTGCCATCAAGTTCTAATATATATTTTTTCCAAAGATAAATTAACATAGGAAAACAACTTGTCTGTATGCACAGAAAATTGTCTTGCATAATTATTCAGACAATTATAACAAGACATAGGACAAATTAACAGACACAGGACACTAAATCTTTGACCCGCTGATACAAATTTTAGCCAATGTCTCTATATGAGCTACAATATAAGAGGATATGCGAAAAGGCTAGATAAAATATTTTGTGTAGCCTTCCTGCCATAAGGAGATGTAATAGAGCTGTACAATAGGATTTTGCTATTTTAAAACGCACAAAATGAAGACAGAGTTGACATTTAAACTAACTTTAACGTCTTATATTAGCACGGTTAGCTTGGCTAAGCCTCTCTGTGAAGATCCTTAACTTCACTCTGAGATTTCCAAAATCCTGCCAACATTTCACAGTCCAGTATGTCCAAGAACAGAGGCTGGAAGCTCAAATGCATAAAACAGAGCAGAGTCACTGTTCTCTGTTCAGCCTTCCTGTTATCTACTTTACATCTTGCACTCTCAGCCTGAAAGAACCTCAGATATGTCTTGACATGCCGTAGAAAATAGTTTCTTTGAAATAGATTATTACATATCTTTACTTAATCTGACTTGATTTTAAACATCTTGCTGATATTGAAAACAGCTACATTTAGGTGTTCTTTACTCAGTAGCAAGATCTGCACAGAAGACATGTCACTGCAACCTGGTAGAGCTTGGTATGGTGCATTTACTGAACGCATAGAGATCCGGAATTTGAGTTTCCAACCAGCTGTTCAACTATCTACTCTAATAAGAATACTGAAGAAAACTAATAAATTCATGTCACTAGCCAGTTTCTTTGTGCATCTCAAAGTTTTTTCATATAAAAAACATTTGGTCTGAATTTATCAGCCTTATGTTCTTTAGTGATTATCACCAGACTCCAAATCATTACCAATATCAGTGAAAGCTGTCTGTCCAGCAAATAATTTCTTAGAATCGGGAAATGTTATCCGACTGATCAAAGGCAATCCGTCTGCTGTATTTTTCAATCATGTCAGCCTCATCTGCACTGGTTCAATGTTTCCTTGAAGAGAGTGTATCATTTTCTAAAACGTTTGTCAAAACCTCCCACAGAAACCCTAGAACATTTTCACTTTATAACAGGCAAACGCGACCTAATAGACACCATTTGATTGAAGATTTTTCAGGAAAGAAGGGAAAACATTAGTTCTTGGGGTTTTGAGCTTAAATCAAATGATCTGACGAGGCTTGGTTTCAGGACAAGTGGAGTTATACCTTCTGACTGACAGGAAGATGGCATGCTGTCTTGTGCCATAACAGCTTCAGTTTAGAGATTGACACAGTCAGAATCAACGCAGAAGCAGGGTGACAGAGGTGAGCAGGGCTGCTTTGTTAAGTTTCACAGCGTCCTCTGGGGAAAAAAAATATAAATTTTCTGATTGAGAAACTTCATGTTCCGTTATTTATTTTTAATCAGCTTTGTTGTAAGATGTGTTGAAACCACTCTGATCAGCTTTTTTTTTTACAAATTACTTCGATGTCACTGAATTTAAAAGGATAGTTCAGTAGTTTTGAAGTGAGGTTCTGTTAACAGGTTATAAGCAGTTAACTTCTTACCTACAGTAAATAACTGTCTTAGTGTCTTTAGTTTGAATCCAGAGTAGTTCATCCTGGAGTATAAATATAACAGTTTGTTGGAGAGAGGGCCAGAACAAAGCTGAGAAAATGTCATAGTGGATTATGCAAATGCAATTTTAGTCATCTTTACTGCCATATTATTTTTTCCATTGGATGGGTTTTTACACAGGAAATAGAGGTAGAAGGTGGTACTACACCAGCGATCTTTCTGTGTGAGACGTACTGAGAATGTAAAGCATTTCCTATCAGAATAAGTGTCTCATATAAATGTAAAGCAGTGTAGAAACCAATAAAACAGCATTTAATTTTTATGCTGCTTTACTTTTATATCAGATTAAATCTGAGTGCAAATCGCTATGATGTCTTTGATATTGAAGTTGTTTTTAGACTGTAGAAGCCTGCTTTGGTCTGGGCTCCTCTCAGATTAGCAGTTTGCATGTTCTTAACCTTTTATAATCTTTTAACAGAACTTAACTCCAAATATTCTGAACAATACCTTTAATAGTCACTATTTTATGTTTGTTTGTTTTTTTACATTGAAAAAAAACATGTTTAAGCTTTTTTTCTTGTTAAACTGAATTTACTTCTATTGCAAACGCATATCTGATTTAATTACAATAATCATTTTCAACCAACACTGAACAAAAGAGTAATAAAAATAGAAACTGAGAGACTGAATGTGACATACAGTAACAACATGAGACGGGCACAGTGTTGCACTGATCTGTAATCCTGTTACAGTTTCATCAGAAATATGCCATGTTGACACTTGATTGACACTGATATTCACATGTGATCCTTCGTGATGTTTACGTCTCACTCTTTCCCCGCAGGGAGCTGATCTGGAGTCAGAAGCGACAACTAATCTACATCAGAGCCCAAAATCTGAAAACATAGAGGAAGGAGCGGCTCCTATAAAAAAGAGAGAACACACTCCTACACGCCATCATCCGCCTCAGCTTCCTTTGAGTAGACGGACTGTGTAAACAGCAGCCTGAGAGGACAGCGTTCGGAGACTTTGAAGGAGTGGTGTTGGAAAGAAGAGCGCAGATGGTGTGGCATCATCTCCTTCCCTGTCAGCCCCACTTCAAAAAGTAAGTGTAAGGATTATTCTCTTTATTTTGATTTCTAAGAAACAGAAATAAACAAAAAAACAGGTAGAACGCTTTTAGTGGTACAACTAAAATCATTCCATTCATCCTTTCAATCCAGATGTAAAATAGTGTCCAGCAGTAATGTACATACTACGTGGCCAGCTCAGCTGTGATGGCTCACACTCTCCTTTCCCGTTAGCGGCCCAGCAGCCTGCAGCATATGCCTCATACATTTGAAACTGAAACAGAATTTCTGAAAAAGGTTAAAGGTTTTAAGATATTATTTCAAAGAGTCCAACTCGTATATTGGGCTTTTATTATCTTTTATATCTCACCGTGACTCACAGTATACTGCAGCCTCTCTGCATAAATGACCAGTCATAGAAAATTGAGCTGATTGAAAATTGGACGATTGATCGGCGCATCACTAATATTTGTCACATGAGAGATCTTACTGGTGGCATCTCAGAAAGATGTATTGTCAGTCTTATGTTTTTTTTACGTATTAGTTTCCCAGGTTGTTTTTATGCAACTGAAGCAAAATACTTCCTCTGGGCTCGGCGCTGGTGGCACAGGGGTTTAGTGCGCTACCCATGTTCGGTGGCCTTAGTGTTCGAAGCAGGCTGTCGCAGGTTGGAGTCCCGGCGCGTTGACGTTTACTAACCCTGACCCTCACCCCTCTCTCCTCCTGATTTCCTGTCTACTTACTTGCCGAAATTGTGAAAAATAAAAGCCACTAGTGCCTAAAATAAACATTTACAAATTCCTCTATAAAATGTGTAAAACTTGTATTTGAATTCAGGAAGGATTTTTCTTTCTGTGAATGAAGTGCCTTTTTATTGTTGGCTATTATGCAGGTATGAGTTGGTATAAAATTCTCATGGTATGATAACCTTGAGTACAAATAACCCTGGTTCGACAGTATTACAAGATTAACACAAACATTATAACAGAAATGCAAAAAGTATTATGTTATGTTATGTTATTATATTTTCTTTTGATAGACTTAAACAAATAAAATACATAAATTGAGGAGATTGAAGTTTTCTTTCACCATATCATTTGAGTGAAAAAACCGTAAATAATCCCTAACATCAATGAGAACAGAAAGCTGTAGCAAACACCAACCAAACCAGAGCATCATCTTGCACTGCCGCTGTTTCCCAATTTGTGGCAGTAATTAAATCTGACCTAAATGCACTCATTAAAAACAAACACTTATCAACAGTTAAAAAGTGAGCCATAAAGCACGGTTATCCCCCTCATTTTCTTCTTGTGGGCAGGGAGCCATAGAACGCAATCACTAAAGGTTTCTCTAAAAGCCAGCGCCCATTAGAAGAAAATAACTACTTAATGGTTTTTAAAAGAGCTTTGTGTTGGGACACGAAAATGTCCAGTTTCTCAGTTTTAAATATGTACAGTAGATGGTGTAATATGAAATGTGCCATTAAAAGCTAAGATAAAGTTAGTTTAATACATCGTTTGATCCATCCTAAATCAGGAAATGATTACCAGATTTTTACTAAACATGACATATAGTGAAAGTGATGATGATTTTATTTTAGGTGTTTTGTTTAGAAAATCAGGGTAAAGAAACTCCACACTCAGCGTCTTCTTATGACCAGAACCCACATCCGATGTCTGATACATGAGAAACCCCACACATCCTGAAAAGTCATATTTGAGTGTAGAATCATAGGATGTTTTCAGGGCTTTAAGGGTTTTGGATCTATTTCTCCAGAGATTTCTCTTAAAAAAAATAATAAACTCATATGGCTTCAAGATGGTTGTTACAATTTTTGCTGAAGTATTAGTACTCCTTGAACTTTTTCCTGTTCCACATGTTACAACCACACACTTCAAGATATTTTAATGGGACTGAATGTGATAGACCAACATAATTTAGTGCATATTTGTGAAATGGATGGAAAAGGATACAAAGTTTTTACATTTCTTTTCTAAGCATACAGTATATTCATCCCACATGAAATATTGTTCCACTTTGTAGAACAGCTTTTGCTGGAATTACAGCTGCCGTTATTTTGGACTTGCTTTGCACATCTATAGACTGAAATTATTTTTCCTGGAAAATAGCTGAAGCTCAGGTTGTTTGTGAATTTACATTTTCAAGTCTTGACACAAATTTTTAATCAGAATAAGTCTGGACTTTGACTAAGTCACTACATGTGTTTATGCTTTGATCTGAACAAGGCCTCTTTAGTTCTGGATGCATGTTTAGGTTTGTTATTCTGCCACGAAGACGAACATCTGCCCCTTAATTCTTTTGAAGCCTCTAACTGGTTTTCTTACAGGATTGCTCTGTATTAACCTGTTAAGCCATCTATCTTCTAACTCTGTCCAACTTTCTAGTCCCTACCAACACCAGATGTCACAGTGGGAATGATGTTTTTTTAGGGTGATGTGTAGTGTTAGTTCCTAGAGCACTTTCTTCCACACCTTTGCTGTGCCCCATATAGCTTGTGGCTAGTTTTAAATGAGACTTCTTATGGCTTTCTATCAACAATTGATTTACTCTTTTTACTTTTCTCTAAAGTCCAGATGTTTTGGAGTACAAGAATAATAGCTGTCCTGTCAACAGATTTTCCGACCTAAGCTGTGGATCTCTACAGCTCGTCCAGCGATATCACTGAGAACTTGGCTGCTTTCTGATTTATGCTTTCATTTCCGGGCCAGTCAATTTAGATGCACAGCTTAGTGTTGGTATGTTTTCAGTAGCGCAAAACCCTTTCAATTTTCAGTTGAAGGAATGAACAGAGGTCTGTAAGATGTTCAGTGCTTTGGATATTGTTTTAAACTTCTTGACAACTTTCTCCCTCACCTGTCTGCTGTGTTTCTTGGCCTCCATTGTGCTGTTTGTTCTCAAATGTGGATTTATTGTTGAACTTCACCAACACACACTGAAAGTGTGCGTTACCCAGTTTAACTTTATGATTCACAAGATGAAACCATAAAAGGGGGGTAATCAAAAAACAAGAAATAAACAATATTTACAAAGATCTTACAAAAAATAGTACCTAATAAATATTTACATAAATACAAATCATTACAACTAAACACAACTAAACAAATATAAAGTAAATAAAAACAATAAATCAAATTTAGCTTGACTCCTCTATGCACTACCCTTCTAATCTTATTACTGTGCTCCAAGACCTTTTTATCAGCACCTGGAGCATATTTCTCCCTTTGCAGCCCCACTCTGCTGAGGAGACAAGCCAGGAAGAAGTAAATGTTTTTTCCACTAAACATGTACCTTGTCAAACTAAGTTAAACCAATTAAAATTTAAGGAAACACAAACTGACATTTGAAACTGCATTCTCCTTATACAGGAAGGATGGCCAGTCCCTCTGCC
Source organism: Crenichthys baileyi (assembly GCA_036173005.1). Lineage (NCBI taxonomy): Eukaryota > Metazoa > Chordata > Actinopteri > Cyprinodontiformes > Goodeidae > Crenichthys > Crenichthys baileyi. The sequence goes on from JAHHUM010001233.1 coordinate 100,524, forward strand.
TCTCGAGAATGTCTGAACTCAACTACAACAAAGAACTATGATAACCCAACCATTTGGACTATAACTCAGTCATACATCACACAATATCAATAATCATGAAATAATGGAATCCCAGGTCTCCATTGCATTGCCTAACAAACCTCTGAGACCTTCAAAGAAAGCTGGGTTTATACTTAGATTAAATTACACACTGCTGGTTTAAAAAGCAATGAAATTTGTGATGGTAACATGACAAAATGTAAAAAGGTTAAGACTTTTGTAAGTCACTTTCTAACATACACCCGGCAATCTAGTTTATTTTAAAGACAACTAGAAAGCAATCTAACCAGAAATTACTTTATGTAAGTGATTTTCTTTGTTGCTTTGCTGTTGTAATTTCCTTTGAGAAATACATTATTACTGGAAGGCATTTTGCCAGCATTTATTACTTTTGTCAATCTCAGGAATTGTTACTGAGCGTTTTCACTTTCACCAAGAAGCTTAACAAAAGCTGCTCAAAGACAAAGAGACAGAAACACAGATGGAAGCGGTTGCGGATGAAAACATCTTGAAACGCAGATGCAAAATGTAAAATTTATGTTTACGTCAGCTGACAGGACAGGCAAACCCAGACAAAAACTCACATGATTATGAACTCAGTGATGGGCCGAAAGGAAACTGAGTCTTAGTCAGCTGCTTTATTGTTCCCACAGGTCCCATAGGCATGTAGGGACATTTACAAAAGGGAGAGCAAGGACAAGAATAAATGTCTCTGAAGTTAAACTCAGAACTTCCTTTTTTAAACCCCCTGCAGACTAAGTTGATCCCCAGACATGCCGGCTGTGTGTGATGTTTAGAGGGTGTTGCTTTGTGGAACGTTTAGAGTTCCAGATTTGAATTTTGAACTTGGAAAGCAAAGCTAATACAAGTCTTAGAGAAGCAGAGGCATCAATTAAATTGGGAAATAGCATGAACACATTATCCTAAGAGCACATAAAGGAAATTGATCTAATATTGGCCACAAAAGCACAGAAATCCTAGAGTTTAAGCAAAACCACTGAAATGAATTGGGGTGACTTTACTGTGTGTAATATGTCGCCAATGTGTTTTCCTTTCTAGTCATCATATTGACTGGATCTATTTTTATAGTGGGTGGATTTGACTTTAATTCTGACTAAAGATCAATTATATTAAAGTATGTGGAAGTCCACAGTGAAAAACTAAATTGATCACATTTTAACTCCCTTGAATTAATCTCTACACCACAGTTGTCCATGTTTAAGCCCCACAGTGCTGCAATTATGTTCCCTATGGTAACTGGTTCTGCTCACTTTATAACCACTAGTAAGCTGAAAACAAATTCAGTCAGTCAGTCAGTAATTTTCTATCGCTTCTTCCATTGTGGGTCGCGGGGAAGCTGGTGCCTATCTCCAGCAGTCTATGGGCGGGAGGCGGGGTACACCCTGGACAGGTCGCCAGACCATCGCAGGGCAATACACAAACAAACAACCAAGCACACACTCATTCACACACCTAAGGGCAACTTAGAGAGACCAATAAACCTGACAGTCATGCCATGTGTACCCGGAGAGAACCCACGCATGCACAGGGAGAACATGCAAACTCCTTGCAGAAAGACTCCCGGCTGGGAGTCAAACCCAGGACCTTCTTCCTGCAAGGCAACAGTGCTACCGACTGTGCTACCAATTGCTACTGTTTTAGTTGTTTTCTAAAGAATTACTCACTAAAGGCAATGCCGTGCAGCCAACATGTTTATATTGATTCAGGTTTTCCAACAAGTTCAGTCATTCAGTGAGCAACACATCTATGATCCACAAATGCTAATTTTGCAATATGTGTATTCATAATCCTTAAGACAAGCAAAGGTTTATGCAATTCTCCATTCCTAGGTTAAAGAGTCAGTTTCACCATATTTATGAGGCATAACATCTAAATATTTTGGGAAAAATTTATAGAATGAAACATTAATTAAAAAAAGCAGTCTTTCCATTGTTATTCTTGATCTTTAGCAGTGTGAACAGAAGACTGTGTCTGATTTTGTTTCTTCAAACAAAGACCTTTCTATATCAATATCAATATATCAAATAGATGTTTAGCTCCTAATTACGAAACAGAAAAAGAACGCAGTGTGCACTCTTGCTTTCCCCAAAGATCCCTACTGGTCTTGATTTAGAGTTGGTGAGATTTGTGAAATTAAAAAAGACAGATTTTTTCTCACCCCACAAAATTGTAATACTGATTTCAAGCAAAGGAAAGAAGATGCAACACAGTTCATGTTACAGGAATGAGTGATCGAGCTGCAGGGTCAACAGCAGACCATTTCGGTGACAGTGACCACTGTTTGTGAATATAAAGTTTCTCATTTTAGAAACTGTGTTTTACTCTGGTTTTCTCTGCTGGTACAAAAACATCTGCTGTTTTCCATATATCATGTAAATAAATCAGGTCTATAATTCCCCTCTCTAAACGGTTCCCTCCATGTTTTCCTAGATAAGTAGCTGCAGCAGTGACTTGTTTTTTTTTCTCTGTGTCTGAGCCAAATGAACCAGTGATTGCATATCAGCAGTTTAACGTTACTTTCAGCCACAAAAACAATCAGAAAGCATTTTGCTGTAAAAAAAAAAAAATTAACTGTATACTGACTTTTTCTGTGTTTTCCAACTACTGCACGACTTTCTAATATACTTTCACGATTCTCTGGTGACACACCTGGCCACTGATACCTGTCAGAATAACAATGCTGGTCAGAACATTATTTGTAAATTATGTAGTTTGCATAATTCATGTGTTTGCAGCGCGTTTTCTCCGTTTGTGGCAACTTTAGCTTTTTGCCTTGTGTTTGCACCTGTCGGCCACCGTACAAAACATTGAAATGTCTACATAAATGCTGCCGGAATTTTTGTGTTATGTATATTTTACACAATATCCTCATGTTAATGTAATGGCTTAAGATATTGTTATTGGAGACATGTTCAGTTATTTATATATGATAAAAGTCCAATATGCCTGCCAGATACATTTTAAACTAAAAGGTGTGCAAAAATGCTTTTCTTTTTCATTTTCTCCATGAAGGAAAGGCCTTGTTGTGTGACTGGGTCTCCCACTGCCTTGCGTTTATACTGCAACTCGTCAGGGTTGAATTAAAATCTAACCAATTAAGCCAACCAGCCTCCCTCTCAGTGTCTCTCATAAATACAAAAAAATCCAATCAGAGTTGTTGCTGAAGCGTGACAACCACAGGCTGACTCTTGACTTAAAGAATGGGGGAGATAAATTTGCCTTTTATAGGGCCCATTTTAAACCATGAAGTACATTTTCTTAAAATCTAGAAGCTAGCGCTTCCTGAGATGAAACGGTGTCCTCTATGTTCTGTTGCAACAACAACGAAAACAGAGCTGGTTAATCCAGAAGCCTTAATTAAAGCCTGTGGTATGACCACAGTCACAGTTTGACACCTTTAAGCTTTATTTAACAGGTACTCTACCAAGCTCATGCTGTCCACCGATGTCCCAATGTATCCGGCTCTAAAGGGCAGATGTCTTTCTTGTTTATTTCTACCTGTGGTCTGACCAAATTTCACTTGCGGTGACAAGAAACTGGATTTCTGGAACTCCAGCCAAAAACATACAAATAGATGCAGCACATTTATTGGCACCTAAAGTAATGATGTGTATAGCGCCTTAAAATTATAATTAATCGTGTATTGTAACAGCATAATTTTACACAAAAATTTAGCTGCAATTGTCAAACAGTGAGCTTTTTTTCTATGTTTTATTTAGCTATAGAAGAAATCACTGTAAACTTCCATCACAAAAGCTTAAAGCATGTGCAACTGTTCAGAGAAAATATGATAAAACAAATTATTTTAGTGTGGTAGTGTCCTAAACCTAACCACCCTTCCTACAGCCCTGTTTGTCACAGTTTTAAAAGTTGCACAAACATCTGCCCTTCTTGAATGTGTCCTTGTCTTTCCCATATTGAAGAGTGGCTAAGGCAAATGGGCCTTGTTTGTTAAGTCATATACCCCAGGGAAACAGGATGTCATGGATTATTAAATAAAAGTTCCTCGACACTGAGAAACCTCTGTTTAATAATCCATGTTTATTGCTGCATACAAAAATGCTGTAGGAACATTTATTTTACAAGAAGTAGTAGCCGTGAATTTTTTTAACTCTACTGAAATGGTTGCACTTTTTATCTATTAATTTGATCAAGTTTATGTGTGTGTGTGTGTGTCTGAGAGAGAGTGAGTGAGATTATGCTGCAGTGATTAGATATTATTTTATTAGAATTGTTTTTTACATGTTTGCCAGGAAGTGCCAATAAATGTGGGGGTGCTAATTTAGAGGAAACGTAATGTCAGAAAGACGTCTTAAATAACATTTAACATTATGCCGGATTTCTTTGTTTTTGCCCTGCAGTTCTGGAAGCTAATCCCACATTTTAGTCTAACAATTAACACATTTTCCTTTTGGAAAGGCAACAGTAGTTATGTTGGGAAGACATTCTGCTCATGCCATGTCTTTTCATTTTGATCATGGGGCAAAAATTGTGACATCTGCCTCTCAGAAAGTAATGACATCGCTTTGCACTGTGTTTGTGCCTCCAAGTGTATTACATTTCTTCCTGAAGTTACATTTCTTTCTTTATGTTGATCAGATGTTGAGCAGTTAATGATATGGATGTTTGAAAAGATTGTTTGGCTGCCTTAGAATACAAATGTATTACCAAAAGCATTTAAAAAAACAAAAAAGCATTTGAACAGCTTTAATTTTTCCTTTTTCTACAATAACTTAGCCTCATCTCTTATTTACAGTAGTACGCAGGATGACACTGTATCTTATAAACACACAATAAAATTTGTATATAAGCATAAAGGCATAAAGACAGATATTTTTTGGGAAAACTGCTTCTTTACATAAGATTTCACAATATTATGTAGAGATGAAACAATGGAGTTTTGTGACCAATAGAGGAGTCTCTATGAAACAGGACTTCACTAATATTTATAAACAAAAACAAAACAACTAGTTGACATTTTACTGCTAGCTTTAGTCTCCTTATATAAGCAATTAGCGATGTTATCATCCTTAACTGTAAAGATCAGTCTCTTTGAATATTCAAAAGGCTGTTGACATAACCAAATCCAGCATGTTCCACACGATTAGAGTTTGAATGGTTAAAAAGATAAAACAGACTGAATAGGGGCCAGGGTTGGGTCAGAAGACCTCCAACCACCATCTAGTGATCGAAGGTATTCCAAAAAATTAATTAGTTAATTAATTTAATTTGCTTACTAAATACTTATATTTATTTTTACTGTAGGTGTTTAAACTTAATCTCTACTTAAAGCTGCAGTAGAGAGTTCTGAGGAAACGGTGGACTTAGCCTGAAAATTTGAACAAGCACACCTTAGAGGTCCCTTCCCCTTGCTCTCTTCACTGCTCCTTACCCACAGCGGAGAGGAGTGAGCAGGGCCACTGATGACAGTGGATAAACAACTATGGCACATTTACTGGTAGGGACAAAACATCAACGATATGTTTTACATTGACTATGGCCTGCCCAAACTTTGACTACAAACTGGGTCCTCCTCTCATCAGCACAGTTCTATCAGAACAGCTATAGCACACCGGCAGTCTTACGGTATGAGCTGTGTAGGGGAGGGGTGTGAGCAGCGTGTTCACGAGCATGATTGACACGACTAGGACTAGGACATTCGTCCTGGCTGTGATTGGTTGTTTCTGACCGGGAGGGGTGAGAAGTTATATTGCTACTTGTTGTTTTTGAGGCTATTATGTGCCAAATGGTTGCAGACAACTTTACTCACACTAATGCACTAATGCAAGATCTATTCTCACACCAACCCTGCTATTCGCTAAATGCCGATGCCAGTGTGAGCACACGTGATAAATAAGTGTGATCTTTGATGTGTGTCTTATTACACTTTTCTATGGTGGAAAATGTTTATTTGGTTGCAGTGCAAAGCACTACAAATTCAAATTATGGCACATTTCATTAAGAGGAAGATATGAAATTGCATTTTTATTAATTCAAAGTGTTTGGTTTGCTGGATTGCAGAAAAGATTTCCAAATGGGACATTTAGTGATGAACTTGAGGTCAGATCCAGAGGTCAGTTAAAGTCATCAACTGTTCCATGTTTTGCCTGACAGAGACGTGACTTCACAATAACATACCAGATTCTGCTTTTCAGCCATCAGGATTCTCTGTTCATCGTTTGGATCGAGTGAAAGATCACACCGGGAAAACTAAAGGTGGAGTTGCGTGTTTGCTTTGGTGCACGGACAGTGTTACAGTTAACAAAATGTGTACAGCTAATCTTAAGTCTCTCATTGTGAAGTGACGCTCTTTTCATCTCCCACTGGAGTTTTCTGTGATGTTTATGTGCGCAGTCTACATTTATCCTCAGGCAGACTCCTCAGTGGTTCTAAATTAATTAAGTTGCATTATACAAAAATATGAGAACTCTAACACGGACGCAGTGGGTCTTGTTGCTGGTAGCCTTTGGAGACATTATTGAGAGATTCTTCAAACAGAACAATCCACAAAGAATGTAGCAGGGCCTCAACAATATTACCTCCTGAAAACCTAGGAATGAGAAGATTGTTTCTTTTGATAACTCACTGCCGAATAACTTGAACAACGTTTAGTGCCTGTTTGAGACATCAGAAAGGCAGTCGACTTCTTGTTGGACAGTGAGGAAAGTGGTTTCACTGCTCTTCAGGAGGATGTCCATAGGGCTCTGTCCAGGACTAAAGTCAGGAAAGCACCTGAACCGGATGGTATTCCTCCACGCACTTAAGCTGTGTTCTGAGCAACTTGCTCCTTCCTTAACTGACCTTTTCAACATGTCACTCAGGTACTGCACTGTTCCACACAGGCCCATGGACCTCACAAAAGTCTTGATGAAAACTTTTGAGCGTCTTGTGCTGGATTATATTAGACATTATATTAGACAGAATAGGAGTGTAGAAAATGCCATCTCACTTGCTCTGAATTCAGTATACGTACATTTGGATAAGGGAAAATCTCAAGTTAGAATGCTTTTTATTGATTACAACTCTGCTTTTTATTCTCTTGTTCCTGCGAGGCTTATTTATAAACTAAAGGCGCTTGAATTGAATGATGTCATTCGCAAATAGATTTTTACTTTTTTAACCTGTAGACCTCAAGGGTTAAGGTTAATGACTGCTTCTCTGATGAACTCACTGTAAATATTGGTTCGCCAAAGGGTTGTATTTTGAGTCCTTTCTTGTACACTTTGTATACCTATGCGGATGTATGCAGATGGTACAACCATCATTGGTCTGATTTCCTCATATGTAGACTCATCTTACAGAACTAAGGTGGAATATGTAGTGTCTTGGAGTAAGGAAAACATCTTGATTTTAAACGCCTCTAAAACCTTTGAATTGGTCTTTGACTTTAGTAAGAAGCAATACCTAAAGAAATGAAAATTTTAAACCGAGTGGTCCGTTCTATTGGTCCGGACTTGCCAGTCCTGGAGGACATTAACCAACAAAGACTTTGTTCCCGGGCTTCAGTCATCATTAAGGACCCTTTGCATCCTGCCAGGGAGCTGTTTGAACAACTCCCTTCTGAGAGGTGCTATCGAGCAATTAAATGTAGGACATCGCACCACAATAAAAGTTTTTTGGCTCGCTGTTTTATTTTGGTTTTAGTACACAATTTAAATTTTGAATTTTTTATTCATGGGACCCTCTTGTTGTTTTTGACTGGGTGGCTACTGTTTTTTTGTCCCTCTGCTTGTGTGAATGTCATACCGTGTACTTAAAGCTACTAGCATCTCTCTTCCAATGTGGTTTTCTGTACTGCAAATGGCAAATAAACTATATCTGAATCTGAGTTAAGATGACTAACTCCCCTGTAACACCCTCGGGAAACCTGCTAGATTACACTGTTGATCAAGGTTAGCATTGAGCACATCGCAAACACTCCCCCTCCCAATAAAAATCCTGTCAATTTATGATAGATTTTGTCCCAGCTTTGTTCACAGTGCTGGAGCATATTGCTGCAAGGAGGATGCCGCCCTCATGTTAATGCTGAAAGGATTTAACTGCAATCCAGCTATCCTGAAGAGGGAACGGTGAGCTAAATGAATTTAGAGGGAAGCAGCGGCTGCAGCAGAGAGAGCGGGGAGTTAGACTGGTGGCACAGCAGAACTTATTATGGTGCTGTAGAAATGAAACACGATATAGTGCTGTAAAGCTATATATCAAGTGGCTTTAGGGTCCTGTGAGCTGCGTAGCCGCCAACAAACACAACCCTCTAAAGGTGAATCTCTCACCTGTGAAAGATACTGGGCACTCGGAAGACGACTGTTGAATTTCTATTACCTTTCAGAAACTAATGGCAAATCCTTACTGTTGTAAATACAGAAAGTGAAATGTGAGTGAAGTATTTAATTATAGCCTTCATGTTTTAAGGTATTTAGACCTTAACATCCAGAGTGTGTCAAAGTGCTGCCGATGTCATGAACGGACAGCTGCATAATGAAATCACAGGACATAATTGCTCCAGAACTAACATTTCATGGACAGTGTCTGTGCTGTTTGATCAAGTCAATTTGTGGGTAGCTGATGCTGAAAATAGGTAATATCTCACAGTCCAACTCAGAAAAAGTTTATTTAGCCTTTCTGGTTTTAATAAGAGCAACTTTTGAAGTTGCAAGAGCAAAAATGTTTAGATACATCAGGAACACTGTGGTAGGTTATAAGTCCTTCTTTTTATGAATTACATGAAAAGGCCAAAGTAAAGAAAGAGCGTTAGACGATATGGAATAAAATGTGTTACTTCCTGTTATTTAGTATTCCTGTCAGGTGTATTCAGATTGTATGTTTGAATAAGCCAGGGAGGACAAGATGATTGAGATTTGATAGGTTTTCAATGCACTGGTACATCAGACCAAGGGCGTAATTTGTAGGGGGGTTAGGGGGGTTATGTCCCCTCCAAAAATCTGATCAAGTCAATATGACCCCCCGAATATGATAATGTATTGTTAAGTTCGTTTTCCCTATGCTGCTCGCACACGCCTGTACACGCAGACACACTGAATGGCGGTGCATGTAGACTAGCTCCTAAGTACAGTGGTACCCAGGTCCTTTGTTAGACCTGCCACCTGGACCTCTGCTGGTGCTGAAGCTCCAGATTTTTTTCAGAACAGCCCCGAATCTCATGAAAGAAGACATTAAGGAGTTCATATCCGTTAAAAAGTTGCATTAAGCTCCAAAATGACAGACTTCATTAAACACAATAAGATTTGTTTCTATTGTGTTCCATATAATCACTGCCCACTCTACCCAACCTGACAATGAGTCTAAAGGAAAAGAAGGCAAAAAGTGGTTATTTGCGCACACATGGTACCGCGACTGCGCAACTACGCGCACAGGCTCAGGCAAACTGGCAATTTATGTTCGGTCCAGGAGCGTTACCCGAAAAGTTACACTAAGCGCATCAAACAGGGCTACAATAGGGGAGATGGCTCATTTCAGAGCAGCCAACCAGAGAGAGGAAGCCTGGTAGGTGTGTGCGCCCAGGAACAGGTGGAAGCAGAGTGGCTTAACCCAGTCTGAAGTTAGCGTTAAACCTGAGAGCTGGCTTAGAACTGGCTAATTGTAAGCTAGCGCTAATCACTGATTCACCCAGCAAGACATGAGGTGGAGGTTCACTAATGAGCATCATCAGGGTCATGATGAGGGACTTTCACCTGAGCTACAGGTAGAGTTAAATGGCCTGACCGTGATAGAAAACAATAGGAACCCTCTCTGTGAGCTTCATGATGTGAAAAATATCTGATCTTTAGTCAAAAGGTTCATGAAAGGAGGAACATATTTTAATGAAATGGGATAGAAATAAAATCAATAAAATCCAGGAAAATCAATTTTATAGCAGTTTTCTTTTCAGAAATGTAAGAAATTATGACAATGGAGCCTTAGATGTGGGGAGAGAGAGTGAGAGAGTAAAATTTAAAAAGTCATTTACATGGATGAGCAAAGAAGCACATTTATTTGAGCCACAGTAAACATAGTTTCTCTGAGTATAAGAACAATTTTAGTGGGATGGACTGAGCAGAAAGTTTTTTCTAAATATCACAAAATGTGTCATTATTTGCTTCAGCCAAATGTTTTTTTTCATCAGTTATAAACTGTTCATCTTCATCCTTTACTTAAACCACAAAGACAAAATTAAAACCAAGTCAAATTATTGTGAGGCTTTTGAAACACCACAATGCAGCATTCATGAATATGAAGGTGATCTAAAAATGTTAAATATTTGGTTCTGTGTTAGAAAGAAGATGAAGCAAAAGTAAGCTTTTTATTAATTGCTTAGCTGATGTCGAACAAAAAAACTGCAGAGTAAATACAAAGAAAACAGAAAGCTAAGTAAAAGCATTAGAATTACTTTTTAAAACAGGAACGCAAAATTAGCCTGACTCCTATGACGTAAATGATTCAATAAATAAACAACTAGGCAGAGAACTTAACCCCCCGCCCCCAATGCCAGACCCAATGTTACGCCCTTGCATCAGAATGCAAAGAAACTGTTAAGAAACATGTTAGAAGTATTAAAAGATCCCATTATTCATAATACTTGCAACAGTATTCATACCCATTGAACTTTTTCACATTTTGTCACATTGCATCCACAAACTTTGATGTATTTTATGTGATTTAATGAGATGGACCAATACAAATTAGTGCATTATTGTTTAGAGGACGGAACACATACAAAGGTTTCAGAAGTTTTTCCTAATAAAAATCTGAATTGTTTGTATTCAGCCCCCTTCGCTGTGACACCTCTAAATAAAATCCAGTGCCTAGATCAACACAAAGTAGGGTATAACTGTGAGGTGAAAGGAAAATATGTCTTTGAAATTAGATCAAATCAGAAAAAAAATTTATTTGTAATCAGTTGTGTTTAAGTCTTACTTCATGTAACCTCCCATGGTTCTAATTGCAGCTGCTTTTGGGATGTTTCTCTTTTAGCTTTGCACATGTCGAGACAGATATTTGTGACTCATCTTGTTTGCAAAATATCTTAAGCTCAGTCAGTTTGGATGGAGAGCGTCTGTCAGGAGTAATTTTCAAGTTTTGTAACATATTCTGAATTAGATTTCGATCAGGACCATTTACTGGACCATTCTGACACATACTGAAAATATAGGTAAATGTACACCATTCCATTGCATCTCCTACTGCTTACTTGGAGTCATCCTGCTGGAAGGTGAACTTCAACCCCAGGTTCAAGTCTTTTGCAGGTTTTCTTCCAGGATTGCCCTGTATTTTGCTCCAACTATCTACCCATCAACTCTAACCACCTTCCCTGTCCCTGTTGAAGGAAAAGCATGCCTCATCATGATGCTGCCACCACCATGTGAATACTAACATGTAGAGAATTAAGTTAAAATGCTGTTTTGAACTGTTTTTATTTACCTTACATACTTACTACATAGATTACTGGGACATTTTACAAGGCTAAAGCATCCTAGACTATTACAGCAAATATTTTTTTACCGCATATAAAACCCTACAACCAAAATATTAACCAAAATGACTGGGCCATGCTTCCCTCTTCTTTGTTTCTTTGTTTGCTTGCTTGCTTGTTTGTTTGTTTGTTTGTTTGTTTCTTTCTTTCTTTCTTTTCATCCTTTCCACATGTCAAGTATCTAAATCTAAAACGTTTTGCGTGGCCATGTGAAGAGGATTTCCTGATACATCAGCAGCTTCTCTTGCCATCTAAAGTCTAGTTCTCCAGATTTTCCCTTGTTTTATCCCACTGTGAAGGTCTTTTTGAGGAGAAGGGATTCAGAAATCCAGCTTAAAGCTGCTTTCTGTTGCTTTCTCTCCATCTGTGTCTGTTTTTTATGTAAACTGATCCAGCCCTGGGTTCCAGTATTAGATCGGTTGTAGTTGGGTGTACTGTACTCAGCCTGAGGCGACTGACTGTCTAGCTCACACATTACCCCACATCCCAACTTTATTCCCTGCCATAGATCTCGGTCGACGGTCCACATGTAGGTTAATGCCTTCAATTTGGTCGTGCATGAACAGACAAACAAAGAGCTCTCCTTAATTATTCACAAACACAAAGAGCAGTAAGCTTCACTTTAGATTTTTGCACTTTTTTGTGACAGAGAGAGGAAAAAATGAGCAAGCACAAGGCCAAAAAGAAAGAAAATCCGAAAATGTGTGGCTGTTATTCCGTGTAGCACCTGCTTAATCCAGAGAATCACAGCTCAATATGCTCTTTTAATCCCTCTGGCTCTCTGCGCCGCTTCAATCTCACACCACATCTATCTTGTTTTTAAAGGGCTGACCCAAATACTCTAGTGTTCAAGAGACTCACTGCCGAAGCTCTTGGGATTTAAAAGTCATCCATTCTTTAGCACTACTCTGACTCTCGCTCCCACACACACACACACACACACTTTAAAACCCTATGAACATTTACAGCAGAAAACAGCGTATATCTGGCTTTCTGCTCGTAAACCGAGTCAATATCAAAAAGCGTAAAGTAACAATCTACGGTTTTTAAATTTTTTATTTCGCTCTTCAGGTTCCACTTTAGAGTGCACTGACTCCACTCTGCTGCGTCGAGGGGTCTGGAGTGGAAGTAGCCATGAAAAGGGATTAGTGTGGTGACAGTGAATTTGAATATTTTGTGAAGTTTGGGGACGCAGTGTAGATGTTGGTGACCAAGTTTTACTATCAGACTGTACTCAGTCAAGTAAAACTGAAGCAAGTACTAGAAACCAGCACTAGACTCTAAAACTGGCCTAAACAGTAGTGTCGGCAAACATTTTAGAGGAAAAACAAATGTAAAAAAGCCAATTATTCACACTATATTTTTTTCATTTCTGATACAAAGTAAAAATAGTTTTTAACAATGCATTGGCCAGCGTGATATTCTCATGGTATGATATCTTGAGTGATAATACATATGTTTACATGATATTAAGACAAAAGTGTAAAACAACATAGTCTACTGATTTTATTTAAAATAGAAAAGTAACAAATATTTGTCCCTCTAAATAATATTTTAGTGCAGTAATAATATTACCTTTAACAGAAATGTATTGTTATTTTGATACATACTTACTACTTTTAGCAGTGTTTATTGCACAGAATATTGGTCAAACTGATATTAGTTGGTTCAATAGCCTATCTGCTAGCCTGCAGTCAGCTGCTTCACAGACATGTTGCTCTTAACTTACCAACTGTTTAACTTAGCAGCATTTCCATACCATAAACATGCATGCTTTTAGAGACGAGACGACTTGTGATGGCGTTTAGCCTCTGTGACGTCATAGAGCTTCACAGACGTGTGAAGTTTACTGACATTTCACCTGTAATAATTTTGGTGGATAAAATCTGTTTCACATTCAGAGTTTTGACAAAATAAACATTCAGTGTTAGACCTTATGACTAATTCTGGATTATTTTACTTAAAAGGAAATAAAATGAGTAACCTTCATGATTTCTTCTTTTGTCTCATATAGCAGTGCCATACAGCTGCAGGTGGCTTTAGAAAACAGAATAAACAGAACGATGCAACAGTTTTAGATGTCAGAAAAGCATCCAGTATTTTGAGAGACTATTTTGAGAAAGATACTTCATTTTGGTTAATGTAAAGTTAAATTTGAATGAATAATAAAATCCAGCTGAGCAGCTGAATTGGACCAGAAGAGCAGAGGGTTTCTGGAGGTGAAAAGTCAAAATTAAAAATTGGTTCAAGCTACAAACTTGATACAGGTAACCTGCCCAACCCTACTTCCAACTCAGTTTCTTTTTCTGGGTACATTGCTGTTATAGTGTAAAATTGCTCCAACCAATAGGCAAAAGCTTGTTCAGATGTATTTGTTAATGAGGCCCCCCAATCCCTGTGAAGATTGAATGTAATCCTCCACAAACATTTAGATTGACTAATGACATGCAGTTCTTATTTTTCCTGTAAATGATCCCTAATCTGCCTTGGCTCCACAGCTCCTGGAGTGTTTGCTCGTGTTTATTTTTTGAAACGGTGATTTGTTACACAAAGCAAGTCGAGGTGACTCTTGACTGTTTTTGAAGAAGCACGCTCAGGCAATGTTTGCAGATGTGCATTTACCAAATTGGACTCCCTGCAAAGTTTGTCGTTCATTTGGTTAATTATCGCGCTGTTTGACTTACACTCCTGGAAATCCTGTAATCTCTACGAGAGGCGACTCACTCTGGCAGATCACCTCGTATCTGTGGGAAAATCAATACCTGTGTTGGCTGCTATGTGGGCCTGAACAACGCAAACTGAAGATGCTGGTTATTGAACACCGTGATGGGCTCAAGTTGTCACTGATAGTGTTGCAATTTACCAGTTTCCAAATCCATGCAATCCCATGCTTTGCTGTTCGCTCATTTAATCACTAACAACAGCAAATCACGATCCCAATCAAGGTCTGAGTGCATCTTTTGTAGCTTCCTCCTGCACAATTAGGATGACCATATCCTGTTAATGAGGTATCAATATGTTCTTAATTCAGCTGCTGATAAGATCTTTGCATAACTGTTTAATTACATTTGCCATTCTGACTGCCTCATGACCATCTCTGTCGAGTTAATACCTTTAGACAGAGTCGTTATGGAGCCTCTTAAGTAATTTCTTAAAATAATTTATAGTTATTTTAAGACTTATCATTTACTCACAATGTTTAATTCTAAATTTTAGATTGTATTTATCAGTTGAACTCTGGATTTTCATAAGACAGACTTTAATTATAAGGTTGAGAACCGTTAATAAACTTTGATAGATACTGTATCTGTAGGCTTGGATTAGTCCCTAAATTGGCACCAGCCTGTCTTTTTGGCTTTGAAATGATGGCAAATCGTGTTGAGAGACTAGGAATCTTTGCAGGTCCATCCATTGTGTTTGAACCCCTGATGATCATTATTACCTGGTGAAAAGAAAAACTCAATCTTGCTGCTTGGTGCAAGAAAGCATATGTACCTTTGTTGTAAATATTTTTTATTCTATTAAAAATGATGGCAAAGCCACAATAAATTTTCCTGTTAAATATTTAAGCTCATTAAGCTTGATTGAAATCATCTCAGTTTTCATTTACAACAATCATCCAATTCACGCCTGCATCAGTGTTAACTGCTTCCTTTTTTTCTGTTTTTTTCTCAGGGTGGAGGTCACAGGATTCCTGCTCATTTGAGCATATTAAGAAGTAACACCATACTTGAGGGAAAAAAGACAGTCTTCCCGTTCCTGATAATGGCGCCTTCTTACATGGCCAAACTTGGTGCCCGGCTCTTCGTGGTGTTCCTTTGGCTGACTATAAATGCCGGCATTGCTGCAGCCACTATACAAGGACACATTGGGGACATAGACATGACATGCCCATCTGTATGCAGGTGCGATGAAGACTTTATCTATTGTAATGATCGCGGACTGAGCTCAATTCCATCACTGCCTCCTTCTGCATCTGTCCTCTACCTTCAGAACAACCACATTAACAACCCAGGCCTCCCCACCTCCTTGGAGCGTCATCTGTCTGTACGCGTTGTCTACCTCTATGATAATGAGCTGGATGAATTTCCCATGCACCTTCCACCATCTGTGCGGGAGCTCCATTTGCAGGACAACAATATCCGCACCATCCCTCGTAGCACGCTGGCTCGAATGCCCTTGTTAGAAAAGCTCCACTTGGACGACAACTCAATTTCTACTGTCTCCATTGAAGATCAGGCCTTTGCTGACAACCCACGGTTACGCTTGCTTTTTCTTTCACGCAACCACCTGTCTAGTATTCCCTCAGGACTGCCAGCTTCTTTAGAGGAACTACGTCTGGATGATAACCGGATCTCTACTATCCCAACCCATGCTTTCCGAGGCCTCAACTCATTAAGGTGTCTCGTTTTGGATGGGAACCTTTTGGCAAACCAGCGCATTGCAGATGACACATTCTCCCGCCTTTCCAACTTGACAGAATTGTCCCTTGTGCGCAATTCCCTACAAACCCCACCTGTCAACCTGCCCAGTGCCCATTTACAGCGACTATCTCTACAAGACAATGCCCTGACTCACATGCCACGTGGTTCCTTGGATGGCATGCACAGGTTGCAGAGGTTGGACTTGTCAGGAAATAACCTAACTACGCTACCAAGAGGACTGTTCAAAGACCTTGACAGTCTTGGTCAGCTTCTTGTGCGTGGGAACCCTTGGCACTGTGGCTGCAACCTTCGATGGCTTTATGATTGGTTGAGTGCCCGTGGTAACACTATCACTGTCAGGGGTCTGACTTGCCATGGGCCGGACAGGGTGCGAGACATGGCTCTGATTGATCTGGGCAGTGAAATGGAGGAATGTGAAGTAGTGAGACTGACAGGGACTAAAGAGAAAGGGGCTGTTGGTGGAGTTGAGAGCTCTACAACCAATGCACCTCCACAGGGTTCCCTCTTCACCCTGCGTTCAAAGAGGCCCGGCTTCGGGTTTCCTGACTCTGGGTTAGACTACACGCTTAGCAGCAGTGGTGTTGGGAAAAGCCTGGCTCTAAATGTAAAACCTCTGTCACACAACAGTATTCGTGTTACCTGGAGTGCAGCTCAGCCAAGCTCTTCTTTTAGGTTAAGCTGGCTCCGACAGGGTACTGGGAATGCCATGGAATCAATCACAGAGACCCTTGTACGGGGTGATCGACAAGAGTATCTGCTTACTTCCCTGCAACCACGCTCTAGCTATATCATTTGCATGGTGCCACTGCCTGTCAGTTCAGAAAGCAAAGCAGCAATTTCTGGAGACACTGACTCTGATGAATCTTTAGTTTGTGCGAAAGCAGAAACATCAGACCTTAGTTCATTAGAAGAAAAAGAGGATGAGAACTCACAGCAAATTACAGTGCTCCCCCTAGCAGGGATTATTGGCGGAGCTACCGCCACTGTATCTTTAGCTCTAATTTTAGGTGTTTTTTGTTGGTATGGACATAGAACTGGGAATTTATGTTCCCGTGATCACTACACTCGTAGTAGCTCAAGAAAAAGCAAAACCTACGATGATTACATTGAATCTGGTACCAAGAAGGATAATACCATCCTGGAGATTCGTGGACCAGGTTTCCAGATGACACCAATGCCAGCTTGCCAGCCAATGCAGCCGAAACCCCTACGAGAGGATTACATCATTCACACCATATTCCCCTCCAATGGCACTGGCTTATACAAAGGGTCCAACCATGTTTCTAACGCCGGGCATGGCACCAACCGAGGCTATAGAGAAGGAGGAATCCCAGATATAGACTACTGCTACACATGATGTATTATACCAGATGCTGTTCATAGTGTAATTGGTAAAACTGTATAGATGCACAATTTCCCTTGGCATGGACACTTCTGAAGCACCCCTCTGTGCCTTCTTCTTCTGGTCTCCCATTCCAAATGACCAACTGTTCATTACTGAGTGAACTGGATACAATTAACTGAACTTTGTGGGAACAATTCCCTGCAGGAGGCAGCAGCCAGTGCCCCAGGTGTAAATGCACAGCTGAGTGTTTCTTCACCATCTTAGTAATGGCCTGTGTATGATTCCTTTTTTGCTCTTTCCCTGTGACATGTAAGAATGTATCTTTTGTGGAAAGGTCAAACTTAGCGTGGGTGAAGGTAGAGTTTCTTTTTCACACATAGGAGCTGCAGCAGTCAGCTCAAAATGGATTTATTAATGATAAAAACAGACATTTTTGGTACTCTTTTCCTGCTCACCAGTCACACTCAGTATGTAGTCTTATTGACTCATTGTTCCAAATGCCTCAACTATATTGATGTGCCCTACCAGCTACCCAAGCAAAGGGCTTTGTAAAGCTGTGAATTGTTCTATTTTAAACAACCCAATAACCACTTGTCTTAAAGTAGGCTTGCTATTTCCTTATCCAGCAGATGGCAGGGTTACGATGGTACGAGGGCTCGTCAGCTTTGATTTTACCTCTTGAGATAATTCACCTGAGATCAATAAGGTAGTGCTGCAGCACATGTGTGTGGATTATTTACCATTATCATTACTGATTTGGCTGTGTTTAAGTAATTGCCTTGCTATCTTCTCCAGTGGTTTATTTAATGTTAAAATTTTGCATAGCTATCTTTATTTATATTGCCCTTTATGAGATGATTTGTCTCTGTTTACACTGCTTTTTTTATTTATCCCTCATGTTTGTCATAATTAATGCATTTCAGCTCTCACTTGAGAATGTGGTCTTTGTTTTATTTAAGCAGTAACAAAACTGGCATTGATAGCTGTTTGCAGATTTGAGTTTTTCATTTTAAACATAAATGTGAATTGAGACTGTGTGTACTGTTATGTAGTTTTTTGTTTTTTAAACCAAACCACCCAAAGTTTAGCATGTCGACCCTCAGCTCCTTTAGAAAACGACCTCAGCTGCTCTTTTCCAATGTCGTGTCCGTGTGCTCCAGGTCATGACCTCAGTTGCTGACTTTTGGTTTGTAAACTGTTTCCGCCCCACCAACATCTGACTGAGTGGACAAACTAATAATGTGGAGCCTTCTTCTGGAGGAAGACTCTTGTGAATGAAGAAGAACATGAGGCCAAGAACTGTGAGTGCATTTGATGAGACTCCAACCGCAACACTGTTGACCTACACTGTGGGGCGATGGCAAAGCTTGTGTGGGCGGGTGGACAGGTGGGGGGAGGAGGGCCTGGGAGGGCCGGGATGGCTCATCAGTGATTGCAGTGATTCACTGATGTTTGTTTTAGTGACGGGAGAAAGGCCTCCACTCATTCCACCTTTTTTATTACTGAGCAGCACTAAAAATGTAAATGTATTAGCACTTAGCAGGGAGGAGGGATAAAAGTAACGACAGACATGGGGAGATGGAGGGTAAAGACACAAACCTGTGTACTGAGAAGTATACAAAATTAATGGCTGCTGCACAGTTGGGTACAGCACTGCATAAATCTGTTTGTCATACCTGGATGCTACCCCTGGTTTTATTATCGTCTATCAGTTGTTTATCACTGTGTTGCTTCCAAAGGGGAAACCGTTTGTGGTTCCTTGACTGTTCTGTCCGGCAGAGTTTTGAACTGGTGTCAGACAATATGTCAGTGGAATGTAAAATTGACCTTGCACCTGAAATTACTGGCTTAAACAAATCTCTATGGCCTGGCTAATTTTGTTTTGGGGAATGCTGATATAGTGTTATTGTGTTTTTTTTTTGTTGTTTTTTTTTAAGTGGGTCTGTTAAAGATGCGTACTTCCTCTTCATTTGTAAAAATAAAACCATGGCCACAGCCACATGAATATTTTTTTCTGGTAAAATTAAAGAAAATAATAGTGCCATAATTTGTGGGGAAAAAACTGAGATATCCATGGAATTTGCTTTATAAGTTCATCTTTAGAGGGGATTAATAAAAGTTTTATAATCTTGTTATTACTGCAACCAGTCTTTTCACCTTACCCTGTGGAGATCATCTTTTAACAGCTTGACAAGCATTGGAGCATTAAAAAAATCTATTTAAATAAGCTGTCTTCATGCATAAATCTAACCCACATATTGTTTTAGTTTGAAAGAGGCTAATGTATGCTGTGATAAAACGTACCACAGCCTGGAGCCACAAGCTTGAAACTGGCTGAGAGTATGAGACAGAGCATACAAGACTCTCAACAGGCTGCTGTCTAGATGTGACCTTATGGCCTTGTTCAAACCTGACGTTAACATGTGTAGACAGCACTCAGTACAGATGTGTGAATGTACCCAAGAGGCAGTAAGGAAGACTGAATAGCATACAGCTGGATTGTTTTAGCATGTAGTCTCCATGGCAATAACAAAGAAACACCAAAATAGATTCCCATTTAACACGTGATCAAAATGTTATTTTATAAAATTAGTTTCTAACCACATGTTGAGTCATTTGACTTATACTCAATGGCCACTTTATTAGGTACATCTTGCTTTTCAATAAGGTGTTTGAAACATTCCTCAGAATGTTTGGTCCATATTGACCTGATAGCAGCAGTGTCTGAAGCTTTGTTACCTGCACTACCTCAATATAAATCTCCCATTCCACACATTCTCCTCCCAAAGCTGCTCAATTAGATTAAGATGTGGTGACTGTGGTGGCTGCTGGAGTACAGTGAACTCACTGTCATGTTCAAGAAACCAGTTTAAGATTATTTGTGACATGGTGCACTATCTGGCCGAAAGTGACCATGAGAAGATGGATCCTCTGTGATCATGATGGATCAAGAGATGGAGATGATCAGCAACACTGTTTAAGTAGGGTGTGACATCTAAACAATGTTCAGTTGGTAGTAAGGCGCCTTAAATTTGCCAAGAAAATATCCCCCAAACCATTATGCCTCTACTGCCACCAGGATGGATGAATGCTTTTATATTATTTACCTCATAATCTGACCCTATCAGATTTTTTTTTTATTTGTTTCGCAGCACTAGTGCCCTTTATTTTGTCATTTTCTTGAAAGCAAACAGACAGGAAATGGGGTGAAGAGAGGAGGAAGACATGCAGCACAGGTCGCCATGGCGAGGACTCAAACCAGGGGACAGCCGCATCAAGGGCCGAAGCCTCTGTATACAAGTGCTCCACCGCTGCCACACCGCCACGCCTCATCATCAGAATTTTTAACTAAACCATTGCACCAGGCTATGTTTTTACAGTCTTTTATTGTCCAGATCTGGTGAGTGCAAATTGTAGTGCCAGTGTTTCTCATAGCTGACAGGATGCTATGACCAAGTTTTTGAGTTTAACCCATTCTGATTCTTGGGCAGAACTTCAGTAACCCATGTCTAGAGGCCTAAATTTATTGAGTGGCTGCCATGTGATCTGATAGACAAGGACCAGCTCTCGTTGTTTACAACGCTAGGCGAGTTGGCAACTGATCTGTGCTGAAGGACACTGCAGCACATTAAAGAAGCTATTTGACTAAGTTTAAACAAATCTTCACAAAATCAGGTCAGGGAAGTTACAGAAGATAGAATACATGGTCTCTTAAAGTGAGGTGTACCTGATATCTTTACAAATGAATGTTTTCCAATAGAAATTGTTTATGTAAATTTTTTTTTAAATCATATTGTTATAGTGGTTCACATGGAGTGTTTATTAAAGATTAATCATTCCACCGACTCAGGTAAGCACTTCAGTTCTCTGGTAATTAAAATAATAGTAAAAAGCTCAACCATCTTTTTTTAAGTCCCTCTCCTCACTGCATATGCTGTGTTTGTGCTTCAAATGAGGAAAACTGCAACCTAATGCAAAATAGGTGGGAGTTAATTAACTGGACTTGATGGGTGCATTTGCCTTTGTATCTATTTAGTGCCACTGGCTTTATTAATCCAGTGCAAAACTAAAGTAAATAACAGCTGCAAGAATTGGAGGAGATTGTGATGTGTAGTGAATTCCCCCCTTGGTGTTATTCGTATTTAAAAATGGGAGTTCTGATAACTAGACATGGCTCTGGAGACGTATTTGAATGCCATACTTCAACAAGGCTCCAATGATATTTTAAAGAGAAACAGGCCCCCAGCATCATAGATCCTCCACCATACTTAACAGAGTATGCAGAGCTTTTTCAAATTTTCATCCCTTGTCCTATGTCCCACTCACGTTTGATATGTGTTGCTGAAAGTCTTAATCTTAGTCCCATCTGACCAAAATTTCAGGTGAAGATCAAGTTGAGTGAAGCAAAGTACTGTTGCTGATTATTTGTTTTTGGAGGACACAAATGTTGGTAGATAGGCGGACCAGAGACAGGGTTAATGCAATAATAAAACGTTTAAAGAAGAAATTGACAGAAACCATGTCCAAAGTAATCAAAATTATAACATGAGTGGCAAAAAAAGAAACAAGGCAAAAACCATCTCAGAGACATGAAGGGTTGACAACCGCAAGTTCTTGCACTGAATAAACGAACCGGGGAAATAATGTAAAGGATGAGTGATTTACTGAGAAAAGAAACAGGTAGAAGTCAGTCAGTCATTTTCTGCCGCTTTTTCCATAGTGGGTCGCAGGGAAGCTGGTGCCTATCTCCAACAGTCTATGGGCGGGAGGCAGGGCACACCCTGGACAGGTCGCCAGTCGATCTTAGGACAACAGGTAGAAGTAATTAACTGAATAAAAACAGCTGACTGAGAAACCCAAGGACTGAGCTAGCTGAGAAAATGTTAAAAGAGAATGGCACAGCATGCTAACCTACAGAGACTAGATAATCGTGCAAAACAGAACATAACCCATCACAAGAATAATTTAAAATGCCAAAGCAAAAAGAAACTCTGAAACAAGTGTGACATAAAACAGGAATCACATTGAACACTGTGCACATAGAGACCCAGATTTCCAAAATAAAACAAAGAGACTGCAGCACAAAACTTTATACCAAACTTCATAACAGAGTAAACACAAACATTTTAGTTTTGTTATGGAAGGAAAGATGTTTCCTTTTTCCAACATGCCTCCCAAAGAGCTGTTTAGTATGTAAATAACATCTAATGGTTGTTAGGAAGACATCGTGACCTCAGAATGCTATCCTGCAGGTTTTTTAATGCTTAGCTTTGAGGATTTGTTTACCTCCCTTACTATCCTTCTCAATGTGCACCGTGATGAGATAAACTTGGGTTTATGTCCAGCCTTCTTTGTCACAGTTCCAGTTCCAGATTTCCTGTATATTTGGACAAATTTAGGCAAGTAGCTTTTTACTTGTAGCTGTTTCGTGACTTATAAAGATCGACACACATTTGGTCGACTGAAATCCCGGGTCTTTTTCCTTTGGAAGAGTGGCTAAGAGAATTGAGCCTCTGTGTCATGGGAAAATGTTGCTATGAATTACTAATTAAAAGATCAATAGACATTTGGATCCGCTTAAAATATTAATTAAATGCTTCAGATACATTTAGTTTATGGAAATTGTAAGGGGTTTTAATAACTGTAAAAATGCTATTTCTTAAGGTAGGATTTGTTTCACAAGTGAAAAAATGTGCTCTTATTAAACACTGGATTTTTCAAAAATATCTGTGATATCATGCTACTGGATGGCTTTAATTATCAGAGGGGCCAATAAGTGTGGCGGGAACAGCAGTTTCATTCTAATTGACCCTTCAAGGATAACAGGAATAAACAATGGATGGAAGATAGATGTATAGTTTTTTTCTTCTTTATTACACCTTCAAGTTCTGCCTGTTATCCTGTTGATTGCAACAGAAATACAATGTGCTGCTATTTCATTTATTCATAACCATGCAAGTGTAGTCTGCTGTTAAATTGTAATTTCTAATGGCAGCTCAAGCCCTCTGGCTGCCATTAAAAATTGTTAAAACAATAAACTTCTTCACAGAGCAGCAAATGTTAACAGAAGATTTCTGATAGCAGCGGTGAAAGAGAAATGAACATGGCAGACCTGCTCTGACTCTTGTCCAACAGGATGACGCTACATTAGCAGGAAAAACAATATCTCAATCAACTAACTAGTCATCAAATTTTAAGATAAATGACAAAAAAGGTACCAAGTTTTCACACTGGGGGAAAGCCTAGAGCTCCTTAAACTTAACAGTATCAACGAAAAGCCTACACCCACTTAAAATGAACATAAAGGTCCAATTCATTTTTGGTTTTTAATTACACTTTTGAACTCTTCTTTATTAAAAGGTGGAATGATGATAAAACAAATACTGTACCTGCTATGATCTTTTTCAACAACAATCGGTTGCCCAAGCTTGAACTTAATGTGAATTTGTCTTATTCATACAAGGTCAGTGTATATACACATGCTCAAATATATACATGCAGTCCCACTATGTGGAGCAATGTCGCTCAGCAAGGTTTAGAGAAGCCACAAACATTTTGTAAACTTGCTTAACTTGTCTAATGCCTTCAGGAGAAGACTGAACTGGTTGCCAACAATAACAGGAAAAATGTTTGGAAGAGGTGAGGGTTTCAAACTTAAAACACTGTACTTGCTATCAAGGTCGGCAGTGGTGGCATCATGCTGAGGGTCTGTCACTACCAGTGATAGCTGTGTTTTGCGCATAGTAGGTACAATAACGAAGGAGGGCTAGCTTCAATTTCTGTGAATTTCTCATCAAATCAAGAACTAGACGGTTAAATTAAAGTTCCACCAGGACAACAATCTAAAGCACACATCACAGCTGATTTTGGAATTGATAAGGAAGGGTGACATTGTAGATTTCTGAAAAGTCTCTTAGGTAAACCCTGTTGAAAATTGATGAACTATACTAAGAAATCCTGATTTCTGCTTGGAAACCAAATATTATCCATAAGGTTCTGCCATTTTTGACTAAAGAGGTCAAGTATACAGGTACATGATAAAAATTTCTCTGTATATCATGTTCAAAGCACAGAAAAAAGGCAAAGTTAAAAAAAATGAGGGAATACTTTGGAGATGGTGGTAGTTCATAAATCATTGTCAAGAGAAGTTATGCTTATTTTCAAAAGCGTTGTCTTTTAAAACCTCATTGTTTCTTCTTGAAGCCTTTATTGGCACAAAACGTAAATATATAGGGGTTGGACAATGAAACTGAAACACCTGTCATTTTAGTGTGGGAGGTTTCATGGCTAAATTGGACCAGCCTGGTAGCCAGTCTTCATTGATTGCACATTGCACCGGTAAGAGCAGAGTGTGAAGGTTCAATTAGCAGGGTAAGAGCACAGTTTTGCTCAAAATATTGAAATGCACACAACATTATGGGTGACATACCAGAGTTCAAAAGAGGACAAATTGTTGGTGCACGTCTTGCTGGCGCATCTGTGACCAAGACAGCAAGTCTTTGTGATGTATCAAGAGCCACGGTATCCAGGGTAATGTCAGCATACCACCAAGAAGGACGAACCACATCCAACAGGATTAACTGGACGCAAGAGGAAGCTGTCTGAAAGGGATGTTCGGGTGCTAACCCGGATTGTATCCAAAAAACATAAAACCACGGCTGCCCAAATCACGGCAGAATTAAATGTGCACCTCAACTCTCCTGTTTCCACCAGAACTGTCCGTCGGGAGCTCCACAGGGTCAATATAGCCAAACCTTTGGTCACTCATGCCAATACCAAACGTCGGTTTCAATGGTGCAAGGAGCGCAAATCTTGGGCTGTGGATAATGTGAAACATGTATTGTTCTCTGATGAGTCCACCTTTACTGTTTTTTCCACATCCGGGAGAGTTACGGTGTTGAGAAGCCCCAAAGAAGCGTACCACCCAGACTGTTGCATGCCCAGAGTGAAGCATGGGGGTGGATCAGTGATGGTTTGGGCTGCCATATCATGGCTTTCCCTTGGCCCAATACTTGTGCTGGATGGGCGCGTCACTGCCAAGGACTACCGAAACATTCTTGAGGACCATGTGCATCCAATGGTTCAAACATTGTATCCTGAAGGCGGTGCCGTGTATCAGGATGACAATGCACCAATACACACAGCAAGACTGGTGAATGAAAGACTGGTTTGATGAACATGAAAGTGAAGTTGAACATCTCCCATGGCCTGCACAGTCACCAGATCTAAATACTATTGAGCCACTTTGGGGTGTTTTGAAGGAGCGAGTCAGGAAACGATTTCCTCCACCAGTATCACGTAGTGACCTGGCCACTATCCTGCAAGAAGAATGGCTTAAAATCCCTATGACCACTGTGCAGGACTTGTATATGTCATTCCCAAGACGAATTGACGCTGTATTGGCCGCAAAAGGAGGCCCTACACCATACTAATAAATTATTGTGGTCTAAAACCAGGTGTTTCAGTTTCATTGTCCAACCCCTGTATATGTGCATCTGCTGCTGGTCTTGGACTAAACGGTTTTTTTTTGCTCACACAGATGAAAAGTGAGCTCGAAAATGAGACAAATTGGATGTGAGGCAGTAATTTCTTGCCTCATTACTGGACAATTTAAGACCATCTCCTGTAAATCTCATTGTGCAGCCACAATTACAGGCTACAGCACTGAATAATCCAAAACAACAAATAGGATAGAGGCCAAACTGGGAGCATGTATAAGAGTGTCTGCATGGAGATACAGGCTAGATGAGTCTACAAAGTATAACAGCAGATAGGCTTAGCCTACTAGGTTTTAACAATAGGTGGGTTAATGTGATTGGTTTTCCAAGGTTTCAACAATTAACATTTAATACGACTGTAGTTGGATCATCTTGGTTAGGAATCACACTATACTGCAAGGATTTTTGAAGTAACCCTTGGTCTGAGCCTTAGGAATCTTGAGTAATACCTGCACCAGCTGCACTGAAATCACAGTTTCTGTCAACACAGACATTCACACTCTATTTGTCACTTTATGAAAGTGACCAACATGGATGAGAACTCAGTGAAGTAGAAGCTTTCTGGAACTTTAAAGTCTGGTATAAAGATCATGAACAACCTGTCTTTGTCTTGTTGATGTGTTATCACTGAACATCTTCACAGAAGCCATAGATATGATCAATATAGAAAGAGAGATTAAACAAAGCTTGAAAGTTCCCTCTGCATTACAGTGGAAGAAAAAAATACATGAAAAATAAAACAGAGAAGAAAAAATTTAGAAAAAATTCTCAATATCACACAGCATTAACGGGAAACTAATTAGTATAGAAACTTACTAACACATCTATGGCACAGGAAACCCTGAAACTCTTTGACTTCCAACAGCAGCCTTGATGTCAACAAAGAAATATTCAGCTGCAGATTGTCAGGTGTAATGTACACTACTGGTCAAAAGTTTTAGAAACACTTCTTTACTGGTTTTCTTTAGGTTTATGAAAACTGTGAATGAACACATATGGAATTATGTAGCAAACAAAAAATTGTAAAAGAACTTGTATGAACATGATTATGTTTTATATTTTAGATTCCTTAAAGTAGCCGCCCTTTGCTCTGATGATGAAATATTAACCTTTGGCCGTCTCTCAAAAAGTCTCTGGGAAGTTCTTTCAAGAAAATAAAGAGACCCATTAAGAGAGAAAGTGAATCTAAAACTTTTGACCGGTAGTGTACATCCCTGGGAATGTAGCTGAGCTTGTTAGAGCCCACTGGTATGACTGTGGAATGCAGTGGACTTCAGCATTTTATATGTACTGTATATGTATATTTATTACTTCCATGGTTGCAGGTGTATACAGTTTGGTGTGGATAAACCTGCCTGGCCTGGACAAAGTCCTGACTTCAACCCTCTTGAACACCTTTGTGATGAATTAGTGAGGAGGCTGCAATTCTGGATTTCTAATCTAACTATGAACACACTACTGAAGCTTGAGGAAGATGCTTACAGAATAGTTAAGGTTGCTATTGCTGGCAATGGTGGGTCCATCAACACATTGGACCATATAGATGAAGAATAGGATGTCACCAAAGTTCATGTACAATAAATGTAGACAGACAATACTTCTGGCAATAAATTTGCCTTGGCTTCAGCTAGGCTGTGATTATTTTCTATCAAGAGCTGCTTTTATCAGTAAAGTACTATGTAAAACTATTTGTACCCCTTGAATGTTTTGTTACCTTTCCACCACAACCCTTTATGTATTTTATTTAGATTTTATTTTAAGACCAAACCAAAGACACACATATTTGTTAAGTGTAAGGAAATTACATATTTTGTACAATTATTTACAAATACAAACCTAAAACGTATGTGCATAATCAGCCCACCAACATATATATATATATATAATATATATATATATTATTATATATATATATATATTATATATATATATATATATATATATATCTATATATATATATATATATAGATATATTATTGGGCGATAGTTGTTGGAAAACACAAGAGTTCAGATGATGTGCCAAGAACAAACAGCCAGAAGTCCTAAACCAGGGCTGCGAGAACAGAATCATGTCAATTTGTTTTAGCAGCCCTGGGAGAGAGAACAAATGTCTCCGTTCTTGATGAGTATGTATAGGCCTTAACTGGTTTTGTTCGAGGATTACCCTATATTTAGCTCTATCCATCTTCCATCAATTCTGGCCATCTTCTTTGGAGAAAAGCATCCACACAGCATGGCGATGGCATGATGTTGCCATCACAATGTTTCATAGTGAGGATTTCACAGGGTGATGTGCAGTTTAAGTTTTTCACCATGTATAGCGTTCTGATTGTAGCGTAGTTCAATTTTAGTCTCATCAGGATGAAGTACCTTGTTTCACATCTATCATATAAAATCCAAATAAAATACATCCATATTGGAGAAAGGTTCCATAGGTGTGAATACGTTTGCCAGTGTGTGCAACAATAAGTTTGGTTTGGCTATGAATAACTATTAATTGTTTTATGAATATGGGTTGGTGAGGTGTGGTATTATAGAACAATAGAGTGAATGCACTGGCATTCTCAAACAGCAAGGTGCTCAAACAACCAGTTCACAATGCAAAGCAGAAGGGAAAATAAAACACAGCAGACCACACTTTACTTTGCATACAAGGTTTCTTCATAGATGTTGTCTTTTACTCGGCCAGCGAGATCAAGACATTGTCAGAAGTAGTGTTTGAAGAGTTGGACCAGGATGCAGGGAGATTCTTGGGCGTCATTAGGTATTGTTAAGATTCATTATTTATTGGGAAGGCTTGATGAGCAGAGTTGACAGAGGCCAGAAGTTCAGGTCCAAATAACAAAGACGCATAGGACTTACAAGTAGCGGAACATACCAGGAGCTTAGCAGGAACATAGCAGGACGCGGCGACGGGGAACAAGTGAAACCGGTGAGCCTTTTTACAGAGGGAAGTGAATAGTGAGACATTGGGAAGGAGAGGCAGGTTACCAGGGTGAGTACTGACAGGTGTGATGACCAGGTGTAGGGAACTGAGGGAAATAGGTTACCATGGCTACGGGGAAACTGAGCTACGGAACATGAGGAGAAACTAAACTAAACGTCAAACTCAGGGAAACAGATCTGAAGGGAAACACCAACTGGGCAAAGCAGGGAACAAGAAACTAAACAGAAAATAAGCTAACATAAATAGTAACCCCAGAAGGAACTAAATCTAAGGACATGGAAGGAACTAAAAGTAAACAAGCACAAGAATACTAAGCGAGAAACTAAAACTAAATAAAACCAAAGAAGGGAAATAACCATAGGGAATAGACAAAGAGAACTGTACTAATAATAATAAACCAGAGGTAGAAACAATTCAAAGGAATAAAGAAATTAGTGAACAATAACCAAAGGAACCTACGGACGAGGGAAGAAGGAACTACTAAAACTAAGGGGCAGAAGTGTAGACAAAACTAAAACACCAGGATAACAGAAGGAATAAATAAACATAACTATTAAACCAAAAGGAACAAAAACACCTAACTGAAAAAGTAAAACACAAAACCCAAACTGGCAGATCCTGACAGACATGTTTCCTTCCCAATGCAGCCTGTGAAAAGCTGCAGGCAAAGAGGTTGAACACTGCTGTTTGCAGACTTTTGTAGCTTTATAAAGTCACTGGGATTCAAGTTGTGAAACTTCTTTATTGCTGGGAGATGTCATGAAAATGGATTGTTCTTTTTCATTCTGGGATCCACAGTTTTTACCTGTCTCTTTTGTTCTCTGTGTATAGTTCAGTCTTTTTCTCCTCCTATGGCTGGGCCCAACACATCCAGTTTGAAGTATTCTGAAGTATTCTTTCTCTCAGCCTCTGACTTTATTTCTGTTAGATGATACCCTGGTATTCATGAGCCAGGATGATTTGCCCTGTGACATTTTATTACTGTACAATGATCCATTCAGTAATTGTATACCAGTCTAATCCTGCTATTCTCAAGGTCTAAGAGACCATCTGTGGCAGATTCCCAGAAACACACTCTGCAGGTGGACTGTATCGTTTCCTGATCTGCTTCAAAGCTTGCATTTGTGTTTTTTACCTAATTAGTTAATGTGGGAGCTAAATGAAGACTTAATATATGTGCGTGGGGTTGAGAGATTACATCCAAGCCTGGATTTACTCATAGTATTATCAAAAGCAAATTTACTGCTGAACAGATTTGTTGTAGGTAGCCAAACATCTGTTTGAAGTGGGCTATTTATTCTGAAGTGGTGGTAATCATTGTGATGTGGCTCACATTACTGAGGTCCTGATCTAGACTGGTATAAAATTACATTTTGTAAATCAATTTAGCCTTGCCCTTTTTTCCAAATTAAATTAGGGGAATACCACGTTTGTTTAAGAGAGAAAAAAAAAAGACATTTTACAGAAGGCAATGAATAATACCATTAAGAAAAATCTTATGTGCACTGCACCAGAATTAGTGCTACCTCAACACTTTAGGATCTGTGAAAAATAGCCTTGTTGCTACTATAATCACACTATAGTATATAAAGGTTAAATCAGGTAGGTTGGTATGTGTGGACAGGTGAAAGTGATCTAATCAAGTTCGGAAATGCACAATCAGGAGAATTCCTGTTTTTACACTAGTATACACGATTTTGTTTCATCAGCATTATGATCTCCTGAACTTTCCATGATAACCAGGAAAGTGATTATGATTGTAATTGCAAGTTATCAAATGGAAATTTGTTTTCCACCATAAAGCCACACGACTAATATCAGAATCTTCTGTTCCCTTTCTTAATTTTTTGGAGATGACTGCCTCAAGTCAACTTCGCCTTTTGTGTTACACAGAAGACAAAGTTTTTACACAAGGGCTGTTTTGTCACTGCATTGGGGAATGGAAAATAATAAAACAGTTTTATTACCAAGATGCTCTTTGTTCCAAAACACAGTAATCATTTAAAATAAACCAGAGACTGTATTGGCTGCTGCAGTTTAAAAACCTAAAAGAAAAGCAAAACTTACTTCTGCAGCCCCCTTGCCAGAACAACACACTAAACTTTTGACTCAAAAGCCAACCTGAAAAGTTGTGTTTTCCGTATTTCACAGCAAAAGTACAAACATTAGCAGACATTTTACTTGTTGCAATGACTTACAACTTAAATGTAAGTACTGACAGTGCACTACATAATGTAAAAAGCTTATAGCTACCTTGTTTTTTTGGACTGACAGCCCCTAATATGTGAAACTTAGTTTTTCATCTTTTCACAATCGAAAATAGTTTTTCTTGCCAAAAAAATGGAAGTTGTTTTTTCTACAGTGTGGTATATGTACATCTGTGTACATTTACTTCTTAAAGATAACCTCTTTACAGGAATATGTTCAGCTTACACTCCTTATTCGCTGATGTGAATTTTCATCATAGACTAAATCATAACTGACTGACATTTACTTTTTTTGAAAAAACTGACTAATGTAGCTTATATGGTAAAAAGTATGTGTAAAATGCTAAAATAGAATGATATGTAAAAGTGAATTTTAGCATTGAATGTATAGGTCTTTGAATACAAAGAACATGTAACAGTAAACCTGATTGTTTGCATCTTCCTCTAGTGGTGCTTGGCATTAATAGGAAGCAGTGTTTCACAGAGGTGATTCTAACAACAGATGTAGAATCCATATTTTGCTATCCTTAAAATGATACGGACCAGAGCAGGGATGTGCAACATTGCAACTCTAAGGCCACATTCTGCTCTCCAGCACTTTAACTATAAACTACAATAACTCTAACAATTAATGTTTTCTTTAAATGTCAATAGAATGATATTTCTTTTTATTTTAGATAATACATTCATAGAGTTTTTACAACAAAATACAAGTAATCCAAAAAAACAAAATAGGTTGAGTTTGTGGAGCCTGTGTGTGTGTCTGTGCATAACAACTGCCAAATCAAATTTATTTATAAAGCACATTTAGAAGCAGCAAGTTTGAACAAAGTGCTTTACCAAAAAAGTTAAATAAAAGACATAAAACCTAATCACAAAACATAAATGTGAAACACTAAACACTAAAATTAGAACAGAGAGAATAAAAAGAGCACGTCAACTCACACCAGGCCAAAGGCTTTTGAAAAAAGAAGCATTTTAAAAGAGGCTTAAAAACAGGAAGAGAAGGTGCCTGCCTAATATTTAAGGGCAATGTATTGCAAAGTTTGGGAGCCACAACAGAAAAAGCTTGTAAAAAAATTATAACAGAAATGAGGGGCAATTTAAGCCATAATTCATTCTGCCACTCTCTTGTACATATATTCTTCTCACACATACGTAGTTCTTTTCTCACCCAAATAATTTGAACATTTCTTCTCTTACATTTTTGCCACACAACTATAAATCCAGTATCTCACACACAGCAATTCTCCACTCTTCAGATTAGCTCAATAATAGTGTGTAGAGAGCATCGTGGAATGTGTCTTCATGTCCAAGCAGCTGCGTCTAAGCCATACATCACCAAGTGCAATGCAAAGTGTCAGCTCCCAGTTTTAGTCCGTGAGGCAGACACCCTGTCTACTTTTTAGGCTTAAAACTTTCCTTTTTGATAACCCCTATAGTTAGAGTGACTTAGGTTATCCTGAGCTATCTCTGTAGTTATGCTGCTATAGGCTTAGGCTGCTGGAGGACATAATGACCACTTTCACTTTCTTCGCTACATTCTCACACTACTCTCCAATTTTGCATTTTGTGCTGTTATTTCAGCTTTTAACTTTGTTCTCTCTCTTTTCTCTTCCTAGAAGCTACACCTGGCCTGACTCTGTGTCTACCTGTGAAACCTTTCTGGAGAGGGGCATCATCTGAGCTTCTGCTGGCAACAACTTAATGCTCACCCTCTACCGATGATCCACATGGCCCTGTCTTTTAGTGTTTAACCCTTTCTCTCTCCTAGACATGGCAATTGACTGAGCTTTTACTGTGACTAACTCTATGTGCTCTCTTTCAGACTCTAACCTGAAAACTGGCTCAGAGTTTATCTGTTCTTTCTTTATTGACTAAAGGAGCTACATCCATTAACATTTACTTTTCATTCCCATAGAAAGTACTCCTGGATCAGTGCTTCTGGGTTCTTTGTGTCTGTGCTCTGTTCTCTCAAACCCCCAGTCGGTCATGGCAGATGGCCGCTCACACTGATCCTGGTTCTGCCGGAGGTTTCTTCCTGTTATAAGGGAGTTTTTCCTCTCCACTGTCCCTACATGCATGCTCAGTATGAGGGATTGCTGCTAAGTCAACGCCAGTGATTGTCCACTGTCTCTACATGCTCATCCAGGAGGAGGAATGCTGCAAGTCTCTGACTCGATGCAATCTGCTGGGTTTCCTTAGACAGAAAAACTTTTTATCCAATTTGAATAAATTACTGAATCTGACTGCACTGTTCAATGTTTAGGATTAATTGGAATGTATCTACCTGACTTTGTGAAGTGCCTTGAGACGACATGTGTTGTGAATTGGCGCTATATAAATAAACTGAATTGAATTGAATTGAATAGATGCAGTGCTGTAAAGCATGCCGCCACTGGACTCCAGAGCAGTGCACAAAGCAAGGTCCATAAAGACATGGGTAAGAGAGTTCTGTGTGGGTAAGTTTGAATGGCCTGCACAGAGTTCTGACCTCAAACCGATAGAACAGCTTGGGATGAATTAGAGCAGAGACCAAGAGACGGGCCTTCTCGTCCAACATCAATCTGTGACTTCACACGTTCTTTTGGAAGAATGCATAATAAACCCATTGATTAAGAATGGGATGTCACTAAAGTTCATATTAAAGTGGGGGCAGGTGATCAAATACTTTTGGCAATATAGTGCATATTGGCACTCCCCAATAACATTATCAGGATCTGGGTTGTGTTTGCTACACGTGCTCAGTTTTCAGACGGTTCTGGAGCTCTCAGGTGTGCTGGGTGACAGGTGCGACTTATTTCCACTGATTACTTTGAGGAGTACTAAAGCAGGAGGCTGCCAGCACGTCAATGCCAGAGTGTTTTGCCACCAGTGGTAGCAGCTCGAGTCAAGCACTAAGTTAATACCTTTTACAGCGACCTTGTGTAACTTTGTTTTTGCTCCTTTAAAGCCTAAGCTTTGGATCTATGTCACTGAGTTTGACTACGTTTCTGGAAGTTATTCTGGATGATCAAGCCTGCCTACGTTTTGTGGATTTCTATCCTATCATCTGTCTTCGTTTGGATTTCGCATCAAGCTGGCAGTTTCCTGCTCCTGTCGTCTCCTGGACCAAGCCATAAGCGTAACATGTCCACCCTCCAACATAAACCTCCGCCCACCCAACTTATTACTGTCCACTCTGAGCTCACACCGAACAGCACCCAGGAGACCTCCTATAGACTCGCCCTTACTAAGCCGGGATCCAGAGTCGCTCTACCCCTGGTGACCTGACCACAGCTATCTAGTAAGCCGTACTCAATGATCATTTCGGTTTAATGTTCTTAGTTACGTTTACTGTCTGTTTCCTCGTATTTACCCAATCTCTTCCCCTCTCTCCTTACAGTGAGTTTTTCAACCATTACGTTCCTGATTATCTCCTTCAAAATAAACTACCTTTTACTCATTCTGTTCTCCGGAGTGCTCTCTGTATGTGGGTCAGATCTATTGCTAACATAATGACAAAAATGTGTAAGAACCCTTGAAATATATTCATTTTTGTTGCCGAAACATAATTTAACACTGAACGATGTTACCTTTAGTTTAAGTATATTTATACAGGGGGGTATCCCATATTGAAAAACAATTGTTTTCATAAAATTACAAATCCATAAGTAGTAACACCACTAATGTTAATATTAAGTAGAGAGAGCAAAAAATTACTCCAAGGATCAGAAAGGTTCCAAATCCCCAGAATAGACTTTGTTCAACTAAATAGAAATTACCTTTGATATATTAGAAATAAATGTATTGTCTTCCAATACAGATTTTTAAACACAGTTCTGTTCTATATAACCCATCCACTAAGTTATTAAACGGTAAGACTAGACAAAACAAATCTAACAATACAAATTGCTGATACTTGCAAGCAGAAGAATTTCCCTGGTACCAGAAAAGGCTAACAGGCTCTTTAGATTATACTTTTATTTTCTTCAACATTTGCTTATGTAAAAAGCACATTTTAGCCAGTACAACCCAACAATATGTCTGGCCAACAGAGGTATCTGTTAAAAAACAGATTGGCCGTTATTAAGGTAATACATTTCTGTCCATTTCCCAGAGACCATTCATATCAAGAAGTAATATTTTCAGTTCTTAAGAGATTAACTGAAATGCTTAATCATTTAGGGCTTGTGAAACACTCAACATGTTTGTGGCTCCTTAAAAATGAGTCATAATACCACATTACTAATGGCTCATCTTTTTCTGCCCAGACTGAAAAGGATAGGTTCATTATTTTTATTAAACAAGATAAAAACTATGTTTTTGAATTTGCCTTTCCCTGATTGACTTTGTGTCAACAGACATAGGGTAAGGCTGACTACAGCGTTTAAACGTTTCAGTGTGGGTTCAGGTGCCCTGCATTCTGAGTTGTGTTAAATTGGGTCTAAAACCCATTTGCATTCTGAACCTTGTATTAGACTAAAGTGAGTAAGCACTCTTTCTGCCTCCAAAAAGCTGAAAAAGTACACTAATAAACAGAAACAGCATCTTGTAGTGGTAGAAACAGTTAGTCAAACAGCAGTAAACTGTGAATGCTGTAAGCAGGTCAGAATCACTGGTTGTCAGAGAATGAGTCAGCGTGCAAATAGCAACAGTATGAGACATTTGTGACCAACGTTTTGACAGTGAAAACAGGCTGGCTAATGCTACATCTGTCTTTGAGGAAACAGCAGACAACAGAGAAATGTGTTAGCATGTTCATGTTGGCATGCTAGGTTTGTGTTTGGCTAATTTGGCTTCACAAAGTTGTAGGATAGCTGAACACTCTTGTAATGACAGCAGGTATTGAAATTAGCACCTACCACTGGTCAAATACTGAGAAAGTTTTGAAGTGGTGGGTAATCCTGACCAACCGACAAGCCACAGTGGAGAGTTTGACAGAAAGAAAACAGAGTTTATTTTCAAATGTGAGCTGTTAAGCAAAGCATTGCATTTGAGCCATTTGCCATTATTAGTAAAAGAAAAACTAAACAGTAATGTGGGACTGTATTCCTGCTGAAGAGCAATTGGAAAAAACAACCAATTGGAGGGATGGAACTGAAATTCAAAGTTTTTTTTTTCACATGTGGAGAGAAGAAGGACTGGCTATGGCAAGTTAGGTTTTTAGACTATAGCTTAGCAACCAGCCAATGTTTTATTTCTAATGTTGGCAGCAAGTGCTGCTTATTCAGCTAATGCTCTTTTTATGCTGGACAATTTTGGACATTTTGAATCCAAAACATCTTAAGCTGAAATTGTTCATACTTATGGAATATAGCACTGTATTAGTGGACTTTAATGTATAACCTTTCACAAAAAAACAGGTTCGTTCGCTAACGTTATGTTAGCAGAAGCTGCCGACTTTGCCTGACTTGCCTGATCGGCTGATTAAATGGCGAGGATGTAAGATTGTATAGAACTGCATCTCAGAAATATGAAAATATTCAGTTTAAGTTATTTTAAATAGCTAAAAACTGCTAAAAAGGGGGGTTCATCTGAGAGACTTTTAGCTTTCCGCAACACTAAGGATTTATTTACTTTTCTACAAACTTACAGCAATATCACATCATTTGTCAGTGTAATGGAACTAATTCTGATAGGTCCAATGAAATTCACTTTTAATAATCTGGGACATCTCTTTAACCATCAAGGGACCTACACTAACACAAGTGACCATTCTGGAAACAAGACAAAGGGATAGTAGATTCTTACCTGGTACCTGGGCGATCTCCTGAGTAACATGTTAAACTGGAGCCACAACCGAGAAGCACTTTACAGGATGGTTCAGGACAGACTCTTCCTGCTGAGGAGACATAGATCTTTTGGAGTGCAGGTGGCATTTTTTTCACTCTCAGCCATCTTTTTTGGTGTTATCTGCTGGAACAGCAGCTTTCTAACAGCTGAGAAGACCTTATCCAATTGGATAAGGGAGGGCACATTATTACCTGGTGAGTTAGCCCCTGGGATGTCAATAGGGAGGGATACCCACCAAAGCCCTGTGCAACACCTGCGGCCCACAGCCAGTCCAATAGTCCTCAGCAGCCATAGGTCACCCAGTGGGAGCCCGCCACTCCAGGACATGGCCCAGGCACCCACATAACGCCCCACCAAGGCGGCCTCCTGCCACTTCCATTATGGCGCAGTCAGAGATCCCAGGCCATCCTCATACCTCCAGTCCCTGCCAGACCAGAGCAGGAGCAAAAGATGACCATGCTATGCCCCCCGAGCCTAGCCCCTGCATCCCATGGTGTTTACATGTGTATCTGTGGTAATGTGAAAAGTTTTGATGAAATCTAAATTAAAATGTAACTATTTTTAAACTTTGTTCATTCTTCCAGTTGCTAAATATAATTTTTTGCAATGCTTAGAACTGCAAGAAGTGTGTAGTTTCTATTTGCTTCCAAACGCGCTTTTGTGATGTCATCATGCAAAGTGAGGGGCAGACTGGGACTGTGGACTGCCATGTTGATAGGTCTTCACATACTTTTAGCAAAAAGCCATAGACAGTACGACAGTGTGAGAGAGCATGTAGATAGTCATCAGGTAAATCTCCCATGCAGTCGGAACATGTGTTAGTAAGGGAGAAACCCATTTGGAACATCCTTTGTCCTGTGTAGTGCTATCTATAAAGGATTTTGTATTGTAGAAGCAGAGCGCTTGGTCATTCTAAAAGCAAATTTTACTCCAAAAGTTAAAATCTGTACCGGTAGAAAAATCGACATCCCATTTACTGATAGGAAGTGAGATTGTTAAATCTATTTCTGAAAGTTTTGTGCAAGTTTTTGAGAGTAACTTTGGGGGTTGAAGTTTAAGGAAGCAAGTTATTACTAGAGGAAGTTTGTTTATTCTTAAATTTGGACTGGATATTTGATTTTATTCGGCGATATTCAAAGAATTTGTTTTTATCAATAGTATGAAATCTTTTCCATCAAATATGTCCTCTAAATAATTTATTCCTTCACTGTTCCATTTTGAAAAGTTAAGAGCCCTTTTAT
Source organism: Crenichthys baileyi (assembly GCA_036173005.1). Taxonomy (NCBI): domain Eukaryota; kingdom Metazoa; phylum Chordata; class Actinopteri; order Cyprinodontiformes; family Goodeidae; genus Crenichthys; species Crenichthys baileyi. The sequence goes on from JAHHUM010001233.1 coordinate 138,509, forward strand.
TTATTTTTTTTATAACTTTTGTTTCTAAGTTAAGAGAACTAAAATTTATTACAATGTAAAGATAACATGCACTGCACCAGTGTTTATTCTTATTGTCTTATATTTATGCTCTTATCTTCTTGCAGTGAGTGACAACTGGGGGTAGGACCCCACCCTGTGACACACCACTCAAGGTTTTTGACAGTTTCGTAGCCCATCACAAGGGCGTCCATCTCTAATTCAAACTCGCCCAGATCTCACACTGTGCAATGTCAACTTAATTTACAGTCTCATAAAGCAGGACCCTATGAGACTTTAATGGTGATCACGGGCTATCCTAAGAACCAATAACAGCTGAGAGCTGGGATGGGGAGGGTCCCTCGACCCTCTGCACACCTTTGGTCCCTGTCAGGCAGGGCAGTTATAGTCTTTGACTGCTTGCCTGTTGTCCTTCCAGGTGACCCTCCACTGGAGTGAACACTGTGGAGGGATGATATCACCTAATCTTGTCATGTTCACACATTGCATGCTATCTAGTCTGACTAAAACACAGAAGTGCTGAAGGTTATGAATTTGAATAATTTTCTTCCGAACTAATTTAACATTTCTTCTTTATCTTTTTCAGAATATTAAATTTAACGTGCAAAAAAACTTTAAACTTCTCTGAATCTATAAATTAATTACATTTATTTATAATGACACTATTTTTAGGGGGTATATTTAATGCCCTAAAAACATAAATATGCAAGAACTTTAATTACAGAATTTCTGAATGAATCATGTGATCTTATTTTAAAGAACTGTTAGTGTCTTTGCAGTGATAGTAACACTTATTATCCTTGTGATCAAACTGTCCACTGCTTCATTACTATTTCACCAATTATACAGGGCTTAGAAGCTCTTTTTCTTTTTTCTCTGATTAAGAGGATTTGCATCATTATAAGGAAACCATTATCTAAATCTACATTAAAAACCTTCAAGTCTAATGAGTACACAGTAAATAAATAGTATGCAAGAAATTACCAAAGAGCAAGACCCAGTTTAAGAAAATGAAAAAAATATTGAATTGAAGTGTCTCTAGTGATAATTTAGCAAGAGATCAAAATGTTAGAGGCTAGTCAAGTTTTATTTTGCAATAAGCCAAAGTCATTTTAAATGCAGAGTTTGAGAGACGTATGTGCTGTCATTATTATGATACCCTTTTGATATTAGAATATGAATATTACAGCTGTGAAGTGTGGATTGCTTCCTGCAAACTTGATAGCTGCTTTTAACTTCTTTTACTGACACCCACTGTCAAGAAACATTAGACTGAACCCATACGAGCTGTGTAAAGCCCTACCACAACAACTAGTCATTTGTATACTCTTTGAGATTTAGTCCGAGTTAGTTTTTCCAACTGTTATTAGGAAGAATAGCTTCTGCAACCAGTGGCAGTCCAACATCTCCTCTCTTCGGGATCAAACTATCACGACCAGAGACAGAGAACCCAAATTCAGCCAAACACAAAGTGATAAGTAAAAAGGTTTATTCAGAAACTCAGGATCAGAGAGCAGAAGAACAGCAGTCAGCTTCCAGGAACCACTGAGAACAGAGAGAGACTAGTTAGTGGCTGAATAAAACTCAGGATCTGCAAGGAGTTAGATAAAGCCACTAACCTTCTCAGTCTGGTGATGAGGCACAGAATCCAGAGGAGGAAGAGATCCAGACAGTTAATGAGGAAGCGTCCAACAGACTGAAGTCGGATTGCCGACTGATCCAAATCCTCCGGGGAACCAGCTGACGCTGTGACAGGAACACAGAGAGCTGTGATTGTCCTCTTGACAATAAATCCAGGCAGACTAGAGAGCCAGGCGGACTCAGGCTGAATAAACCACTGGCTAGGCTGAGACGTAAATCCAGGAACAGAAACAGGGTCGAATTCCAGGTCATGGAACGAGATCAGTCAGGAAGGAACGCTGGATAACTACTCACAAATGTTTTCGAAAATCTGGCACCGTCTGCCTGTCAGAGGGCTGTATATAACTGCAGCTCCACAGGTGTGTGGCATGACGGTGATTGCGCAGCAGCAGCAGACAGGTGAAGCAGATGAGTTAATTGCATGAGTGAGAGCAGAGCAGGCAGACGGGCCAGAATCATAACACAAACTCTAACCTCTAAAATTTCAACACTCACCCCAACAGAGCTCGGTTTTCCAGACTAGCTCCAGTGTTTAGGAGTGAAGAGGATGGAAGGGGCTCCCTGAATTCTTGACCTCAATCCCACTGAACACTTGGACATGCTGTTTGTGCCCGAATGACCAAATCAGCCAAATTTGCGGGCTTGCAACAAACTTGTTGAGGAATGGGAAACCATCCCACAGCAGTGTGTGTCCAAGCCGGGGGTGACCATGAGGAGGTTCCAAGCTGTTGTTCCTGTGTACATTTTTTCCAAATGCAAATAAGGCCCTTGTTTGTTAAATGATAAACCAATAAATTACCAATACGTAGTTTTTACTTCAAACTTAAACAAGAGTCAGTACCGGAACAACCTGTTTGGCAAGTTTCACATATTCAAGTCTGCTGCTCAACCCACAAACGCATTTTCCCAACGGAAATGTCCCTGTTTACAGGGAATAAACAGGCTTTCCAGTGGTGTAGGATTTATTGCAAAGAAACATAGGTTCAGCTGTATAATCAACCAAAGACACATTTTCAATTATAAACTAAAACCAAACATTGGGAAGAGGAAGTTCATATAGGTTTTTTTTGTTTATTAAACATTAAAATGGATTTGCATTCGCTGCACATCTTAGGTAGCTTCTCCTAATAGCTCCCCATTTGAGCAGCTGTTGTCCTGGCTGACTGGTCTCGTTTTCAGATGTGAGCTGTGAATGTCGCCCAAAAATAAAACATCTCTAACCTGGCTCTTTATTTATTTATTTTTGTCTATTTTTCACAGTAACCTGCTTAGTCTCATTGTTACAATTGCCTTGCATAGCCTTGCCTTGCCTAGCAGTTACAAACAAAAGGAATTTCAACAGCATTTACTATTTACTTGAGTGGCACAGCCTGCAGTGAAATTGTGATTTTCCTCAGCAAACTCAGTGGCAAGGATAATCCAAGATCTCCAAACCTCTCAGTCGTTGACAAGATTACAAGGTCTCAAATTAAATAGAGACATGAGAAAAGGTTTGAGAGCGAGGGAGGAGCCAACAGGGACTGAGGTAATGCCACTGCCGTTCCAATGTTTATTGGGAGTGGCACACACAGACACCACACACACATGCATTTCTCTCTATTGATCAGTCCAGAAAAAGAGTTGAGGTCAGCAGGCATATGTCTAAATTTCTTTCTCTCTGTCGCTCACACTCCATTTGTCTCTGTCTGATTCAATACTCTTCTCCCCCCCATCAGGGGACCATGCCTCATCCATACATCTGCGACTCCCCTCCCCTGACCTGTCCCACACTCCGAAGTTTCTTTGTCTCCATTTCTTTGCCCTTCACTTGACATCCATAAATCAATCAGTCCAATTTCATCCAGAACAAAGCCTGATGGATTTGCTTTGGACCCACCATCCTGATAAAGTAACGGTATCCAGAGTGTAATTACCCTTTGAATTAGATGATGTGGCTATGTGACCATGGATTTGATTTAGCTTCATTTTCAGCTGTCTTTCTCATACATACAACCACACGCGCACACACACACACACAAATAAAGTAGAATACTGTTTTAAAAGTGTTCGAAAACCTGAGACTTTTAACAGAGGCTGTCATTTTTTGCTTTTTAACACTGGTTACACTTAGGTATTGTACATCTCTGGACTGGAAGACTAAAATACCAGTTGTCATGACACCCACTGGTTTGAGGCCAGCTGGTTGAAGGATAACGTTGAGGACTTACCTGTTTGCATCTCAGAAAAGAATCAAACAAGAACCTGAAGACTTCCTATTGATTATCTGCTTGGACGTTGGGGAGCTGGAACCCATCCCACCAGTCAGGTCATCACAGGGACAATATGGAAACACAAAACCATCTGCAAACACACAAAGTAAGTTCAGATTAAATTAAAATTATGATTAATATTAAATTACCATGCATATCTTGGACTGCAGGACGAAACTGGAGACACCGTAGAAAATGTACACTTTCAATTCAATTCAATTCAGTTTTATTTATATAGCGCCAATTCACAACACATGTCGTCTCAAGGCACTTCAAAAGTCAGGTACATACATTCCAATTAATCTTCATCATTGAACAGTGCAGACAGATTCTGTTATTTTTTCAAATTGGATTAAAAAAGTTTTTCTATCTGAGGGAAAGGCAAACCCAGCAGATTGCATCCAGTCAGTGACTTGCAGCATTCACTCCTCCGGATGAACATGTAGAGACAGTGGACAGTCACGGGCGTTGACTTTGCAGCAATCCCTCATACTGACGATGCATGTAGCGACAGTGGAGAGGAAAATCCCCTTTAACAGTGAGAAACCTCCAGCGAACCAGAACCAGGCTCAGTGTTGGTGGGCCATCTGCCACGGCCGGACGGGGGGTTAGAGAGACAGAGCAGAGATACAAAGAGAACAAAGAAGCACTGATCCAGGAGTCCTTTCTATGGGGAAGGAAAAGTAAATGTTGATGGATGTAGCTCCTTTAGTCGTTTCACCTATAAAGAAAGAACAGATAAACTCTGAGCAAGTTTCAAGTTAGAGTCTAAGAGAGAGCCTAGTGTTTAGTTACAGTAAAGCTCAGTCAATCGCCATGTCTAGGGAGATAAGGTTACAGCTAAAGACAGGCCCATGTGGATCATCGGTAGAGGGTGAGCATTAGTTGTGTGTCCAGCAGAAGCTTGGACGATGCCCCTCTGCAGAAAGGTGTCACAGTTGAACCAGAGTCAGGCCAGATGTAGCTTCTAGAAGAGAAAAGAGAGAGAACAAAGTTAAAAGCTGAAATAACAGCAAATAATGCAAAATTGGAGAGTAGTATTGAGTAATGTAGCGAAGAGGTGAAAGTTGTCATTATTTCCTCCAGCAGGCTAAGCCTATAGCAGCATAACTACACAGAAAGTTTCAATCCAGATTATTTAGTTAGAACGGCGCTTATTTACAACAATGTTGTCTCAAGGCACCCACAAAGGGTCCCATCTGATTGGGTCTGGTAGTATATACTAAAAACTCACAGAGGATTGGGTAAGCCGGCAGAGTGGTGTCTAAAACAATGTGCTACACTCAATCTGAGATTTACACAGGATAATGGTAATATTGATGGGGGATGCTGGTACTGTGTACAGATTACAACGATAGCAGATTCTTTGCTGCGTGACATCTCATGTCAAATCATGGAATGTTCATGGCTAGTTCATGTGTCTGCGACTTCGCCTGTCATATATTTACTATGTGGTATGTGCGTGAGAGAGAGCGGCGGGTGTGGAAGCGAATATAGAGTCGCTGTGCGAGCTGTTAATTGTCAAGGGAATGATACAAATTGATTCGTTGGCAGCTAAGACTACAGCCTTCTAGGTCTCGCTGTTTCATCGACTCGTGCTCACCAAGAAATAATTGTGTGAAGGATAGCGTGTAGTGTCCTTACGCATCTACTGAGGTACATGGGTAGATATCTACATGACTCAGCCTAATCCATCTCGTTAGTGTGAAGTGTTGCTACTCTTTATGGCATCTAACTTGTGGTATAGGAGCGTAGTTCATGTCGCTCGGCACTGTGTAGTGTGTGATTGAGAAGAGTCGATGAACTAAGAGGTGTGTAGAGTAGGATATGCAGTGAACATACAGGTCACCTAGTCTACTAAGACACAGCGACACTGTCAGATATGGTCGGAATATTAGTCGCGAGATAGTTACTAGACTAGAGGGTTCTAGAGTGATTTTATAAAAGTGCACTCATATCCGCAAGCTACGAACACTATTGCTCAGTAGTATTGATAAAGTCGTCTGTCACTGGAGAAAGAGCGCTATCGCATGTGAGTGATGTGCAAGGCCTGTCAACTGTTCGGCATAGCTCTGGCTCAAAAAAAGGGACAGTTATGGAGTCTGGGCCCTTGTTTTAGGTGTCTTATCCGGTTCCCACTCGTACAAGCTGGAAGCTAGAAATTTTGGTTTGTTTGGGGTCCTGTCTTAATTTTGTCATCGGTACGTAAGTGTGCTGTGGACGACATCTTGCTTTTCTGTTGTGCATGTTGGACTCGTAAGGTGTGCTCGGGCGCCTTTTTGTTCACTGGTCCTATTTCATAACTCTTTTTTCTGCTTGTAGCATGAGTCTTCATAGTTGCATGCACCATGGTCTTTGCATGGGTTCCTGGGTTTTGGGGACCATTGGATTTTTCGTCTCCTTCTTTTATGCAGGTGACGATACGGCTCGCGGCGGGCCCCCTCTAGCCATAGAACCTACAGCATGGCCATTCTACTGGGGGCCTAGTTGGTCGCAGCCCTGAGGTGTGAAGCGGCTGGGATGGAAGATTCGAGACTATCGCGTTCAAGTCATGTAAGTGCTCGGATGTATCTTCGATGCCGTGGAAAGTGGTAGTGGCTTTGTCCTCTGTCAGAGTTGGAGGGTATCCTGGGGGGGTCTTTTTTATACGTGTGAGGGGAGAAAGTTAGTAGCAGGAGGGATGTGGCCTAGCGGGGCTCGAGAGTTCGGTGCGTGGCTGCTATGCAGTAAATAAAAATGGGATCCGTACAGCTGTATTCGGGCGTGGATCCGCTTTGTGTGTGGGTATGAAGAAGAGTACTTATGGTGGGAGTCCTGAAAAAGCGATGGCTGCTCTTTATTGTGAGAAAGCAGGGTTTCATAGTGCGTTTGCCATGATCGTCCGTACGAATTCGTTGGTTTGTGGGTAAGCTTGTGGGGTAGTTGGGTAGGCCATTGGACGTGCAGAAGATTGAGTAACATGGAGAGTCCTAGATGAGTCATACTTTTAAGGACGGACTGAAAATAAGTATGATGAGTCTTGTCCGTCCTCGGTATTGAGTTAGGGGTCCGGGTGAGCGCCCAAACTCTTAAGGCCATAGTGGAGGAGAATCGGGTTCAAGGGGATCGTCACGCGCCAGGAAAGGAGCAGGTCTAGGGGTTACGAAAGCACCGCTTTGCTTCCCTCCAACATCGAAGAGGACCAAGAAATTGAGGTGGCTCGGGGCATCTATACCGCGGAGATGTGCCGGGGGGTCTCGTGGTACGAAAAGCCTTGTACTTCGGTAATGGTGTTTCGCAGGGCAACTACACCCGCCCCCCGGGGATCCATACCGGGAGGAGGACAAGGGGGGACAAGAGCCCCGCCCCCTCTAAGGGAAATCCGCTGGTAGGGACCTGAATGTGCTTGGTCAGCTAACTGAATGGACCAGAGGGACCATCCTTTTAGCGCGTCCGTCCCCACCGGAGAGGAGTCTGGGAAGGGAAGGGTTGGTTGGGTCCCACAGAGTTTGGTGTGGAGAGAAAACAGTATTTGTCGCCTGGGTGTCCCCGGTACTAGGCTCTCTGGTCCCTGGCTTCGCAACGGGCCAAAAAGCGTTGTGAAAGATCCGCACGTTCCCCCCACGGAATGAAAAGTTGGAATAGCACAGACTAGTTACGAGCGCGTACACATTGCAGGAAATCCTGACAAAGTTGTTGTTTTTTTATGTCATTAGTAAAAAAGAACATTTATCCAGTTCTGCACGCCCGGATGGACACAGGATAAAAATCCGTATTTATAAATCCCCATTGCCTGGATTTTTCAAACAGCCAGTCGGCTGGGGTAGGTACACCTAACGTCACCTAAGAAAAAAACCATGGATTGTTACTTGGTGCACGAGACCCAGAAAGCATTGTCGGTTAGGCCCCCAACATTCCCCCCTGGTGGAAGTGGAAGGTCAGTTGGTTGGAAAGATATATTCCCGCCTTTTTCCGATTGTAGTTTTAATGACACGGACCTTCGTACCCTTGTCACAGCGTGGCAAGGATTCAACAACCAGGAACTACGCAACAACATCAGAAAACCAACCAACTTGGAAACCCTTCCAACCAAACAAACCAGAATGTATTTTTTTTTAATTTTAAACCTTCCCCTCTTTTCTAAACTGCATGCACTGTAGGAAAGCACAAATAAATATGATTAACCCATCCACATCAATGTTCCGTGACGTATTAAAAACCATCCTCAGTGGGATCGAAATAGACCCCTGTTTTGTTTACTGTTTTCGTGTTCTTCCAGAATCCTCATCACCCTTCAAATGACATCTGGATCAAACCCAGCCAAATGTCATGTAGAATGGACAGCTCCTAACACCCCACCACGAGGTTAAGATACACATCCTTTTTGAATGATGGCGTGTCAATAATCGGCCAGCTTGTTGTAAACTGGTTTTTGCGCTATAGGGAAAATTTGAACGCCCATCATAGCTTGGTTCTTGCCCAATTGATGATCAGAGCTGTATTTAAGAAGTTTCCCCCGTGACCCAGATTTATCAACCCTGTGTTTACGCATCAAGTCCGCTTGAATTCCATAATGTACAGAAAGGAAACAGAAAAAACGGCAGGGAGGTGAGAACAAGAATTTGTGGTAAAACACAGCTGAAAGCTCCCCCATTAGTAACGATTTAATGAAACACTTAAGACTCCTCAACAGAATTAGAAGGTGGATCACTTGAGACCAAACCAAGTCAATAATTAGCTTCCAAGTCAAAATCAAGAACGTACGCTGGGGGGTGACAATCAAACTGTCTTCCCCCCACAGTTAGGCAATCCAACCCAACTGATTTGACAAAAGATGACATTTTTCACCTACTGGCTAATCCCTGGATTTTTAAATGGTAGAAAAAGAACACCCCGTAGGGGCCAATCCTTGGCGCTTATCCGAATGAACCGGAACACTCGGAAAATTACAGGTACGTGGTTTCTTGCAGTGTGGAGGGGTCCGACCGGAACCCCTGTCTCCGTACCCAATTCTCGCTTTTTAGGTCGCCCTGTGGCGAGTGAGGTGTTTTGAGTTTTTTTTTGTGTCGCCCTACAAATAGTTATATTGTCAAATGATTGTTTATTTATTGTGTGTTGCTTTTTCACCAGCCTCGTGTGGGTAGCATGCAGTTATTCTGCTCTTTGTACCCCAACCACCTCTTTAACAATAGCGCGCACCTCACAACAAGCTTTCGACGGGGTTCCCCCTCTCCCCTCATTGTACAGTCTGTGCACACCGCTCATGCACGCGGTGTGAGATTGAGTCCAGCATCCACAGCAAATTGGGAGCTGTTGGATGTAAGTCAAAATGTTTTGCTTTGTGTCCCTGTCCAGGCCAGTAGTGGTTGCCGTTCATCCCCCTCAGAGCCCATGGTAAGGTCAGCACGCATGAGAGCAGCAAAGTGAAGTCCCAGTACACGGTACCATGAGTGAGACGAGTGGAGGACAGAGCGACCCGTAGTGGACGAAGGGCAGACAAACCCAAGTCGGCAGGACAGCCCCTACCTCGGCGCTTTTGTATGCACGGAAGGGAACCAGGAACGCAACGCTACTGTTCTTGTCTTAGTACGAAGCCCTGGGACAAAGTATGACCTACGCAGCAACAAAGGCCCACCAAGATGTGATTGCGATGTGGTTCCCTGCACACGCAGAAAGGTAACGAGTTAAGAAATCGGGTAACCGTTTCCAGATGAGAGCATGTGTATGAGGGCCAACACTGCGCCGACCACTAGAAAGTGGAGGGTTGTGCTACACAGCACACAGGCCACCTGCACTGGACGCTTATAGGTCGGGATTTGCCCGATAGCGAGCACCAGAGATATTGTAGCCAAACTTCTCACACACTGCCCGCCCTTGTCAAGGTCCAAGTTCTACTTATGAGGGTGGAACGGGGTCAGCGTCTATGAGGAGATGGAGCAGTCCAGGTTGATATACTCTACCGATTCTTGCATTCCTTCCAATCTGTGGACATTCCTACTACCAAGCCAGTGCATGATCGTAAGCAGAAAGGTGCATGTTCATGTCTCTTGCGTGTCCGGCCGTACATGGTTCAGTGTGGTGCTTTAGTCATTTAATTTGTCTATCCAGTGGTGCGGTGGGCCAGCAAGGTCAGCCTTGACGTTGCCATGTAGGTACGTGTGCACCTGTGTGCAGGACTTCCTTCCGCTTCGTTACCGGACCTCCCTTTTTCACATCGTAAGCCCCTTTTAATATTTTCTGCCCGTTTTTTCGTGCTTGATGTGGATTTGTCGCCTGCGCTTCTTTTTTCCCTCCTCCTAGTGGCCAACATGGACCACCTGTCTTCCATATCCCTCTGCCATGTAGGGCTTGTTATTGTCTCTTCGACTCCCGATTGTTTCCTTTTATTTTCTTCCTGGTCCAATTATTTAGCGACCCTGTTGTTCAAAAAAAGGTGCTATTTGCCTAGTTGAGCTTATCGGTGGTCGACTCGCCCCAGTTCGCCTGTTTCAGCGACCCTTTGCACGATCCAGGGGGAGAGGGGTTGGCGGGTCGCGCACATCCTTGGGGACTATTCATTGTCACCGCTCTCTCGTCCTTCTTCACCAAATGACCACCCGCTGATCACTCCGGTCTTTCACTCACCCGAACTGTCCCAAGGCTATTTGCTTTAGCCGTAATTCTTTTTGTAGTTCCCCCAGTGGTTCCTCTGTGTGACGGACTATTCGATCCCCGTCGCGCAAATTCACGGCCATCAACCCTGCAACGATCCTCAACGTCAGCTCATGCCCAGTGGCAGTGCACTGGCTTAAAGGAGTGTGCGGGGTCCTATCCCGGCCACAGTATGTGTTTAAGGTGGCACCACACGCGATACTACGTATCTGCTCCTCATTTGTGACTTGTTTTCCACGTGAGTCTACCCTTTGTAACAGTCAACATTGAACATTTAGTGGGCTCCCGATCCTCCCTCGCCGCAATGTTGCTTTGTCCATGTTAAGTCGTAATTCGTTTTTCTTGTCTCGTCCACTCTTTTTCAATTTTTCGTTTGGTTTTTGGGTGGTGTTGGTGAGTCGCGTTGGATATGTAAATATGTGCTTCCCCCTGCCTATAACATTTCTGTGTATTATTGGATTCCCGATACTTCTCTATCTGCTTCTGACCTTTCAAGACTTGCTCCTTCTTTTTGGCCCATGTGAGGACATACCTCTGTCTTCGCTGTGAGTTTCCTGTCTTGTCATCTGATTTTTCTTTCATCTCTTACTCCAATAGCGGCGAGGCGGAATCCCGTTTTGCGGATCGAAGGTGGGCATCTGGCACTGTGGCTTCTTTTGGACCCCAAATGGCCGACGGGTTGAACATATGTTTGCCAACCTGGTGTATTTATAGAAATGTCCTTTGTAATATGTAAATTACTTCCCCCACGCACGTAGACGGCTTACACAACGTTTTCTGTGATGTTGACATATTTTACCAGCCCGTTGTCTATTTACAAATCATAGACAAGGTTTGCACGCACTGAAAAGAATTACCGCCCCGAAGTGTTTTGTTTAGCACAGTCCTAAACAGTTGGCCACGCCTGTACACTAGAGATAGGATACTCACGATCCGTTCTTTGGTTTTTATTTAGGCCAAGTACCGCTTTTTATCCGACTTTCCGTTTAATTTTTGCTCCATGACCTTCGCGCTTAAACATTGTGATGAGAGGAGAGCGCGGGGTGGGGGGGAGCAGTAGAAGGCCTCAATAGTTGTGGCTATGTCGACCAGTCAAAATTAGGTTTTAATGCTTAGCCTCCAAACAAACATTAAACATTTGGAAATAAGCGTCCCAATGTGAGCCTGACGAAACTCTTGTGTTTTATATGTCGCTTTAGGAGTGTTTAGATGTCTACATTAACCACTTTCGTTTTTGGCGTATTTTTTCAGGTTTTAGTAGGGGTCTGAGGGGAATTCGTGTGGGTCCCCCCCGCAGGTCCTGGGGTTGCCCGAGGTTTGTAAGTGCATCCTCCCATATGTGGTGTATCGTCCTCAAGCCTGTGGATGAAAACCCTGGGAAAGTACATCGAGGGTAATAATGGAGTATATGTGGGGAAGACGGCTGTGAGGGTTGAGGTGTAAATGCAGATCGGTGTCCATTAATTTTTTTTGCTCTTTGGGTACGGTTAGGGGTGGGGCGTGAATTCGGGTTGTGGGTGGTAATTGAGTTTAGTGTGTAGGGCAGGACAGGGGGGACTGGGGGGGATGAGGGTGTGGAAATGAGTATTAGGTGGATTTGTGACGCTGTGTGTTGAGGGAGCCTGGGCTGTTATATTTGTGTCCTAGTGTTTATGAGTTCTTGGGCGATCTGCCTCCCCATAAAGTACCGTTCGCTCCTTGGAATCGAAATTTTATTTTTTATTCCTTCCCGCGCCCACACTATCACACCGTGGGGGCTGCCTCAGTCGGGTTGTTTTGTTGGGTCCTGACCCTTCTGCCCGCTAGGGCTGGGTACCTCGATCGTGGTGGGTGTAGCATCTCTGTCATGCCGGCCTATAACCACTTTCCCGCGGGCTGGTGGTGCTGTTGTGTGTTGTGCGCCTGCCGCCGTGGGACTACCACGTTCTCCCTCCGGCGTGGGGCTGCCGTGTTATGCAGTCCCTAGGGGGAGGCTTTTTATGCCCCCAAATGGCAGCTGGCTCTTCTTGTCCCAAGCCCGTTTACCCTGTCCTTGGGCCGTATGTGTATATGTCCTCGCGGGGTAGATTTCGCCCTATCGTGGGCGGTAGCCGGCTGCCGGCCGGGACCGTGTTGGGGCTTCGTTCGCTGCAGCTTCCCTTGGGGCTTTTCCTGCAACTGTTGGTTTCACCTGCTGGGCCGATTCCCTGCTTCTTCCCTCAGGGACGGCGGTTTGCAAGTAGTCCGGTGCATGTTCGGGGTTCTCCCTGCAGTTTTTTTTTGTTCCCATGCTCTGGGAAGGGATCATTGGATGTCTTGTGGCCTTCAGTATCTCCTCTGTAATCTGTCCCCCGGTTCCCCACGGGGGGCCGGTCTGTGGCTTTCCCTTAACACTCCCACTATTGCATTATTTTTATGAGAAAAACCTTGTATACCCAAGCCCCGCCGCTCACACTCAGACCCCACAGATATGTTTTTTAGATTTCAGGTGTTTTAACAGATACCCAAATGCTTCTACTTATTTGAGCCGCATTTACTACTAAAATACATCTGGCATTCCATAAGTAAATCGTGGCACTTATTTATCCTGTTGGAAAAGCTGGTAGTATGAATGTTTTTTTCTGTGGCAGTGTAGAAGCAAGCAGGGTATTATCTTGTATTCTCCCTTTTCCACATCCTTCTTTCTTTCCTCCATTTCCCTTTTTCTCCCTTTTCTCTATTTCGTGCTTCTTTTTTTTGTTCCTCCTTTTTTTTTCTCCTTTCTGTCCCCCCCCTCCATGTCCGTAACAACTGAAATAATCCCCAAAGCAGTTTCTATTAAAGTTTTTTCTAAAGCTACGCCTGGCCTGACTCTGTGTCTACCTGTGACACTTTCTGGAGAGGGGCATCATCCAAGTTTTTTCTGCTGGCACACAACTTAATGTTTTTCACTTTCTACCGATGATCCCATGGCCCTGTCCTTTTAGTGTTTTAACCCTTTTCTCTCTCCTATGACATGGCTACTGACTGAGCTTTTACTGTAGCTAACTATGTGCTCTCTTCAGACTCTAACATTGAAAACTGGCTCAGAGTTTATCTGTTCTTTTCTTTTCTAGGTGAAACGACTAAAGGAGCTACAGGGGTTTGGACAATGAAACTGAAACACCTTGGTTTTTTAGACCACAATAATTTCTTATTATGATGGTGTAGGGCCGCTTTTGCGGCCAATACAGCGTCATTCCTTCCTGGGAATTACATATACAAGTCCTGCACAGTGGTCAGAGGGATTTTAAGCCATTCTTCTTGCAGGATAGTGGCCAGGTCACTACGTGATACTGGTGGAGGAAAACGTTTTCCTGACTCGCTCCTCCAAAAACACCCCAAAGTGGCTCAATAATCTTTAGATCTGGTGACTGTGCAGGCATGGGAGATGTTTTCAACTTTCACTTTTTCATGTCCATCAAAACCAATCTTTCACCAGTCTTGCTGTGTGTATTTTGGTGCATTGTCATCCTGATACACGGCACCGCCTTCAGGTATACAATGTTTGAACCATTGGGGATGCACATGGTCCTCAAGAATGGTTTTGGTAGTCCCTTGGCAGTGACCTGCGCCATCTAGCACAAGTATTGGGCCAAGGGAATGCCATGATATGGCAAGCCCCCAAACCATCACTGATCCACCCCCATGCTTCACTCTGGCATAGCAACAGTCTGGGGGTGGTTTTTTAACGCTTCTTTGGGGCCTTCTCCACACCGTAACTCTCCAGGATGTGGAGAAAACAGTAAAGGTGGATTCATCAGAGAACAATACATGTTTTTCACATTGTCCACAGCCCAAGATTTTGCGCTCCTTGCACATTGAAACCAACGTTTGGCATTGGCATGAGTGACCAAAGGGTTTGGCTATAGCAGCCCAGCCGTGTATATTGACCCTGTGGAGCTCCCGACGGGACAGTTTTCTGGTGGAACAGGAGAGTTGAGGTTGCACAGTTTAATTCTGCCGTGATTTTTGGTGCAGCCGTGGTTTTTATGTTTTTTGGATACAATCCGCGTTTAGCACCCGAACATCCCTTTCAGACAGCTTCCTCTTGCGTCCACAGTTAATCCTGTTGGATGTGGTTTTTCTTCCCCTTCTTGGTGGTATGCTGACATTTACCCTGGATACCGTGGCTCTTGATACATCACAAAGACTTGCTGTTCTGGTCACAGATGCGCCAGCAAAGACGTGCACCAACAATTTGTCCCTCTTTTGAACTCTGGTATGTCACCCATAATTTTGTGTGCATTTCAATTATTTTGAGCCAAAACTGTGCTCTTACCCTGCTAATTGAACCTTCACACTCTGCTCTTTACTGGTTGCCATGTGCAATCAATGAAGACTGGCTACCAGGGCGGTCCAATTTTAGCCATGAAACCTCCCACACTAAAATGACAGGTGTTTCAGTTTTCATTGTCCAACCCCTGTACATCCATTAGACATTTACTTTTCCTTCCCATAGAAAGTACTCCTGGATCAGTGCTTCTTTTTGTTCTCTTTGTGTCCCCCTCTGCTCTGTTCTCTCACCCCCAGTCGGTCTCTGCAGATGGCCGCTCCACTGAGCCTGGGTTCTGGTTCTGCTGGAGGTTTCCTTCCTGTTAAAAAAGGGAGTTTTTCCTCTCCACTGTCGCTACATGCATGCTCAGTATGAGGGATTGCTGCAAAGTCCCCAACGCCAGTGACTGTCCACTGTCTCTACATGCTCATCCAGGAGGAGTGAATGCTGCAAGTCACTGACTGGATGCAATCTGCTGGGTTTCCTTAGATAGAAAAACGTTTTATCCAATTTGAATAAATAACAGAATCTGACTGTTGGATAGTTAGGACTAATTGGAATGGATGAACCTGAGTTTTGTGAAGTGCCTTGAGACGACATGTGTTGTGAATTGGCGCTATATAAATAAATAAACTGAATTGAAAACTGAAAAAAATTATAAATATCAAGCAGACCTTTATAGTGTTAGCTGTAATGCTCCACTAGTGAAAGTAAATCTGTTGGGCTTTTTCTGAGCCACTCTGCCGGACAGGACACGGTTAAAAAAATGTATTTAAAAGAAAAACATTCCAACAAACTCAATAATTCATAACTTTCTCACAAAACAAATGCACTGAAAAAACATCTACATTAATGAATCACTAAACAAATACAGAAAAATAAATGCATAAACAAGTAAAATACAATAAGATATTCACAAAGACTGTATAAATAGGGACACGTTTACCCCTTCAAATAGTTCGGAAAGCCTAGATGACAACGATGATGTCACGGCTCTGTAAGCTTCTGATTGGTTAATTTACTTTTGAGTTAAATGGAGGAACACCTGTGGACGTATTTTAAGGCAACACCTCAAACTCTGCTTCCTTGTGTGATATCATGGAAAAATCTGAAGAAATCAGTCAAGATATCAGGAAGAGAACCGTGGACCTCCACCTGTCTGGCTCATCCTGTGGTCCAATTTCCGGATACCTGAAGGTTCCACGTTCCTCTGTTCAAACAGTTATCTGCCAGTAGAAACATCATGGGAATGTCCATCCATAATAGTGTTCCGGAAGCAGACAGGTTGTAAAGATGCTGCTGATGCTGGTAAGTGAGTCATTATCCACTGTGAAACTGGTCCTGTACCAGCATGGGCTGGAAGGCCACTCAGAGAGGAAGAAGCCGTCACTCCAGAAACAACATAGTAACCATCGGTACATTTGGAGGAAAAAGGGGGAAGCTTGAACCGGTAACTAGGTCAGAAAGGAATGGGCCAAAATTCCAGCAAACTTGTAAAAAGCTTCTGAAAGCAAATCCAGAACATCTGACCCAAGTCAGGCAGTTTAAAGGAATTCTACCAAAGACATAAGAGTCTCTCTCATTATTCTGACATTTAGCAAACAGAAATTATTTGATTATCCCACCTGAGCAGAACCAGGAAACGTTTGGTCTGATGTCAGACTGGGAGAAAAAACAGTTCTGTGTAAATATCTGGACTGAAACTGAACATTAATACTTTAGAAATTAAATTAACTGAGATATTCAGTGAGTGAGATCATCACTGTTGGACAACGTCTCCCAACAGTGGGCTCCTGCAGTGACAGACTCCTGCATCCTAGGTGCACAAAGCAGCGTTATCACAGGTCCTTCCTCCCAGCAGCTGTTCACTGCTTCCAACAGACTCAGTAAGTGTCCCCACCCCTGCTGGTATTTACGGTTTTCCCATTTCTTGTAAAAAGTCTGTTGTTTCTCTGCTCAGTTACACAAGAACATTTTGTACATTTTTCAAATGACCCTCAGATGCACATTACATTTAACCTGAGTACGATCTTTTTATGAACTGTACAGTTTTGTTTTACTTATGCTGTAAATTTGCCGCGACTCTACAGTCTCTTGCTCCTATTTTCTGTTTCTACCTTTGTGTGAATCTGCTTTGACCAGCTCCTCAGTTTGCTGCTGATGCACCTGAACTTCCCCACTGAGGGGAGATTTCTATTCTACTCAACCTAAAAGTAAATATTTCAAAATGAAATAAACTCGATAAAAACAGTTGAACAGATTGAAAGACGGGGGATCTCCTAAGATTGTAGAGCGTGACGGCGTGAAGACGGCTGAGCAGCTGCCGTTTGTACTCATGGATCCTTTTCACCTGGACGTCAAAAATCGATTCTGGGTTGATCTTCAACTGGTGGTGCAGCTGCAGGAAGGAGGCGAACTTCAGCTTGTTCTCCAGCAGGGTGGACAGACGGACAGGTGAGAGGATGGACAGGAGGACAAAGTCCACATTATCAGGTTTCTGTTTCCGCCTGACTTTGGCCACGTCATCCAGGAGCTGCAGGAGGTTCTTCAGCTGGAACAGATCTGTGAGAAAGTCTTCTCCGATCCTCTGCATGACAAACAGAACCCAACAGAACAGAACCGTCAAAGCAGCCACACGAATAAAAACAAAAGGATCTGTTTCACAACGTAGACGAACCTCAGCGATGATGACAGCCAGGCCGAGCTTACACAGTACCAACCAGCGGCAAGGAGTAATGCCGTTGGTTTTGTTCTGGGACTCCTCAGGATCCATCTGGTGGAAGTCTTTAAACCTGCTGGAGAAGAAGGTTCCTATGTGTCCTGCAGAGAGAACGTCTCAGACCTTCATCAGTGATGACTCCAACAGTGTTCTTCGCGATGTCCGAGTGGATCTGAGCCATTCCATTCACGTCGTGAGATCCCACCACGCACAGGTGAGCCATGTTGATCCGATTCTGGTCTCCTTACTCAATCAGAGACATCCGACACAGATGTCCGCGTCTCCAGGAAACATGGCTGCCATTCGCTGTGGGACACAGGTTCAGGTGTCTCTGGTTGATCTCATAGATGATAGGCAGGTGGCGAGCCCGCAGTTCACCGAACATGTGGACCGGTCTCCAGATCCCTCTTACACTCAGACCTTGTCCCAGTCCAGCTCCTTGATGTCCACCAGGATTCTCATCAGCTGTGGGATGGCCAGAGCTGGGTGGGTGTCCTTCAGCTGGATTGCCACCTGGTGGGACGGAGACGTTAAGATTTCTCCAGACACAAACAGCTTCCCAGAATTCCTCACATTCCCACCTTCTCAGGAAATTTGTCAAAGATCCAGACTGGATAATCTAAGTGTGCTGTAGCTGTCTAATCAAACCAGTAATACCAGCTGCTCCACTATCTATCCCAGTGCCCCAGCTTCAGGTCATTTATGACAATCCTTGGGTCATCTGTCCTTGTACTGTGTGTCTATGAGCATTATTATCCTACTGTAACAGAAGGGAAACATTAGAACTTATACTTTACTTCACTACTGCATAAAAGGGAAAAAACAGCTATGAGCCGATTAATAAAGGTTATTCCTAACATTCTAGACTCCCACAGTTCAACTATACCAAACCTCTCCAGAGAACACGATCAGTGTTTGCTCCAAACACGAGTCCATCAGGCTCCCAGAGAGCTGCGGCCTCTCTGGTACCCGAGGCTGGGTCAGGATCCGATCAGAACAGCAGTTAGCAGAAAATAAAACCTAAACTACAGATTGGATCTAAATGGTGTCGACGGAAGTAAAAAGGAAGTTCCAAAAAAACTCTGAAAAGTTCTCCAGACTCACAATCAATGAAACGCTTGCAGAGTGACGCATCACGTCACAAACAATCTGTGATTCTCTGCGTCATGACGTCAGACCCCGCGGCTCTAGGGTGTAGTTTTCAGAATAAAACGCGTGGCTAGATGATCGAGGTTTTCTCTGGTTCTACCGAACTTCCAGGGTTCTCTGAGTTCAGGTGAGTCCGCCGCAGGCCGCTCCATGTCGGCGTGTGACGTGTCTCCTGGTGGTTCTGATAGTTGGTTTTCACGTGTTTCTGTTCGCAGCACGTCACCCCGGTCCAGGTGGTGCAGCAGGTGCAGTCCAGCAGGTAAGGGCACGTACTGATTCGGTTTGTGTTCCCGAACAGCAGGGTTCGGTCTGAGATGTCCGTGTGATTCTGTTTGAGCACTGGTTTTACTGGTTCCGTTGAGTCTTTGGCTGCTTGGGTCAGTTTGTTGTAAAGCCAGAACCAGTTCAGAGGATAAACTGGACTGGCCCAAGCAAAGGAACAAAGTGATAAATTGGGTCAGATCTACTGCAGCAGACTCAGAAGGAAACCCACAGCTGATAGAACCGGACCTCCACATCCAACAGATCTTCTGAGCCAATCATGTTCTGGTGCTGAT
Organism: Crenichthys baileyi; assembly: GCA_036173005.1. Taxonomy (NCBI): domain Eukaryota; kingdom Metazoa; phylum Chordata; class Actinopteri; order Cyprinodontiformes; family Goodeidae; genus Crenichthys; species Crenichthys baileyi. The sequence continues at coordinate 157,745 of JAHHUM010001233.1, forward strand.
GGACTTCACCAGGGGACTGTCTCGGAAGGTTGAAGACACGAGGACTCGGGATGTCTTCGGTCCCGGAGAGTTCAGTCTGAACCTGATGGTGGTTTGAGGTCCAGTAGCTGTGTCTGGACTGCAGCTCAGACCTGATGAGGTTCTTTAAGGCTCGGTGCTCAGTATGACGAGCCTTCCTTGGTGTAGTCTGTACTGGGTTCCCCTTGAGTGAGTGGGTGAACCCACTGGTTCCACCGGATCACTGCTGCACGTACCATGATTGGACGTCCTCCAGCCTCCTCCAAACCCACCACACCGGGCTCCATGGGCTGCTGGTTCTGCTGATCTCTGCTCTATGCGACAGTAGGACGCTCAGGTGCTGTGTTTGATTGGTACTGGAAATCTGGACCTGAGGTCCAGCCGGATCGAGCAGGTTTGACAGATTTTTATTTTATTTTTTTACCCTCTGCAGCTCCATCTTCTGAGCTCCACGGTGGTCCTGCTTCTCTTCTGCAGATGAATTTCATGAGTTTTGCTGTGATTTGGTCACAAATGTAACTTTTAGAATAAATTTGGAGTCAAATATTCTGCGACGCATTAAGTTTCCTTATTTAGTCAAATTTAATAAAAAAACGGAACCAACTGAACTGGACCCGAGCAACTCTGGTTGAACTGAAGGTTTCAGATGGTTGAAGGTTCCAGTTAACCTTCTCCTTTGTTCTCAGCATGTCGACCACGTCTCAGAAGCACCGGGACTTCGTGGCAGAACCGATGGGAGACAAACCGGTGACGGCTCTGTCGGGGATCGGAGAGACTCTGGGGAAGAAGCTGGAGGATCAGGGCTTTGATAAGGTAGAACCCGGACTGCAGGTTGGACCTCCTCCAGAGGGCGTTGTCCATCAGCTTCTGTTGATTCCTCTCAGTAACTTTACATCATTTTCCTCTGAGAGGAACCGGGTCTCCTTGTCTGAACAAACTCAGCTCAGGTTCTCCTGCAGTGATTCTAAAGAGTTGATGATGCAGCAGAACTTCTTGTACAAAATGTAATTTTCTGGTACTGATTCTGGAACATTAGTGTCAGAGGAGAACTTTGGATCATCTCCAGCTGCAGAAAAAACTAAATGATATCCGGTTCTGTGTTTTCAGGCCTCTGTGGTTCTGGGTCAGTTCCTGCTGCTGAAGAAGGACACGGAGATGTTCACTGATTGGCTGAAAGACGCCAGCGGAGCAAACTCCCGGCAGGCCGGATCGTGCGCCCAGTGCCTGAAGGAATGGTGTGACGCCTTCCTCTGAGGCCCCGCCCCTCACACGAGGCCCCGCCCCTCACACGAGGCCCCGCCCCCTGATGTTTCTCCTCAGCTTGCTCAGTTTCTGCAGTGTTGCTGTGATCAGAGCTGCTAGATGTTCTGCTGCTGCTGTTGGATCTCTGATGTTCTCGTCATTAAAACATTTGATCTCATGTTTGTCTGCTCCACTATGTTCCTCCTGGTGAAGAAGGGAATGAGGGAGAAGAAAGCCGCGTCGTTACCAGTGATAAGAAGCTGATTCTGAACAAAAGTGGAGCGCGTTGTGGCGCATATTTAGTCAGTGACATGTACACACACCAGTATATATTTCATCATTTATTTTTTGACATTTTAGGGGAAGCTGAGCTTCCCTCGCAGTCTTAGAGCTGTTTGGATGTATGATTCTGGAGCTTTTTCTAATCATCTCTTTGCTGCCCTAATTAAATATCTCTGCCCTTGTTGCTCATCTGCTGCAGCTACACAACATAACTGTTGATTTCACATAAGATGCAACACATAGTCAAAGATAAACTGATACAAGAGGATGACCTTTAGGAGGGTTAAGAACAGGCCTGGATAAAAGCAGGACTCACGCTCCATTCTTTGCTCCTCTCGGTTCATCCCTAAGATGGGCTGAGGGGGGCCCGGTACCGAAGGTGAATGTCACTCTGTATCTGTTCAATTGTATACTCTGTACACTCATCATTTTGGCATTAAATCTTGATTTTATACTTAAACATTTCTCATTATTTCACAAGGTAAATACTTTGCTGGTTTTACTGGTCGGGTCTCGGAACTGGAGAGAAACGGACCCGGTGGTGCACAGGGAGGAAAGAGAGTAAAACTCCCATTTTACAACAGAGCAAATCCACTGAACTGCACATACACTCATGCGCTAATCATTCAGAGGTAATATTTAAACATGACTGTGAAAAAGTATTTACACCCCTACGGATTTTTTCTGTTTATGCTTTTTTTTTGTGTCACTTCAGTTTTTCAGATCAAAATATTAATATGAGACAAAGGAGAACCTGAGGAAAAACTAATGATTTCATCTATTAGGGAATACATTTCTCCAAACCAGCCTTAATGTATGAAATGTATTTACCCCCTAAACCTAATAACTGGATGTTCCTCCCTTAGCATCAAGCGTTTGTGATAACTGCTGATGAGTCTTTACATTTTATATTAACAGGTCTGATTTCCATTAGTTATATGGGAAGGTCTAGTCAAATCAATCCAGTCAATACTTACTTTATGATCCCATATTAATGAATTATTGTGTCCCAATTCAGTCCTAATTATACTTGAAGTCAAGTTCAGTTTCTGGTTCCAGAGTTTCTATTTAAGGAAACCCAGCTGATTACTTCACTGACCTCCTCCAGAGCAAGCATGTGACGACAGTGGAGAGGAATGACCCAGCAAGCAACATCCGCAGAAACAGAACCAGGCTCACTGGGAGCAGCTATCAGCTAGGACAGAGCAGACTCAGAAACACAAAGCACTGATCCAGATGGATGGAGCTAGATCATTAAGGGCTTCATATGTGAGATTCTGGATTTAACAGGGAGCCAATGAAGGGAAGCTAAAATAGGGGAAATATGATCTCTCTTTTTAATTTTCATCAGAACTCTTGCTGCAGCATTTTGAATCAGCTGAAGGCTTTTAACTGCATTTTGTGGACATCCTGATAGTAAAGAATTACAATAGTCCAGCCTTGAAGTAACAAATGCATGGACTAGTTTTTCAGCATCAATCCTGGACAGGATTTTTCTAATTTTGGCAATGTTCTGGAGATGAAAGAAGGAAATCCTAGAAACCTGTTTAATATGGAATTTAAATGTCATGTCCTGGTCAAAAATAACACCAAGGTTTTTTACTTTATTATCGGAGGTCAATTTAATGCCATCCAGGTTAAGTGATTGACTAAGCAGTGTTTTTTCAGAGGTTCTCTGTGAGGTTAGCTGGGACACCTTCCTGGAGATCTGACCAGTGACGACATGTTTAGCCGCATGCTGTCATTCAACCGCTGGCTGTCTAGGTGGTGTCCAGAAAACGATGTGGGCTACATTGATAATTGGCAAATATTTTGGGGAAAACCTGGTCTGATCCGGAGAGACGGCATCCATCCCACTTGGATGGAGCAGCTCTTCTTTCTAGGAATCTGGCCGAATTTATTAGTTCTCCAAAACCTCTGACAACCCAGGGTTCAGACCAGGAAGCAGGGTCGTAGTTTAACACTCCTCTCTGCAGCTTCTGTACTGCTACCCACCCATTACCCTATTAAGACAGTGTCTCGCCCACGGCCAAAATTGAATAGATTAAAAAATAATCTAAAAAGAGGAAATCAGGAAAATCTCATAAAAATAAACACAACTCAGACTAAAAATAAAAATAAAACAATTTTAAAATGGGGCTTACTGAACATAAGATCTCTCTCTTCAAAGACTTTGCTAGTTAGTGACCTGATTTGGGGAAAATCAGTTTGATTTATTTTGCCTCAAAAAAAAAACCTGGCCCCCAGCAGAGGATTTTTACTAAAAATGAGTCAACCCTCCCTAATATTTAAATTTTCACTTTCCTAAAAAATACTGGGCGGGGGGGAGGAGTAGCAACCTTTCTTAAAAGTCCGATTTATTGATTAGTCCCGGGGACCAATCAAAAAGCTATTTTATTAAGAAAAAAACTCTTTGAAAACATACTCCCGAAGATGATTACTTCACCCAAAAAAAGTGAGACAAAAATTGGAAATAACTGTAAAACCTGATCTGTGTTTGGATTTTTTGATCCTGTGGAGCTTCCCTAGTTATCAGAAATATTAGCTTCATCTAAACCTTCAACTTGTTTTTTAGACCCAAATTCCCAAACCCAAAATTATTTAAGGAAGGGGTTTCCTATTTTACCAGCCCCAATTTTAGTATATGATTATAATTTTAGAAAAATGGATATGTACCACAGGATTTTAAAGATAGCTGTAATTTTAAACTTTGCTTTAAAAAACCTTCGCTTGATCGAGATGACTTAATAAATTACAGACCAGATATCCAATTTTCCATTTTTATCTAAAATTCTTGAGAAAATAGTTGCTAATAAAAATGGGTGAGCATTTACACAGCAATGACCTGTTTGAAGATTTTCAGTCAGGTTTCAGAGCTCATCATAGCATTGAAAACAGCTCTGCTGAAAGTCACTAATGATTTTTGGCCTCAGATAATGGACTTGTGGTTGTACTGGTTCTGTTAGATCTCAGTGCTGATTTGATACAGTCGATCATAATATTCTCTTAAAAAGGGGCTGGAATGCTGTAGGGATCAGGGGAACAGCACTAGGCGGGGTTTAAATCTTATTTGTCTGACAGATTCCAGTTTGTTCATGTAAATGATAAATCATCTTTAAAAACCTCCAGGGTTAATTGTGGAGTACCACAGGGTTACAGTACTTGGGGCAATTTCTCTTTACTATTTATGTTTTCCAATAGGTAAAATTATCGGGGCAGCATAGAATAAATTTTCACTGTTACGCTGATGATACTCAGCTTTACTTATCCATAAATCCTGATGAAACCAACCAGTTAGATAGACTACAAGCATGTCTTGAAGACATAAAAAAATTTTGGATGACTTTAAATTTTTTCTGCTTCTAAATTCAGGCAAGACAGAAGTTGTCGTCTTTGGACCGGAGTCTTAAAAAAAGAAACTGCTTAGTCAATCACTTAACCTGGATTGGGCATTAAAAATTGACCTCCGATAATAAAGTAAAAAAAAACCTTTTGGTGTTATTTTTGACCAGGACATGTCATTTAAAATCCCATATTAAAAAGGGTTTCTAGGATTTCCTTCTTTCACCTCCGGAACATTGCCAAAATTTAGAAATATCCTATCCAGGAGTGACGCTGAAAAAACTAGTCCATGCATTTGTTAATTCAAGGCTGGACTATTGTAATTCTTTTACTATCCGGATGTCCACAAAATGCCCGTTAAAAGCCTTCAGCTGATTCAAAATGCTGCAGCAACAGTTCTGATGAAAATTAAAAAGGGGAGATCATATTTCCCCACTTTAGCTTTCCCTTCATTGGCTCCCTGTTTATCCAGAATAGAATTTTAAAAATTTTTTCCCCCCTCCACATAAAAAAGCCCTTAATGATTTAGCTCCATCATACATCAGAGATCTGATTTTTCCATAGTTTCCTAACAGAGCACTTCGTTCTCAGACTGCAGGTTTTTGGGGGGTCCTAGAGTCTCTAGAAGTAGAATGGGAGGCAGATCCTTTAGTTATCAGGCTCCTCTCCTGTGGAAAACCAGCTCCCAGTTTTTTTTTCCCTTGAGGCGGACACCCTGTCTACTTTTAAGGCTAGGCTTTTAAAAACTTTCCCTTTTTGATAAAAGCTTATAGTTAGAGTGGCTTAGGTTTTTCCTGAGCTATCCCCTTAGTTTTTGCTGCTATAGGCTTTGGGCTGGTGTGGAGGACAAAAAATGACCACTTTTCCCCCGTCTTCGCTGCATTTCCCCAATACTCTCCAATTTTGCATTATTTGCTGTTTTTCAGCTTTTAAATTTTGTTCTCTCTCTTTTCTCTTCCTAGAAGCTACACCTGGCTGACTCTGTGTCTACCTGTAACACCTTTCTGGAGAGGGGCATCGTTTTCCGAGCTTCTGCTGGCAACAACTTAATGCTCACCCTCTACCGATGATCCACATGGCCCTGTCTTTCAGTGTTTAACCCTTTTTCTCTCTCCTAGAACATACCTACTGACTGAGCTTCTACTGTAACTAACTCTATGTGCTCTCTTCAGACTCTAACCTTGAAAAATGGCTCAGAGTTTATCTGTTTTTCTTTTTCTAGGTGAAACGACTAAAGGAGCTACATCCATTAACATTTACTTTTCCTTCCCCATAGAAAGTACTCCTGGATCAGTGCTTCTTTTTTCTCTTGTGTCTCTGCTCTGTTCTCTCTAACCCCCAGTCGGCGTGGCAGATGGCCGCTCACACTGAGCCTGGTTCGGGTTCTGCTGGAGGTTTCTTCCTTTTAAAAAGGGTTTTTCCTCTCCACTGTCGCTACATGCATGCTCAGTATGAGGGATTGCGAAAAGTCAACGCCAGGGGGACTGTCCACTGTCTCTACATGCTCATCCAGGAGGAGTGAATGCTGCAAGTCACTGACTGGATGCAATCTGCGGGTTTTCCCTTTTAGACAGAAAAATTTTTATCCAATTTGAATAAATAACAGAATCTGACTGCACTGTTCAATGGTTAGGACTAATTGGAATGTATGAACCTGACTTTTGTGAAGTGCCTTGAGACGACGTGTTGTGAATTGGCGCTATATAAATAAACTGAATTGAATTGAATTGGAGGAAGGCATCAGCTGAGCTATTGCTGCTAATAACTTCATGTTCTGGACCTCTCCTCCTGGGTCAACCTGGGTCGTCCTGGGTCTAACCGTGTCTCTCTCTCTAGGACAAAGCCACTGAAGGAGCTGCTGCCGTTAGCTGTGTAAACTTTCTTGAAGATAGAAAGTTCTCCTGGACGTGTCTTCTATGTCTCCTCCAGTCGACTGCGGCAGACGGCCACTCAAACTGAGGCAGGTCCAGCTCCTGGTTCTGGTGGTGGTTTCTTCCAGTTGGAAGGGAGTTGTTTCTGACTACTGTCGCCCTCTGCTGCTCAGTCAGCTGCTCCCACGCTGTGATCTGATCATGTGACTCTGCAGGTACCGTATGCAGGTCTGAATCGGACTCTGACAGAACCGGACCTGTTTAGGAGCCTTTAAATGACATCTGTCGTTATTTTTGCTGTTTAAATAAACTGAATGAAACATCATGAGACAAGTGGACTGGAACCATACAGAACTATTCTAGTCATACAGATAACTCGGCAGAACACTGACCCAGCTGGGTGTCCTGCAGACGGGTCTCAGAACTCACACACCGGTCTTCAGGAAACTGAGGTTGAGTGCCTTGCCCAGGGGCACATTAACGTGGTGGGTCAAGGTTCTCTTCCCACTGAACCAAAATAAGAAAGCAGTGGGAGAACTTACTGGGTTAACTGGAACATGATGTGGACCGGACCAGGTTTGCTCAGACACTTTTATTCTCACAGCTTATTCAAACAAAACCCAGAAGAAGAACCAGTTCAAGACTTCAAACTGTGCTGTTTTCAGCATCTGAACCATCTGTGTGGATCTTCAGAACTTCATCTGACAACAGCCTGTTTGGATTTTCAGAACACGCCTTGTTTCCTTCCTGTGGGCAGTAAGAACCTGACCTGAACCATTCAGAACTTCATTTTCTTTCCGATGAACTGCAGTGATGTCAGAGCCCTTCGATCAGTGGTTCTGCTTCTGGTTTTCTGCTTAGTCAGACTGAAGAATCAGTTTTGGCCCAGACATCAGAACCACCAGCCCAGAACCACCAGCACTGAACAGAGAGATGAACCGAGGAGGACACTTCCATCTGAAGCTTTAAGGACGCTGCTGATGAATAAACAGGAAGTGAGGTCACAGGAGCAGCTGATGATGCGTCTCATTCTGTATGTTTCCATGAGATCCTCCAGCTCAGGAACCGTCAAGATCCAGCTGAAGCTCAGAGGCTGCTTCCAGAATCTGGATCAGGTCTTCTCCAGGACCAGGATCTTCCGCAGAGCCTTTCAAAATAAAAGCTGCAGTAGCTCTGACTCAGTGTTTCCGCCAGTACTCCAGGTGTTGGAAGGTGGCCCCCAGGGCCCAGCTGGTCTCCACCTGGTTGATGGTCCTGGCCAGCTGTGACAGGTCAGAAAACAGCTGATCGATCAGAAACTGATTAGATCACAAATCAATATTCATGTGGTTCTTTGCGTCCAGACTCACCCTGAGCTGCTTGTGAGGGGGGAAGCCCAGCTCCTGCAGCAGGACTGAGATGTAGACCAGGTCCAGACAGAGGAAGGGTCTCTGTGGCTCCAGGAGACCACCGCATACTGCAGGAAACAGCTGGTTAAAATCCACCAATCACAGACATGTACCAGGTCACATGATCAGAAGCAGGAGCACAGATGGAGGTAAGGATCCAGGTTCATGGAGCTAAAACTACAGACCATCAGATGGGATGCTCCTGCAGCTGGAGAATGATTTCTCCAACATTCCAGATTCATTTACCCTGAAACCAAACATCTCAACAACTGCAGCTTCCAATAACTGCTGCCCACAATAATTAATAAATACTCTGACATCATCTGAATCTGATTAATTTGTTCTCAGATGCCCCTTTAGATCCTTCTGATCTCTCCTGGCCTGAGACAAGCGTTGCCTCCATGTCTGTCTAACCTTCATGGTCTTCTGGTGGTCCTAATGTCTCCTACATGTGATTAACTCACATTTAAGAGTCAGTGTGAGGAGAACAAGGTTTGAAAGCTTCACTCAAGTTCTGAGGAAGTTCTCAGACCTGCCTGATCTGGGACCTGTTTGAAGCTCGCTAACTAAAGCTATGATGACCATCCATGCAGGTGAGAGAGGCTGCAGCCAGGGGGCGCTGTCTCACCTCTTTCAGCAGCTTGGATGTAGTCAGAGACTCTGATAGTTCCTCCCTTCTTCTCATCTGCAACCAGAGAACAGAAACAGATCAGAAAATCTAGAACATGAACAGAACCAGACTGCAGGAGGTAAAGATAACATGAACCAGTTCAGAACCCATTACTGCAGCTGTTTTTATCTGTGGTGCTGATCCAAACAGAGAAGCCCTCAGTAAGATCCACATTCCTGCAAACCTTCACAGATCCAGGTCCATTTGCCCTGAATGGGTCTGATCCTCCCTGAGTCCTCAGTTTAAATGAGTTTAAAGTTCTAATCTCTCCTGGGCTCTTGTTCTGCAGCAGATCTTTGGTCCTATCTGATCCAAACAAGCATCACTTGGGTGATGATGCTCTACCCTTGGAGGTTTCTAACAAATCTGACTCACCAGATGGTGGAGGCCTCAGTACCTCAGAACCTTTAGATGTTCAGAGTCAAGAAAGAGGCTGAAGGTCTAGTGTAGCAACCTGATCTTCAGCACCAACATAGATCTGCTTTATCCTGCTTGTTCTCCTGCTTTCTGGTCAAATGCAGTATGCTGTGTTCTGATTGGTCAATGACACATGAAGGAAAATTAGCTTAATGCTGCTCTTCTGCCCAAAGATCCTGGGACTCAAAGAACCAGGATCCACTGAAGGAGCAGGTCCTTGTTTGTGGCTGTTCACTGTGAGCTGCATTCATCTTGAACCAATCACCTGATTCCTTCTACGTCAGGGAATTACTCTGAACTCTGAAGATAAAACCAATTAAACAGTTTGTGGAGCCAAGCAGCAGCTCTCAGAGAGTTTACTTCTGACTGACGGTGTGAATATTAAAGTCATGTGGTCTGTCTGTCTGTCCCAGTAGTGTCCCTGACCTTACCGATGACCCGGAGGTCGACGGCGCGGTCGTAGTAGAAGGAGAAGGCGTAGAAATCTGTGTCTGCCGCCTCCGACGCCTTGGTCAGCTTCCTGTACAGAACCTTCTGCACCTTGTTCAGGCACGCCTGGTAAACCGGCTCCCCTGCAAAAAAATCACATAGGCTTCTTACCTGCTGCAGCTGCATGCTGGGTAATCTCTGAGCCGAGCGACCATTCAGATCACTTTACCTGCCCTCTGACCCCTCAGGGTGTAGACGACGTCAGCATGCTCCCACCTGCCTGAAAACTCTGGGGGAAGGCAGGGGCTGACCAGCTCAATGCTGCCCCCTACTGCAGGAAACACAAAAACACACAATACTTTTATTTAGGTTAACAGTTACTTCCTGTTTCCTGTTCCACACACTCAGAGGTTCTGACCAGTTCAGAGTTCATTGGTCATCTACCAACCGCAGCTCCATCACCAGTGAGGATCAGTTTCCAGTCCCTGAAGCAGCCATACAGACCCAAACCATAATACCTCCGCTACCATGCTGCCATTTTCTTTCCGTTTCCCCACTTTCTTCGGTCCATCACTCTGATCCAGGACCATCTTGGCTCTTCTTCATGGTACTCCACACACCAGATGTTTGAGATCCTGACATTTGTCTGATGTTTCTGATACTTGTTCCTCAGTCTGACAATGATATCAGTGACTTAAAAGGAACCAGCTTTCCTCCTCATGGTGAACACCACCATACTCCAGCCTGAGGGATCTTCTTCCAGCCCTGATGAAGCAATGAAAGATTCCCAAACATCTGGGAAAATGATTGTCCTGAACATGATGGAGGTCCAAAAAGACTAACTAAGCTGGAGGATCTGAACGTCAGCAGGTGCCTTTAGATTAGGTCTGGAATGAGGAGTGATTTAAAATGTTCCTGTGAAGAGAAGAGGAGGAACTCAGAGGAAAATGGATCTTTGTCCTAAATGTTCAGTAAAACCGACCCAAACAGAATAAAGTCTTCATAGAAACAGTTACTGCTACGTGTGTGTCTGGTCCTCAGTTATTCTGCAGAGAAATGATGCAGTTGAAAGTCACATCCATCACCAGACTCAGACCATCCTGTGGTGGACACCAACAGGCTGAGATGAACATGAATCTTATCTGCTCCCACTCTCATTAATAATGAGGCAGAACGAGCTGAGTGGTCCTGATCTGCAGCTTCTTTCAGCAGCTAAACCGCAGCAACAGCTGCCAGGCAAGGAATTAATCCAGCAGCGAGTTATTAGAAGATTAGATAATGGCTTATTTATCTGACAGCGAGGACAGCCAGCTGGAAAACAAGAAGAAAAAGAAGATCAAGCACTTACGGGGCGGAGCGTCCACGCCTCCTAAGATGGCGAGCCGCGCTGACATCAGGCCCAGACCCAGATAGCTGCAGACAGAGAGAGGAACCACTGTTTGACAGGAAGTTACTGACTGATAGGATAACATGTTGAAGGTCCAGAGGAACCAGAGGTTTAGTCTCTGTGTGATTCTAATCAGCGTCAGTCATCACTTTAGAAATCTGACATTAAGGCGGATAAATGTATGCCAATAAAAACGGTTCATATAAACATATAGGTCCAAAACCACTTTCAGTACCGACACCCCAATAATGATCCAAGCAACACCTTTAGGGGGAAAGTGGAGCCTGCAGATGGAACCGGAGTCGATGCAGCTTTTAGCACAATAAAAGCAGAAAATAAGCAAAGAAATGTGTTTTATGATACTTAGGGGTGTCATGCCAGATTAGTGAAACATACTGCTGCGTGGTGCAGCAGTAGAGCCAGCGCCCCACATACAGAGGGTAGAGTCCTCAACGCAGCCGTGGGTTCGATTCCCGACCTTGTGCCTTTGCTGCATGTCTTTCACCCTTCTCTCTCTGCCTATTTCCTGTTAATAAAGGGCCACTAGTGCCAAAGTAATCTAAAAAGGACATGAAACATGGCCTTTAAAGTTTTCATTGGTCTGCAGATCAGTGATCAGCAGCTATGTGACCTAATGGTTTGTCTTGTCTAGTTCAATGTTTGAGCTTCTAAAATCTGCTAATTTTAACCTTTCTGACCCCAGAAGTTGCACTGATCACCTTCAAGCTGAGAAAAGGAGGTGGGGAGAAGGAAGTGATGTCATTGATTTACAGTCTGGTAGTCACTCTGAATGGCCAGTACGTGTGTGGGAGTACCTGTGTGTATATACCTGTGTGTAGACGGTGTGTGTATACCTGTGTGTGTAGACGGTGTGTGTGTGTGTAGACGGTGTGTGTATATACCTGCGTGTATATACCTGTGTGTGTAGACGGTGTGTGTGTGTGTATACCTGTGTGTGTAGACGGTGTTCGTGTATATACCTGTGTTTGTAGTGTGTGTGTTTGTGTGTACCTGTGTGTAGACGGTGTATGTATATACCTGTGTGTGTATACCTGTGTGTGTAGACGGTGTGTGTATATACCTGTGTGTGTAGACGGTGTGTGTGTGTGTAGACGGTGTGTGTATATACCTGTGTGTATATACCTGTGTGTGTAGACGGTGTGTGTGTGTACCTGTGTGTATACCTGTGTGTGTAGACGGTGTGTGTGTGTATACCTGTGTGTGTAGACGTTGATCGTGCATATACCTGTGTTTGTAGTGTGTGTGTTTGTGTGTACCTGTGTGTGTAGACGGTGTGTGTACATACCTGTGTGTGTAGACGGTGTGTGTGTGTATACCTGTGTGTGTAGACAGTGTGTGTATATACCTGTGTGTAGACGGTGTGTGTGTGTATATACCTGTGTGTAGACGGTGTGTGTATATACCTGTGTGTGTAGACGGTGTGTGTGTGTATACCTGTGTGTGTAGACAGTGTGTGTATATACCTGTGTGTATATACCTGTGTGTGTAGACGGTGTGTGTGTATACCTGTGTGTGTAGACGGTGTGTGTATACCTGTGTGTGTAGACGGTGTGTGTATACCTGTGTGTGTAGACGGTGTGTGTGTATATACCTGTGTGTAGACGGTGTGTGTATATACCTGTGTGTGTAGACGGTGTGTGTGTGTATACCTGTGTGTGTAGACGGTGTGTGTGTGTATACCTGTGTGTGTAGACAGTGTGTGTATATACCTGTGTGTATATACCTGTGTGTGTAGACGGTGTGTGTGTATACCTGTGTGTGTAGACGGTGTGTGTTTGTGTGTAGACAGTGTGTGTATACCTGTGTGTGTAGACGGTGTGTGTGTGTATATACCTGTGTGTAGACGGTGTGTGTGTATATACCTGTGTGTGTAGACGGTGTGTGTGTATACCTGTGTGTGTAGACGGTGTGTGTATACCTGTGTGTGTAGACGGTGTGTGTATATACCTGTGTGTGTAGACGGTGTGTGTGTGTGTAGACGGTGTGTGTGTATACCTGTGTGTGTAGACAGTGTGTGTGTGTAGACAGTGTGTGTATATACCTGTGTGTGTAGACGGTGCGTGTATATACCTGTGTGTGTAGACGGTGCGTGTATATACCTGTGTGTGTAGACGGTGTGTGTATATACCTGTGTGTGTACATGGTGTGTGTGTGTATACCTGTGTGTGTAGACGGTGTGTGTGTATACCTGTATGTTTAGACAGTGTGTGTGTATACCTGTATGTTTAGACAGTGTGTGTATATACCTGTGTGTATATACCTGTGTGTGTAGACGGTGTGTGTGTATACCTGTGTTTATATACCTGTGTGTGTAGACGGTGGGGTGGTGTATACCTGTGTGTGTAGCGGGTGTGTGTGTTATATCCGTGTGTGTAGACGGTGTGTGTATATACCTGGTGTGTAGACGGGTGTGGTGTGTAATACCTTGTGTGTATATACCTGTGTGTAAAATATACCTGTGTGTGTAGACAGTGTTGTTTTGTGTGTGTGTATACCTGTGTGTAGACGGTGTGTGTATACCTGTGTGTAGGCGGTGTGTGTATAACCTGTGTGTGTAGACGGTGTGTGTGTGTGTATACCTGTGTGTAGAACGGTTGGGTGTGGTGTATACCTGTGTGTAGGCGGTGTGTGTATATCCTGTGTGTGGAGACGGGGGTGTGTGTGTGTGTAACCTGTGTGTAGACAGTGTGTGCAGGCGGTGTGTGTTTTACCTTTGTAAGACGGTGTGTGTGTATATACCCTGTTTTTGAGACGGGGTGTGGTTATACCTGTGGGGGTGTAAACGGTGTTTTGGGGTTAAAACCTGTGTGTAGGCGGTGTGTGTATATACCTGTGTGTAGACGGTTGTGTTTTGGTGTGGTGTGTATACCTGTGTGTAGACAGTGTGTGCAGACGGTGTGTGTGTATATACCTGTGTGTGTAGACGGTGTGTGTATACCTGTGTGTGTAGACGGGTGTGTTGTATATACCTGTGTGTGTAGACGGTGTGTGTGTGTATATACCTGTGTGTGTGGGAACGGTGTGTGTATACCTGTGTGTGTAGACGGGTGTGTGTGTATATACCTGTGTGTGTAGACGGTGGTGTGTATACCTGTGTGTGTGGACGGTGTGTGTGTATATACCTGTGTGTGTAGACGGTGTGTGTGTATATACCTGTGTGTGTAGACGGTGTGTGTATACCTGTGTGTGTAGACGGTGTGTGTGCTGTTGAACATCTGGAAGGACCTGATGTCGTTGACTGGGGATGTCTGGATAGTTTTCTGTACAAAAGATAAGAAACAAACTTAATTCCTGAACACTGATACTGGATCAGTTTCTGCTGCAGGTCAGAGGCTCTAAAATGGAGCCATCCTGGTCGTTTGAGGAGGACAAAGTGGGTTTTCCTTTCTGGGTCATCTCAGAATCATCCTCACCTCATCACGAGGACTGAAGGTGATCTGAGTTGAGCCACCGCCTAAATCCAACATCCCCACTGTGGGTGAGTCTGAGCTGTGAAGACCACCTGAAAGGAAACAGAAGGATCTAGTCATTTATCACATCAGAACCAAACTTCAGGGACCAGATCCAAAACCTGCTGAAAACTCATGAGAGGTTAGGGTTTACCCTGTGGTGATCATATGTTTCTCTCTGTGGAGACCAAACTGGGCTTCAGTCCTTCAGCACTGAGGACCTAAGAGGATGGTTAAATGGTCCAAAACTGGTTTTACTGGAGTTCTGATGGGTTAGTGTTCCAGCAGCAGCTAAAAGCTGAACTGTTTGCTCTTCATTAACATACTACAAATGTTCTGTATCAGTTCTCCATCAGCAGTCAGAACATTCTGGATGTAACTATGTGATAGGACCTCCGGGTTTCCTTGGTGACTGTGGCAGACCTTTCACAGACACTCTGGGAGCGTCTTCCTGAGTTTGGACCAGCAGGTGGAACTCAGGTGGAGCTGGACACGCTGGTACTTGTTGCTGTTGGACTGTCTCTTGTAATTGGACGGAACATGTTTGGACCGTGTTGCGTTCACTACAGCTCGTTATTTCAGCGCCTTAGCAGCTTGGAGTCGAGTAGCAGCAAAATAACCAGGCAGAACCACACGGGTGGTTCTACAGGAACGTTTAGACTAAGCTCAGAACCACGGCCCCCTCCATTAGGATCCCATCATATCTAACTGTGTGCCCCCATTTTTCTTTGGTTCAAACTGGACTTTGGTCCATGATGGGTGTGACGGTAACTGGTTTGGGTTTGGATGCATCATGTGCTGGTTCTGCAGCTGGTTCTATCAGCCCTCTGAGGAGCCATCTCTAAACAAACTGCTTTAAATGTTCAGACTTAGGATCGGCGCCACCTGCAGATCATCTGACCTCCATCAGTGAGAACAGAATCATCAGAACAGTTCAACAGGAGTTTAAATGCTGAGGCTTTGATTAAAGCTTCAGTCCGACCCAATTGGTTCCTTCAGTTGGAAAACTGCTCTGCTGACCAGAATAATTCCCAGAATCCCCCTGGAGGCTTTCAATTAAAAACTGGACTAAATTAGACTTGATGGAAGTGAACTTGATTCCCGCTCTAGAATCTAATAAGTCTGATGATACTGGGCCGTAACGAGAGGAAGTGGATTAAAACACAGGAACTAGACCTTGGATTGAATTCCATTTGGATCGAAGGGGGCTGGATGTAACTGGGACCCAACTGCTAACAGCCAACATCAAGAGTTCTAACTTCCATCGCTCCAAGGGTCAGTGAGTGCACCATGATGAGGAGGTGAAGATAAAGAGGCTGGGTAAAAGCAGAAGAAGCGAACCTGTTCTCTACTGGTCCAAATGAGGCATTGGTTTCCTACAGAACCAGTTGCTTTAGGTCCAGTCCTCCCAGTTAACACGAAGAGGGCTGCTGGTTTAAACCTTGTCTACATGAGATGAGTTTGGAAGTCCAAGAAGAAGGTGAGGTGAGCAATTGAGATGGTTTCTATCTGCTGCACCTTCAGAGGTGAACAATCGTTCTTCATAATGCTCACAGAGAAAGTTGCAACCACTTTAGAGATGGGTTTGGGTTTAAGGATCCATCTGGACCAGCAAACCAAATCCACTTCTAGAAAAACATCTCAGTGCGTAGATGCAGCATTTTCACCTGTGCTCCAGGTGTTAAAGGTTCAGATCTGATCAGTACATCATGTCAGGGACTAAGGTGTTGGTGATGTTCTACCTACCAGTGAGGAAGTTGATGGTGATCCAAGCAGAAATTCCTGAAGGGAGAAGAAGAAGAAAACTACCTGATCATGTTCTGCTTGTCAGCAGCACAGAAACATCATCTGAAGGCAACATTACAAACAATGAGAGGAGAAGCAACATCATCTCCAGACATGTTCAGCTGGAGTTTAGTTAACTCAACAGAACCACGTCCAACTCGCTTTCATTTCTGGAAGGTCTTAATTCTGAAACATCACATGTTCTGCTGTTGAATCTGTTTTTGGTCATTAGTTTCAATTTAGTCATTTTTATTTATTTAATCTCTGTAGTTTATTTAAAACTACAGAGGTACTAAACCTCCCCTAAATCCACTGAAATATGACTCCATTCAGTTTAATTCATGGAGCATCAAACCTGATGTTTCTTCGTGAGCTTTTATGATTTAAACCAGAGCGATGAAACTGAATCACATTTAGCCTCAATAACGTAACACCTCAGAAAATGATGGAAACAACTTCAGAAAATGATGGAAACAACTTCAGAAAATGATGGAAACAACCTCAGGAAATGATGGAAACTGTGAAACTTCCTCTGTTTCTGTCATCTGTAGATGGAAATGCTCATCAGTCTGAGCGCTGAGGAGCAGAAAATGCATGAGAATCATCTAAGGGACACTTTAATTCTCAGCGAGAATAAAACGGTATCGGATCAGCAGATTAACTCCTAACAAGTCAGGTTTGATGGTTCCTAAAGTGGACCAGCTGGAGACAATCATCACACATGTCCATAAATAGCTGCTAAAGTTGCTCCTAACTGTGGAACGATGGCAGCTTTGGTTCAGCTGGAGGACATCACCAATGGAAGAAGTTAGAGATCCTCCTGACCTGCTGGTACATGATGATGCATGACTCATCAGCTGGTTCAGATTGTCCAGGACAATCATCTTGGAGCTCCGCATGGAGCTGGCCTCAGTGGTCCAGAGGGAAACCATTGTTGCATGTCTCACTAATACAACGATGTCTCCTCAGCTCATGATTCCTTCATACTATAATGATAATTATAATAATTATTCTAATTCTAATAGTTGTGTTGGGACCAAACCTCCATCAGGCTCCTGTGTGATGGAGGCTTCTAGATCATTACTGGTGGGACGTCCTGAATGGTTTTAAAGGTTTAAGTTCTTCATAGTGTGTGGTGACAGTCTTCCTAATAGGAGGCATATTCACCTCATTATGATGACCAGCATTGAGCTATGATTGAGCTCAGTGCAGCAGCTAGATGGCGCTGTTTGGATCCACTGCAAAGATTGTAGAACTAAACGGGTTCGACCCGACAAACATTTATTTTTGGTCAGGTTTGAGTCATTCAAAACGTTGCTGGTTTGCTGTAACTGACTACAATCTCACAGTGTAGTCAAAGTCTCTCTTAGCGTTTTTCTGCTGAAAGGTACCGGTTCTTTGACTGACAGCACCGTTGCCATGGTTATATGGTGCCTTCCAGTTATTTATACTACTTTGCATATGAATTTATGGGGGCTGGGACTGGGTGGTCCAAGCACAGATTTCACCACAGAGTGGGATGTATGAAGGCTACGTGTGCGGTGACGGGTCTGCGCACGGTTTCTACATCTCAATGTATTATTCGTGAGCCGCGAGTTTCAGAATTTCTCCCTACCGCAAACTTTTAGTATGAAAGCTGCAAATTCTTCAGGACATGAGGCCCCCTGGACTGCTTGTGAAAATACCGTCTGCTGAAAGCTCGAGGTTATTTTGGCACAGGAGAGAAAAACTACCTGCTGTCCAGCTGGCTTTACGAGAGCAGGTCCAGGTTGTTACGGAACCTGACTCTTCCAGTGAGGAGACATTCCTCCAGTCAGATGTTCTTAGGGTTTCAGGAGATCTTTATCAGGTCAGGATCTGGAGTTCTTCATTAACATTTTGACCAGAAGAGAGAAACACTGCTGGAAGCTAGGTGCAGTCTGCTCCCTGCTGGTGGACCGGATAGGTGTCCTTGCTCCGACAAGCCTTTGGGGCACTCTGCTTTGTGAATCCAGTGCAAACAGCTGAAGCATCAGACAGAAGAGGTGAAAAAAGCAGAATATTAATCCCAACAGAACTATCCTGCTTGCTAAGGCCTCCTTCAGGTTCTCCTGACGTTTCCTCCCTTCAGGGTAAATAATCTCCCAGATTTCTCCTCTGTGGAGAAGTTCCCGGGATCTTACAACAGGCATCAGAGTCCAAGCGTGAACACCTGATGCTGTACTTTGTGGATGTGCTCTGGAATCTGGTTGGTTCTCCTGAATATAATCCAATCCTTTTTAAGTAGTTCATACAAGCAATTATGTCCATGTAGGATAATGTCCCACTTAATCTTGAAGGGGGGAGGGATTATCCGTCCCGTTTATTCCTGAGGCTGAAATCGTTTCTCCTTCTGCGGCGGCAGGATCAGCTCGTTAGGCCCATAAATGCCCTGTAATGATTACTGAATTATCTCTTTAGGCCGGTCCACTTCTCTTCCTTCTGTCGGCGCCATTAATGGACTCATTCCTCGTGCCTCCAGCAGACGTTAAACCTTCCTCTCAGAGTCTAACCGGATTCCACCGGCCTCGTTATCTCCCAGATATTTGGCCGTTCTTGCAGGAATGTTTAACTCGACTCAGATTATCCGGCCCGGCCCAAATGGAAGCGACTTATTGTTAATGGAGATGTGAGTGGTTCCTGGCTGGGTGCTAAGTGCCGGTGTTTACCTCCCTGCTCTCTCTGTATTTAGATGTTTTGTTTGGAAATTGCTTCTTAGCGTCTCTGCTAAGAGTTTTATGGTAAAGCTCCTATGATACGGTTTCTATCAAGCTCTTAATCATCCTCTTCTGCATGTATGCAGGGTCAAAGGTCACTGCTAAAAGGCTCTAATGGAAGAGTTGAAAGCAAATATTCTGCAACAGACTCTAATGTCGTCTTTCAGATGACCTGAATAAGGAAATCCACCGTTCTTCTCCACATGTTGCTCTTAACATCTTTAGTTGGTCCAGCTTCATGTTCTGCTTCTTCGTCTCTCCTCTCTGCAGCTTAAGGAGAACATCTGATGAACATCAGACACCTTCTGCTCTTTCACACCAACATACAGATGTTATTCATCTTTAGCTCCTTGGTTGATTATTTGAGTCTTTTTACACTTTATTAAATATTTAGACAATTTTGTTTCTTCCTGTTCACAAAGTCTGTTTTATTGTAACTTCAAACATATTTAAATATATTTGAATCAGTTTTAAATCTTTTCTGACGATACAGAAATGTTTTTATTTCCTGTCTCATGTTTGATTTTTTATCCAGCAGCAACGGATTCATGAGTTTCATTAGAAAACAGCTGAACATCCATCTGTCACCTGTTGGTGTCGCTCAGCAGAAATCAGTTGTGCTGCAACATCTCCCATCTCGCTTTGCATCATAATCAGACGAGCATAAAACGTTCCTTAGTGATGACTCGTTTGGTGATGACCCGTTTGATTCCCTTACAGTGAATTGTATTAATCTCTGAGTTTTAGACAGGAAGCTGGACAATGTGCAGCAAAGGTCACGGGGTCGGGAATCGAACCTTCTGCGGCTGCATTGAGGACAAACAGGATATGCATATGGAGCAGCTCCCTACTGAAGAATCTGACACCACAGCCCTGCAGAGGAGAACTGTGAACTGGACTCACTGCTTGTTCTGGGCTGATCTTCATAAAACCGTTTGCTGCTCTCTGGAGGAATTACGTATTACAAGATGTAGGACACAGAAGATGTTCTCCAAAACCCAAACCCAGCAGCAAAGAACAGAATCCAGGAGAGCTGAGGGTCAGTGAAGGTCTGGTCTGATGGAGAACAAGATGATTTCTCCAAGTAGACCACCAGATGGCAGTAACAGGCACACACAGACGCTTTAAGCAGCTCTGTGATTACATCTAAACATGATCTTCACACCGGAACTCAGGTCCGGTTTAACTCAGAACTTCCAGTTTATCCAAAAACATGCGAACCGTTCAGCCTGTGGTGGTTCTGTCCAAACAAAGACATGGTACCACCGGGTTTTTGTTCTTCATCTGGTCAGGTTGACTAAAACCTGTGGAGCAGCAGGTTTCAATCTGAATGCAGAAAAATATGAAAGATCACCAGCCAACCTGGACCAGAACCAGCTTCTGACCTGAAGCGGAACAGAACCATTGAGTTGGACCAGAAGACATCATTGGACCCATACCAGAACAGACAGACTGACCCTGACCAGAATAGACCTACTACCGTGGAGCACAACAGATCCACTGACTTAGATCAGAAAAGCTCCGGTCCAGACCTGAACAGAGCCGCTGACCCGAAATTAAATGGCTCCGGTACAACAGAGGAGGAATAAGTCAGGTTGGTCTCATGTGGACCCAAGACTTGTTACCTTCATCGGTTCCGTCCATGATGGACACGCTGTCCTCCCTGGACAGGAAGGGAGACTCCTGGAACAGCGCCCTCACCTGGTAAATAAAACAACAGCAGCAGGTTAAAGTTCAGGATCTTTAAGCTTCAGAATCAGAACCTGCAGGGAAGGAAAGTCTGAATGTGTCACAGCTGATGAGTCTTACGATTAAAGCTGAAGATTAGTTCTGATTCTCTTGGCTGTTCAGTTTTCTAAGCAGAACCAACAGAACCATCTGATGTGGGCCATGTCAGATCAGACAGGATGTACTGATGGAACTACAGAGCGGTGCTGGGGTCAGAATGTTTGGGTTTAAATCAATGATGAGTTGGCTTCAGAGAAAACAGGTCCATATTTCTTCTGTTAGACCATCAGATGAAGGTTTTAGGGTTGGGAGTTCTGGTTCTGATGTCTGAAATGAACTGGGTTGGGTTTTTGTGTTCAACTGACTGAGGCGAGCTTTGGATCCTACCTAGATGTCTTCAGATGATCACCAAACCAAACCTGATGGACCCAAAGACGTTCCAGATTAATTCCCAACAGTTCCTGTTCATCAGGGTAAACCCAGCCTCACCGGACCTCGGTCCATCAGAGCATCATCACCTGGAAACCTGAAGTGAACAGTCAGCGGCCACTTTATTAGGTACACTGAGCTGGACTCTATTTTACCTTGAAGATAGAACTCAAATAAATGAACTCTGGAAGAAGATCTGCCTTCTGGCCTTAATTCTTTAACAAGGGTCCAGAACCACTCCTAAGAGGCTTTGGTCCATATTAACATGTTAGCATTAAAGAGCTGAACCTCCTGTCCCACCACATTCTACAGATGTTCTGTTGGATTGAGATCTGGTGACTGTGGAGACCATTAGAGTCCAGTGAACTGGTTCTAGAAACCAATTTTAGACAATCTGAGCTTTGACACAAGAAGCATTATCCTACTGGACGGAACCATCAAAACATGGGTCCACTGTGGTCATGAACGGATGGGCCCGGTCAGCATCAATATTCAGGGAGGCTGTTGGGTTTAAATGATGCTCAGGTGGTACTGATGGGTCCAAAGTGGGCCAAAAAAGTATCCTCCACACCATGACACCACCAGCACCAGCCTGAACCAGGATGGATCCATGGTCCCATGTTCGCTGTTCTTAGCTGACGGGAGTGGAACCAGGTGTGGTTTTCTGCTGCTGTAGAACATCTCTTCAAGGTTCCTCATATTGTATGTTTAGAGATGGTGTTCTGCAGACCTTGAGACCTTGGTATCTCTCTTCTCTTCTTCAGACCTTTCTCTGTAAACCTGAGAGATGGTTGCGGGTTAAAAGCCCAGAAGATCAGCAGGTTCTGACATACTTAGATCAGCCTGTCTGGTACCTACATTCAAAGTCACTTAAATCCTCTTTGTTCCTCATTCAGATCCTCAGTTTGAACTTTAGCACTGTGTCTTCACATCTAGACGCTGCCCTCTGATTGGCTGAAGAGCCAGTGAAGAGTTGTACCTAAAAAAGTGTCCGGTCAGTGTATAGCCCCCCCGCCCCAGTCTGTATAATCTGCTGAATCAGGTCCAGTTTGATAATAAGAGCAAAGCTGCAGATTAAATCACGTTTCTGCTCTCTGCTGATGGCCCGTTGCCACGTTAGCATGATTACACATTTAAGAGACCGTAAGGTTCTGGTTCTGATCACATGATTTGATACTGAAGAAAATCTGGCTGTTAGAATTAAAACTACTGGTGGTTGTTGAGCTTCGACTGAAAATCTGAGTAAAAAATGGGGTATGCTCCTCTGATCCTGGAACTAAAACATAATTAAAACAGATCATCTTTATATAAACAAATGGTAAAACTCCAGACCTTGTATGGCTCTTTATCAAGTCCTCAGAGACCCAAACGTCCTGACACTGCATTCAGTCATCCGCCCATTCACACGCCAACAGTGGTGAACTACATTATAACCACAGCTGCCCTGAGCTTCTGCTGGCAACAACTTAATGCTCACCCTCTACCGATGATCCACATGGCCCTGTCTTTCAGTGTTTAACCCTTTCTCTCTCCTAGACATAGCTACTGACTGAGCTTTTACTGTAACTAACTCTATGTGCTCTCTTTCAGACTCTAACCTTGAAAACTGGCTCAGAGTTTATCTGTTCTTTCTTTCTAGGTGAAACGACTAAAGGAGCTACATCCATTAACATTTACTTTTCCTTCCCATAGAAAGTACTCCTGGATCAGTGCTTCTTTGTTCTCTTTGGGTCTCTGCTCTGTTCTCTCTAACCCCCAGTCGGTCGTGGCAGATGGCCGCTCACACTGAGCCTGGTTCTGGTTCTGCTGGAGGTTTCTTCCTGTTAAAAGGGAGTTTTTCCTCTCCACTGTCGCTACATGCATGCTCAGTATGAGGGATTGCTGCAAAGTCAACGCCAGTGACTGTCCACTGTCTCTACATGCTCATCCAGGAGGAGTGAATGCTGCAAGTCACTGACTGGATGCAATCTGCTGGGTTTCCTTAGACAGAAAAACTTTTTATCCAATTTGAATAAATAACAGAATCTGACTGCACTGTTCAATGATTAGGATTAATTGGAATGTATAAACCTGAGTTTTGTGAAGTGCCTTGAGACGACATGTGTTGTGAATTGGCGCTATAGAAATAAACTGAAGTGAGACTGAAAATAAGTAACTAGAACCACATGTTCCTGCAATTTGGAAAGATGCTGTTATTGGTCCTGCCCCTAAATCCAGTTTTTCTAAAACTGTTGGTGGTTTTAAACCAGTAGCTCTGACTTCAGGTTAATGAAAATCCTTCAAAGTTTAATCATAGGTGGGATTTTAAAGCAGACTGAGCATCTTTTAGACCCCATGCAGTCTGCATCCAGGCTTTATTGAGGAATGGAGGATGCAATCCTCACTCTGCTAGACCTGCTTTTTATACATCAGGACCCGTATTCTCAAAGATCCTCAGAGTCTCCCAGAGCTCCCATATTATCCTAAACAGTCCTGCCAAGAAGCCTCAGCTTCAACGATTCAGTTCTCTGCTGAGACTCTGAGGAGGAGACGATAGATACCTCTTAGAGTGAGGAGGTGTGGTCGACCCCGTTGCTAGGGGTGGTCGACCCCGTTGCTAGGTCTGGTCGACCCCGTTGCTAGGTCTGGTCGACCCCGTTGCTAGGGGTGGTCGACCCCGTTGCTAGGGGTGGTCGACCCCGTTGCTAGGTGTGGTCGACCCCGTTGCTAGGGGTGGTCGACCCCGTTGCTAGGGGTGGTCGACCCCGTTGCTAGGTGTTGGTTGTTACAATAAAACAAATGTGCTCCCAGTAATCAGTGGAGAGAAATGAACCGATGATAGAATTTAGACTGGATTCAGAAATGTTTAAATCATGATGATGAAACACAGCAAAATTAAATGAATTGTCCCAAAGCATCAACATGTTTGAACTCAGCTTATTTACATCCTCATCCTCATCATTATTCTGATTTGATTATTATTATATCTACTCTCCATTCTGGTCGTTTTCATGCTGCATCTATTTCATATCAATTAATTTCATATTAATATTAAATTCAGCATTTTACTGTGATCTCCTCCTTGTTTAATGAAGTTTAGTTTGGTAAAATGATCGTTTGGAGAAAAGCGAAGTGAACAGAGGAGCAGAGCCTGCTGGTGGAGGAGAAGAGAGGAGTGTTAAAGGTAGATTTGGTCCTGGGGTCACGGTCGGAACCAACAGGCATTCCCAGCAGATCAATGCGTCGTTCCCTTAATAATTCACTGTTGTTCATTGGAGGAGAAGATCTCTCCTTTCCTCCATCTTCTCTGCTTCAGACACTCTTAGGCTCACTAGAAGTCCTCCTCACTACTCTGAACATCTGCTCAGAGGAGCTCTCTGAAGGCCTCAGATGCTTCCTGAGTAACTTTTATCTGACCGGGGCAAAAATCTAAGAAAAATCTTATGATTCGAGAAATTCTCAGATTTATCTTCAATGGCGTCACTAGGAGCTACTTTTAGTCTAAGGATTCTTTGGGAATACGGGACCCGGATCTTAATGGGACACGCGCCTGGCTTTTATCTGGGGATTTTTCCTCTGCTTTTAATATAATTCAACCGTATATTTTAATCAGAGGCTCCTTGATCAGTTTGATTTCAGTAACAATCTGGATCACACTCCTCAGCCTCCATGGTAAGGCCTACGCCACGGTATTGGAGAGGAGAGTCCGGCCGATAGTCGAACCTCGGCTTCAGGAGGAGCAGTGTGGTTTTCGTCCCGGGCGTGGAACACTGGACCAGCTCTATACCCTCTACAGGGTATACTCGAGAGGCTCATGAGGTGAGTTGCCCAACTGGTTCACATGTGTTTTGTGGACTTGGAGAAGGCATTCGACTGTGTCCCTCGTGAGGCCTTGTGGGGGGTGCTCCAGGAGATATGGAATCGGGGGCCTCTTATTAGGGGCCATCCGCCCTGATACGAGCAGAGCAGGAGTTTGGTCCGCATTGCCGGCACTAAGTTCCTGGGATCACCGTGTATACCCACGGCAACCGAGTTTGTCATGTTGACTAAACTCTTTATGACAGGATTTCTAGACACAGCCAAGGGCCGGAGGGGTCTGGTTTGGGACCAGTGGATTTCTTTTCCTTCTTTGCAGATGACGTGGTCCTGCTGGGCCCCTCTAGTGCCAAGACCTACAAGCATGAGCCGGGCGGTTCGCAGCCGAGTGTGAAGCTGGGGCGGGATGAAGGTCAGCTCCTCCAAGTCCGGAGGCCATAGGTACTCGACCCGGAAAAGGGTGCGTTGTCCTCTTCAGGTTGGAGCGGGAGTTCCCTGCCTCCAAGTGGAGGAGTTCAAGTATCTCGGGGTCTGTGTTCACGAGTGAGGGAAGAATGAAGCCGGGAGATTCGACAGACGGATCGGTTGCGGCTGCCACAGTAATGGGGGCGCTGTGCCGGTCCGTTGGTGGTGAAGAGAGAGCTGAGCCGAAAGCGAAGCTCTCGATTTACGGCGTCGGTCTACGTTCCTACCCTCACCTATGGCCATGAACTTTGGGGTCATGACCGAAAGAACGAGATCCCGGATACAAGCGGCTGAAATGAGCTTCCTCCGTAGGTTGGCCGGGCACTCCCTTAGAGATAGGGTGAGGAGCTCGGCCATCCGGGAGGGGCTCGGAGTAGAGCCGCTGCTCCTCCACATCGAGAGGAGCCAGTTGAGGTGCATCTATACCGGATGCCTCCTGGACGCCTTCCTCGGGAGGTGTTCCAGGCACGTCCCACCGGGAGGAGGCCCAGGGGACGGCCCAGGAGATGCTGGAGGGACTATGTCTCTCGGCTGCCCTGGGAACGCCTTGGGCTCCCCTCGGAGGAGCTGGAGGAGGTGTCTGGGGAGAGGGACGTCTGGGTGTCTCTGCTTAGTCTGCTGCCCCTGCGACCCGGTTCCGGATAAAGCGGAAGACGACAAATACGAGTGGGCTGGATCCTGCATGTTTTAATTAACAGCACACAGAGAAGGAGCGTTAACAGTTGTCTGTATGATTTAAAATATACATCCACTGGGTCACCTCAGGGCTGTGTGCCATCACCTCTACTTATTCTGTACTTCAGAGTTCTTCAACATTTTCCAGTCTGGGACCCCCAAACTGATGGAGGGATGGAGCAAGGACCCTCTAGTATATATCTGTCCAGGGACACTGAACCTGGCCACACACACACATATACATTCACCGGCCACTTAACAGCTTGTCAACGCAGTTTTCTAACCAGCCAATCACATGGAAGCAACTCAATGCATTTAGGCATGTAGACATGGTCAAGACGATCTGCTGCAATTCAAACCGAGCATCAGAATGGGGAAGAAAGGTGATTTAAGTGACTTTGAACGTGGCATGGTTATGGATGTGGTGTGCCAGACGGGCTGGTCTGAGTAATTTCAGAAACTGGCTGATCTACTGGGATTTTACCGACGCACTACCATCTCTAGGGTTTACAGACAGTGGTCCGAAAAGAGAAAATATCCAGTGAGCGGGCAGTTCTGTGGGCGAAATGCCTTGTTGATGCCAGAGGTCAGAGGAGAATGGCCAGACTGTTCGAGCTGATAAGAAGGCAACAGTAACTCAAATAACCACTCCTTACAACCAAGGCATGCAGAAGAGCATCTCTGAACGCACAACACGTTGAACCTTGAGGCGGAGGGTCTACAGCAGCAGCAAGACCAAACGGTGCCACTCCTGACAGCTAACAGACAGGAAACTGAAGGATACAATACACAGGCTCACCAACATTGGGACACAGAAGATTGGAAAAGTTGCCTGGTCTGATGAGTCTGATTCTGTCTGCCGACATCGGATGGTTGGGTCAGAATTTGGCGTCAACAACTTGAAGAAGCATGGATCCATCCTGCCTTGCATCAACGGTAGGTTCAGGCTGGTGGTGGTGGTGTAATGGTGTGGGGGATAATTTTCTTTGGCACACTTTGGGCCCCTTAGTACCAAAACAGTTGAGCATCGTGTCAACGCCACAGAGAGCCTACCTGAGTATTGTTGCTGACCATGTCCATCCCTTTATGACCACAGTGTACCCATTTTCTGATGGTCACTTCCACGAGCAGGATAACGCGCCCAAGTGTCATAAAGCAACGCGAATCATCTTAGACTGGTTCTCTTTGAACATGACAATGAGTTCACTGGTGACTCAAATGGGGGGCTCTCTCCACAGTCACCGCAGAAGTCAATCTCCAATCATAGTGTGATGCTATCATGTCACAATATGAGGACACCAACTCTCTGAGGAAGTGTTTTCTGTAGTAGTAAGGCTTGTTGAATCTATGCCACGAAGCATTAAGGCAGTTCTGAAGGCAAAAGGGGGTCAAACCCGGTACTAGCAAGGTGTACCTAATAAAGTGGCCGTGAGTGTATATACACAAAACCAGGACTTGATGACCTGCCAAGTATGGATGGGGTCCTCTTTGTGTGCAGAATGCATTGAGGTTCAGGTTGTGGGTCAGCCTTTTTAGTATGGACCGAACCATAATGACCCGGTTTTATCCTTTTCCTTGGTGTCATGGTTCGGTCATCTAACTCTGAAGGAGATAACTTCCCCCCAGCAGACAGTTAAAGTGGCGTCCAGGGCGTGGCGCTGGTGGTGTAGGAGTTAAATATGACAAAAGAGGCTATAGTCTTCGATGCGGCGGTCCCGGGTTCGAGTCCCGGACCTGCTGACCTTTGGCGAATGTCTCCCCCCCTCTCTCTGCCCCTCTTTCCTCTGCCTAAAATGAAAATGAAAAATAAAAGCCTCTAGTGCCAAACAATATCTTTAAAGTGTCGTCCAGACTGACTGGAGAGTCTCATCGCTGTACAGCAGACAGCCTCTCCTGCTTTAAACTACAACTCCCATCCCCCTCACATTAAAACTACAACTCCCATGCCCCTCACAGAAAGCTGCTGCTGCTGGCCTCTGAATGGAGGTTCTTGGTCCATAAATGTAGGACCAGACATTCTTAGCCAGCTTTGTTCCTGCTGCTGGTGATGAAATCATATAAAATGGATTTTATATTTCATTTAACTTCAGTATTTATTGACAGCAGTTTTGTAGTCATGTTTTATTTATTTGTTCCTTTACTTATTTTTAGCAGAGTCTGGTTTTATTTCCTGTCAGCAGGTCATCGGGTCAGACAGTAAACAGAATACCTGTTCAGTCAACGCTCTGCTGCATCAGCCACTATGAACAGATTCTGACCCGGATTTTGAAGCACTTTAATCCGGATCACCTGACCTAACAGACAGAGTGGTCCAGCTCTGACTGGGATCAGAACTGAAACCTTCTTGGTTCTGTTTACATTCCTGGTTTCCTCATATGTTCCCCTCTTGTTGACATAGTTGTGCTGCTGTCGCTTCCATGAGGCGACCCAACAGAACAGCAGCCACACAGAACCGATCAGTGTCCAGGCAGAGAAACCTTCAGACTGGGACCATAGGGGCAGTGGTTGCCTAGTGGTGAGAGAGCAAGGCATTTGCTTACCGGAGAGGCCACAAGTACCCTGGTTCAAATCCCACAGCCTGCCATTTGGGTCCCTGAGCAAGACCCGTATCCTCTGAATGCTCCCCGGAGCCCTCTGCCCCATAAGGGACGGGTTGAATGCAGAGGATCATTTCTCCATTGTGAGATCAATGAAGTCTAACTTATTATTATTGTTATCTCTGCTCAGTGTGACATCAATCAGAACCAACAGCTGAGAGTCTCACCTTGTCCAGCAGCTGGTCAGCCTTCTCTCCAGGCAGCAGCCTCAGACCGGCAGTGGCCTTCAGAACCACTGGGGTTCTGGTCCACATGGAAGGAGGGACACTGGACTTGGCCACATCCAGGAGCTCCATGATGCTGACGGAGCACTGTAAACAGACACCATTTGTCTCTTTATGACTGTTTTATCAGTTTAGATTCTGGATACATTCTAATTCTTATTGGTCCATATTTCTGATTGGTTCTTGTTCTCTCTGGTGTATATTTCTGATTCTGGCTCTGGTCCTTCTGTAAATTCATTGCGTTTCTTTTTGGCTGTTTATCGTCTCTGTAATTTTTTATGATTATCAGAACATTTCATGATGTTTGTACCAATAAGGAGGGGTCACTGTTTACTGATCACTTCCATCATTATTTAGCAGAACCGGACCTCTCTTTGGACCCTTTATGACCTGGTTTAACACCTACAGCCTCCCCTGAGTTCCTATAATCTCTAAGTGAAGCTCAGTGAAAGCAGAGATACCTTCTGTGGATCATCGGCGTACGCTGACAGGCCGGGTTTGATGGCTCTGAAGCTCTCGTGGTCCAGTCTGGGTGGTCCTGCAGGAAGAAGAATCCACACCCAGTTCACCATGATCCAGCCCACCAGGAAAAAGAGCTCAGAGTGGGTCCGAAACCAGTTATTAAGTCCTGGGTCTGCAGGGCTAACTCTGGATCTGGACCTTTGTTAAGTTCTCACCAGCAGTCCCAGTCTATTGAACTAACTGGTTCTGCCATCGGCCCATTAGCTCCCATGCTAACAAAGGAGCCAATCAGCACTCAGCCTGCAGTAGCTTAGCTTTTAAATGTCATAAGGAAGCATTTGGAAAAGCTCATCTAAGCTTGGTGATGGATCTGGGTCCATCAGAACCAGGAAGCTGCAAACACATCTCCGACTTACTGATAACATCCAACATGTCTGCAGCGAAAACAGCCAGTTGTGACCCGAGAGGATCCATGTGAATCCATGACATCCATCGAGTATCATGATTTATATCCACAACCATCAGAACCTCTGCTTCCCCTCAGTGTTCCTCATCTGAGCTCACACACAGAACCTAGAGTAGACTTTATGGAGTCTGAATCAGTACACAGGTCCAGTTCAATCATTTAGACTTCAAGAGAGGAAACCCAAAAAGAAACACAGTCCATCCCAACCTGTGTGTCCCAATCCGCCCCAGTCTGTTTTAGTCCACCCCAAGCTGTCCCAGTCTGCCCCTTGTTCTTTCTGGTCTGCTTGTCCTAACCCATCCCAGTCCATCCCAGTCTGTCCCAGTTTAACATCCAAACATATTACAGATGAAGGTAATCAGAGTGTTGGTACCTTCATTCTCCATCTGGAATCTGAAGATATGGACTCTGGTCCCTGTGCTCCCAGCATCAAACATGATGCCGTACCAAATTCTGTCTCCATTAGAGGAGTCAGACCAGTCTGCTCTGGTTCTGTCTGAGCCGGGTCGGAGGTGTGGAGGCAGTCTGTAGGAGGACGGTCTGAAGGAGGAGTAGTGATGCTTCAGGAATATGAGGTAGACCATCAAGAGGACCAGGAACAGGAAGATGCCAGCCAGCTTGGATCTCTTCATCACCACTCATTCTGGGAGTAGCTGGAACCAAAGTCCAAGAACAAAAAACCTTTAACAATAGAAGAACCTGACCCAAGACTTGACAAAGGAGAACCAGAGAACTCACAGAGAACCTTAGACCTGCATCATCAGAGGCAGTTATCAGCTGGCACCACATGATTGGATCAGGTTTGGTTTCCGTCTCCTGGTAATACCCTCAGGTACAATGTTATAGTTCTAGTTCTATCTGTAGAACCGGTCCAACAACATATGTTGCAGCCTTTGTCCTTCTGATTCTCAGATCTGTTCCTAGGTGTTACTGGGCTCAGGGTTGGATGTGAACCAATGATCTATGTCTTCTTCATCAGTCCTGCGGGACCTTCGGACTGATCTGACCCTCACAGGGATTCAGGCTGTACGGTTCTGCTGAGAGATTAAAGTAGAACCAGGACAGACCACGAAACCCCTATTCAGTTTCACCCCAGGGTTTTGGGTCAGAACTCAAATATTTTTTTAATTTTTCATAATTCCAAGCTCAACAAAAACCCAGGTCCACTTAAAGAAAAGGAACCCCACAGCATGATGCTGTTACCACCATGCCTCACTGTGGGTATGGAGTTGATTCAGAATTTAGATTTTCAAAAGTTCTGCTTTTGTTTCATCAGACCAGAACACATTGTCCAACCAGGTTCTGGTGTACTTGAAGCAGGCCCGGATGTCTCGTGTGGAGGTAAAAGGCTTCTGTCTTACTGTTAGGGACGGGTCCTTTGGACAAATGTGTTCTCAATATTTTGTGGCATTTTTTACAATCACAATAAAAAGTATATACACACTTATCTGATTCATGTTTTGGTTCTGAAGCAGACATCAGAACCTCAGATAGATGTCTGTCTTTATGATAACAGGATGAATATTTCTTCTTATGATTATTTCATGGTAACAACATATTTGTCCTTCGCTGCTTCCAGTCCTACTCTTCAGTCCAGAAGCTACAGAATTTCTCAAACATCTCTAATCACCTCTTTCTTAGTAACCTTGGAGGACTGAAGGGACTACTGGGTCTGTTGGCTGCAACATTCTCTGAGTTCATGCTCTACTTGCTGCTAATAACTTCCGCCTGCTGGTCAGAGTCTTCCTGCAGCAGATGTTCCCACCTAATGCTGAAGATGGAGCCCATAATGGTCACAGACACTGCTGGAGGTCTCATGGAGGTGAGCAGCCCTTTTAACCCATCTCTGTCTCTCTAACAGTTCTGATGAAATGTCCAGTTCTTCTAAGGTCCCTGTTGTCCCATATTGTCTCCACATATGGATGACTGTCCTCTCTGTGAATACATCATAGTCTGGAGTTATTTTGTGTCCTTCTGCTGACTGATACCTATGAACAGTAGATCCTTCTTGGATCTCTGTGACCTCCCTTTTAGCTAAACGATCAACTATGATCAGCTGATTATTATTTCCGGTTCATCTGACCCACTTTAACGGATTTAAGTTGGGAACTCAAGCAGACTAGATGCGGAAACCGAATCTGAAGCGGTTTCAGGTAAACCAGCAGCCATATTATAACCCAGTTAACAGATAAACTGGGACTGGGAACTCATGTGTGAACATTATAGGAAATCTAAAATCTCACCTCGTTCTGCAGAGAAATCTTTGTTTATTAGTCAGTTTGAGCATCGAGGGAAACCTGAAAGTCACCAAAGTTCCAAGTTTTCTCGGTAGAAATAACCGGCTGCCTTCATCTTCAGTGGAATAGTGATGATGATGAAGAGTGATGTAGAACTTTGTTAGCTCAGACGGAAGCCGTTTAGTCCTAACTTTGATAAGATTAACCGACCATGAGCCGGTAAAACCAACGAACCCGACAGTTACCGATCCGAACAGAACCAGTCAGCTGCTCCAGTTCATTTGGACTCCAGCAGTCAGGAGATCAACCCGGAAACATCCCAGTAAAACATCTCAGGCGGTAAAATTCCGGTTTGACTACCTTACAGGGTTTACAAACCGGCGCGCCCCGATGACGTCAGGGCACACGCACCACAGTGACGTAGCCAGTAATACGTCATTTTATTTTATGAAACGTTGTGTACAACACCATGTAGCATGTACAATACATGTGTATGTTCACGTACATGTTTAAGGCGCACATATTAGTAGAGGATGAAGATAATGACGCGTCAGACGTCAAAACAAAATTAAAAACAAGAAATTCTAATAATGATAATAATAAAAATAAAATAAAAAACATACAGAGGGGCTCAAATGTCCTCAAATAATTTCAGCTCTGTATGAGCGTCAAGGAGCTGTACACCATGCTCGTTTGGCATCCGTTTTAAGGCTGATTCATTTATATATATTTTATATATATATATATATATATACTTCAAGGCTGGACTATTGTAATTCTTTACTACCAGGATGTCCACAAAATGCAGTTAAAAGCCTTCAGCTGATTCAAAATGCTGCAGCAACAGTTCTGATGAAAATTAAAAAGAGAGATTATATTTCTCCTATTTTAGCTTCCCTTCATTGGCTCCCTGTTAAATCCAGAATAGAATTTAAAATTCTCCTCCTCACATATAAAGCCCTTAATGATTTAGCTCCATCATACATCAGAGATCTGATTGTTCCATATGTTCCTAACAGAGCACTTCGTTCTCAGACTGCAGGTTTACTGGTGGTTCCTAGAGTCTCTAGAAGTAGAATGGGAGGCAGATCCTTTAGTTATCAGGCTCCTCTCCTGTGGAACCAGCTCCCAGTTTTAGCCCGTGAGGCAGACACCCTGTCTACTTTTAAGGCTAGGCTTAAAACTTTCCTTTTTAATAAAGCTTATAGTTAGAGTGGCTTAGGTTATCCAGAGCTATCTCTGTAGTTAAGCTGCTATAGGCTTAGGCTGCTGGAGGACATAATGACCACTTTCACCCTCTTCGCTACATTCTCACACTACTCTCCAATTTTGCATTATTTGCTGTTATCTCAGCTTTTAACTTTGTTCTCTCTCTTTTCTCTTCCTAGAAGCTACACCTGGCCTGACTCTGTGTCTACCTGTAACACCTTTCTGGAGAGGGGCATCGTCCGAGCTTTCTGCTGGCAACAACTAATGCTCACCCTCTACCGATGATCCACATGGCCCTGTCTTTCAGTGTTTAACCCTTTCTCTCTCCTAGACATAGCTACTGACTAAGCTTTTACTGTAACTAACTCTATGTGCTCTCTTTCAGACTCTAACCTTGAAAACTGGCTCAGAGTTTATCTGTTCCTTCTTTCTAGGTGAAACGACTAAAGGAGCTACATCCATTAAAATTTACTTTTTCTTCCCATAGAAAGTACTCGTGGATCAGTGCTTCTTTGTTCTCTTTGTGTCTCTGCTCTGTTCTCTCTAACCCCCAGTCGGTCGTGGCAGATGGCCGCTCACACTGAGCCTGGTTCTGGTTCTGCTGGAGGTTTCTTCCTGTTAAAAGGGAGTTTTTCCTCTCCACTGTCGCTACATGCATGCTCAGTATGAGGGATTGCTGCAAAGTCAACGCCAGTGACTGTCCACTGTCTCTACATGCTCATCCAGGAGGAGTGAATGCTGCAAGTCACTGACTGGATACAATCTGCTGGGTTTCCTTAGATAGAAAAACTTTTTATCCAATTTGAATAAATAACTGAATCTGACTGCACTGTTCAATGGTTAGGATTAATTGGAATGTATGAACCTGACATTTGTGAAGTGCCTTGAGACGACATGTGTTGTGAATTGGCGCTATATAAATAAACTGAATTGAATTGAATTGAAACAAAAGAAACCTAGTGGAAAAATACAACACAGAAATGCAGAAGACCTTTTTGCGCCACAGGCAGATTAAGATCACGAAGGGTTATCTGGTCAACAGAAGACTGGAGGCGTGGTAAGGCGTATTCGTCACTTCCTGTTTTGCACTTGGTGGATTGTTTGGTGTGTGAAGGCTTTCTCATTTAATCAGTTTTCTCTCTAATGTGATATCTCTTACTAATACATAAGCACGTTAAAACACATACTTTCTGTTGCTGTATTTAACGTTTGGCGACTCTCCGTGTTTTACACGGTTTTTTCTAGTAATGGTAAGGGGTCGCTAGCTTAGCGTTAGCTTTAGCTCCACCATGGCTACCCGTTCTGCTGTTTCTCTCTCTGAGTTTCCTCCTCTCTCTTGCTCTCTGTGTCAGATGTTCAGTTACTCCTCTGCCTCCTTTAGTGATAATGGTACGTGTAATAAATGTAGCATTTTTGTAGCTTTGGAGGCGAGGGTGTCGGATTTGGAGGCCCGGCTCCGCGCTGTTGAAAAACCAGCAGATAGCCGAGGCCCCTTAGCCAGCGCGGAGCCACCGAGGGTAGCTCCCCGTAACAGTCCTCCAGCAGAGCCCGTGCAGCCGGGATCTCAGGCCGGCTGGGTGACGGTACGCAGGAAGCATAGTCCTAGATCTCAGCCCACAGGTCACCACCAACCTGTCTGTGTTTCTAATAGATTTTCCCCGCTCAGCGACACACCTGCTGAGAAGCCAACTCTGGTAACTGGCAGCTCCATAGTCAGAAACGTGGCACTAGAGACACCAGCGACCATAGTCAAATGTCTGCCAGGGGCCAGAACGGGCGACATTAAATGCTACCTGAAACTGCTGGCTAAGGATAAGCGTAAATACAGTAAGATTGTTATTCACGCTGGCGGTAATGACACCTGGTTACGTCAATCGGAGGTTACTAAAGTTAGTGTTGCTTCGGTGTGTAAGTTTGCCAAAACAATGTCGGACTCCGTCATTTTCTCTGGTCCCCTCCCCGATTTAACCAGTGACGACATGTTTAGCCGCATGCTGTCATTCAACCGCTGGCTGTCTAGGTGGTGTCCAGAAAACAATGTGGGCTACATTGATATTGGCGAACATTTTGGGGAAAACCTGGTCTGATCCGGAGAGACGGCATCCATCCCACTTTGGATGGAGCAGCTCTTCTTTCTAGGAATCTGGCCGAATTTATTAGTTCTCCAAACCTCTGACAACCCAGGGTTCAGACCAGGAAGCAGGGTCGTAGTTTAACACTCCTCTCTGCAGCTTCTGTACTGCTACCCACCCATTACCCTATTAAGACAGTGTCTCGCCCACGGCCAAAATTGAATAGATTAAAAAATAATCTAAAAAGAGAAATCGGGAAAATCTCATAAAAATAAACACAACTCAGACTAAAAATAAAAATAAAACAATTAAATGTGGCTTACTGAACATAAGATCTCTCTCTTCAAGACTTTGCTAGTTAGTGACCTGATTTGTGACAATCAGATTGATTTATTTTGCCTCACAGAAACCTGGCTGCAGCAAGAGGATTATGTTACTATAAATGAGTCAACTCCTACTAATTATTTAAATTTTCACATTCCTCGAAATACTGGGCGAGGAGGAGGAGTAGCAACCATCTTTCAGTCCGATTTATTGATTAGTCCCAGGCCAATCAATAGCTATTTTATTAAGAAGAAACTCTTTGACATACTCCCGAAGATGATTACTTCATCCTCAACAAGTGAGACAACATTGGAAATAACTGTAGAACCTGATCTGTGTTTGGACTGTTTTGATCCTGTGGAGCTTCCAGAGTTATCAGAAATATTAGCTTCATCTAAACCTTCAACTTGTATCTTAGACCCAATCCCAACCAAATTATTTAAGGAAGTGTTCCCTCTGATTACCAGCCCCATTTTAGATATGATTAATCTATCTTTAGTAAATGGATATGTACCACAGGATTTTAAGGTAGCTGTAATTAAACCTTTGCTTAAGAAACCTTCGCTTGATCGAGATGACTTAAAAAAATTACAGACCGATATCCAATCTTCCATTCTTATCTAAAATTCTTGAGAAAATAGTTGCTAATCAAATGTGTGAGCATTTACACAGCAATGACCTGTTTGAAGAGTTTCAGTCAGGTTTCAGAGCTCATCATAGCACTGAAACGCTCTGCTGAAAGTCACTAATGATATTCTTATTGCCTCAGATAATGGACTTGTGTCTGTACTGGTTCTTTTAGATCTCAGTGCTGCATTTGATACAGTCGATCATAATATTCTCTTAGAAAGGCTGGAATATGCTGTAGGGATCAGGGGAACAGCGCTAGGCTGGTTAAATCTTATTTGTCTGACAGATTCCAGTTTGTTCATGTAAATGATAAATCATCTTTAAACTCCAGGGTTAATTGTGGAGTACCACAGGGTTCAGTACTTGGGCCAATTCTCTTTACTATATATATGCTTCCAATAGGTCAAATTATCAGGCAGCATAGGATAAATTTTCACTGTTACGCTGATGATACTCAGCTGTACTTATCCATAAATCCTGATGAACCCAACCAGTTAGATAGACTACAAGCATGTCTTGAAGACATAAAAACTTGGATGACTTTAAATTTTCTGCTTCTAAATTCAGACAAGACAGAAGTTGTCGTCTTTGGACCGGAGTCTTTAAAACAGAAACTGCTCAGTCAATCACTTAACCTGGATGGCATTAAATTGACCTCCGATAATAAAGTAAAAAACCTTGGTGTTATTTTTGACCAGGACATGTCATTTGGATCCCATATTAAACAGGTTTCCAGGATTTCCTTCTTTCATCTCCGGAACATTGCCAAAATTAGAAATATCCTGTCCAGGAGTGACGCTGAAAAACTAGTCCATGCATTTGTTACTTCAAGGCTGGACTATTGTAATTCTTTACTATCAGGATGTCCACAAAATGCAGTTAAAAGCCTTCAGCTGATTCAAAATGCTGCAGCAAGAGTTCTGATGAAAATTAAAAAGAGAGATTATATTTCTCCTATTTTAGCTTCCCTTCATTGGCTCCCTGTTAAATCCAGAATAGAATTTAAAATTCTCCTCCTCACATATAAAGCCCTTAATGATTTAGCTCCATCATACATCAGAGATCTGATTGTTCCATATGTTCCTAACAGAGCACTTCGTTCTCAGACTGCAGGTTTACTGGTGGTTCCTAGAGTCTCTAGAAGTAGAATGGGAGGCAGATCCTTTAGTTATCAGGCTCCTCTCCTGTGGAACCAGCTCCCAGTTTTAGCCCGTGAGGCAGACACCCTGTCTACTTTTAAGGCTAGGCTTAAAACTTTCCTTTTTAATAAAGCTTATAGTTAGAGTGGCTTAGGTTATCCAGAGCTATCTCTGTAGTTAAGCTGCTATAGGCTTAGGCTGCTGGAGGACATAATGACCACTTTCACCCTCTTCGCTACATTCTCACACTACTCTCCAATTTTGCATTATTTGCTGTTATCTCAGCTTTTAACTTTGTTCTCTCTCTTTTCTCTTCCTAGAAGCTACACCTGGCCTGACTCTGTGTCTACCTGTGACACCTTTCTGGAGAGGGGAATCCTCCAAGCTTCTGCTGGCAACAACTTAATGCTCACCCTCTACCGATGATCCACATGGCCCTGTCTTTCAGTGTTTAACCCCTTCTCTCTCCTAGACATGGCTACTGACTGAGCTTTTACTGTAGCTAACTATGTGCTCTCTTTCAGACTCTAACCTTGAAAACTGGCTCAGAGTTTATCTGTTCCTTCTTTCTAGGTGAAACGACTAAAGGAGCTACATCCATTAACATTTACTTTTTCTTCCCATAGAAAGGACTCCTGGATCAGTGCTTCTTTGTTCTCTTTGTGTCTCTGCTCTGTTCTCTCTAACCCCCAGTCGGTCGTGGCAGATGGCCGCTCACACTGAGCCTGGTTCTGGTTCTGCTGGAGGTTTCTTCCTGTTAAAAGGGAGTTTTTCCTCTCCACTGTCGCTACATGCATGCTCAGTATGAGGGATTGCTGCAAAGTCAACGCCAGTGACTGTCCACTGTCTCTACATGTTCATCCGGGAGGAGTGAATGCTGCAAGTCACTGACTGGATGCAATCTGCTGGGTTTCCTTAGATAGAAAAACTTTTTAACCAGTTTGAATAAATAACAGAATCTGGCTGCACTGTTCAATGATTAAGATTAATTGGAATGTATGTACCTGACTTTTGTGAAGAGCCTTGAGACGACATGTGTTGTGAATTGGCGCTATATAAATAAACTGAATTGAATTGAAATATATGTGCCGTTGACTGTTGGAAAATATTACATAGTCTGTTACTAAATGCATATAATGCAGGGACTACACAGTGACTGTGTTGATCAGAGCCAGCTGTGGGAGGCCGCCATAATGACTGAGTCATGCCTGGATTTGGCGGTCATGTTGGAGGCCAGCCTCGACACAGAGATGAGTTTTAGCGAAACTTACAAAGTAACGTCTTTTTTACTACAGAACCTTCATGTGAATTTATTAGACTACTTTGCTGTCAGACTACTGAACTCTGGACAATAATACTGCACTAAACCACATTTGTGACACTTTATTAGCTTATTGCTGCAACATGATGTGTACTTTTTATTGCACGCCATTAGTGCTTTTGTTTTTATGTGAGTTGAATGGTTCTTATCCTAAGCATTTCATTGCATTGTTTACTGTGTGTTAACATGCATATGACAAATAAACCAATACCAATGCTATATCAGTGCTGTTTGTTTGTGAGCAGTTTGTCATGTGTTCTGCTGTTCCAAAATGCACAGCTTTCTAAAGGTGATTAACAACTTTTGCTTGGGAACGCAAAAAAAAAATCCCTCCATGTAAAATCTGTACTGCTGGCTTTCTGTTCAAATGCCAGAATATATGAAGATATATATATATATATATATATATATATTATATATATAGTGATCCTGATCATCATGTTAAAGGTGACCTGTTATACTTCCTTTTAAACATTTGGGATAGGTCTATGGGCTGTACAAAACACGTTACTTCCTTTTTTTTTAAACAAAATCATTCTCAGATGATGAGATTCCACCTTCTCAGTTTCCCCTTTTTGAAAATTTTGTTGCCTTACTATAGTGGCCTTTATTTTTCCCAGTATTTTTTGACAGAAGATAGACAGGAAATGGGGGTGGAGAGAGGGGAAGACATGGGGTAAATGTCGGGCTGGTACTCGAACCCGGGATGGCCACGTCGAGGACTTAGGCCTCCGTAAATGGGTAGAGTGTTGAACCCCCTACACCACCAGCGCTGCACCCATTTCCCCTTTTTTAAGCGCCTGTCAGAATGAGCTGTTTTAGGGCTCAGTCACTTTTATGCAAATAAGCTGTATCTGGCCACGCCCCCAACCAGCACTGATGTTTTCTTCAGTCTAATGGTGCCTTCAGACTGAATGCGATTCCAGCAAATTTTTCACCTCATTCACGTGCTGTCGCTCGCCTAACGTGGCCAACAGGCGACAACGCTCCACTCGCCTCATCGCGTCATCAAATAGGAGGAGCTTCTATCTGCCGCTTGCCGGATTTAACTCAACCTGGAGTGAGTCACGGTGCTTTATTTATGGAAAGCCAAACAACGCCACTGGTGTCGACTTCCCTGGGTTCACCAGAGATGGAACCAGTTCGGATAGTACCACCACCTACGGCAGGAGCAACTTCTGGATGACGGTAGCTTTCATCGGTACTTCTGTCTGTCAAGGACCCAGTTTGAGGACCTGTTGCCCCGCGTTGGGGGACGAATCAACCCCCGGGACACCAACTGCTGGTGCTGCATCGATGCTGCAGAATGCCTGTCCATCTGTCTTGGTGAGTAAATAAATCTCAGCTCAATTGATAAACAGTCAAATTGTACTGTTCACATTGTCTAAATATAATAAACATTTTTGTGCCTAAACATATAGACAAGGATGCCAAAATACACCAGGCAAAATACACCAGAACTGATATGACAACAGAATGTAGCATGGTAGCCATACTGAATAATTATGTAATAACGGCTGATCGGTGACCTAAAAATCAGGCTTGCTGACATATGCATCTGAAAATTAAATACTTATGAATGAAATATAATTTCCTTCATGAACATAGATGTACCCTCAGCAACTGCTGTGAGTTTCATATTCGTGTGACAACTTTTTGCTGAAAAGAAGGCTATAGACGAGACGCGAAATTGACAGAAAAGTTCAGATTTTTCACCTCCAGCGAAATTCGCTTTGTGTCCATTGTGGGTTCTGCTTCGCTCTATTTGCCGTAATCGCGCCGCTTGCACCACTAGAAACATGTCCTTCGCATCGTTTTGCTCCTGAACGCGGCTTTATGTAGGGAAAACGTGTAAATCACTCGCTCCGGTCGTGTCATCCGCGTTCAGTCTGAACGCACCATAAGTCTTTCTGTAAATCCTGACGTGTTCTGATTTGAGTTCTCAAAGCAGTCCATGGTGAAGTGATTCATGCAAACTAATACTGTCTACAGCAATTGACTGGAACATTGAACTCAAAATAAAATGAGGCCACGAATCTTTGTTATCCCCCAGCGGGAGAATGTGCACGGACACAGCAGATCTTCCCAGCTCTTTAGCCAATGTAAAGGTAAGACATACATGACAATACACAAACATTTGTGGAAATATCACTGTAATATTTGAAAACTGTATGTTACAGAAACTACAGATCCAGATGGAGGCAATGGTGATGCTGAAGCCATGGGTCATCCTTGATAATGATAATGCTGAATTGCCATCTCGTCAATCCAGTATCCAAGCCCTCATAGATGAGACAAAATCTAGGCTTGACTTTTGATTTTCAGCTTCAGTTTCACAACCCAGATTTTGATAATATAATTTGTTTAATTTGGTTGAAGTAGAAGACCTGCCAGGCACAGCATCTGTCAAAGTTGTCAGATTGGTTGAGCTGGACCGGATTTCAACCAGCACCGATGACACAATCATTCTGACTGATAGCACTGATCGCACAGATTCACCAGAACGTATTAGTCGGTGGCCAGAGGATTTTATTGTTCCGATATTTTCTTATGAGGTGGAACATGTGCTAAGGGAAGGTAATGCAGCATATGAAAAAGGTGGGAAATTAATTACACTAACTAGAGATTAAAAACACATCATACTTGAGACAGTGGGAGAAGAAATCTATAGACTAAAGGCATATCCTAGTAGCACACAAATTAGCAAGGCTGCAGAAGCTTTAGTTAGAAAACACCCCTGTCTGAAGGAGACAATGCTTCACTGGGTGGGAAGGATGGAAGAATGGTCTCAGACATACAATAGGAAAACAAAGAAACAAATTGCCTAAAGCTGGCATCAAGCATGTTGCTGTAAATGCTGGAGAGCGTAGTAGAACAAACCCAGGAGCTGCACCAAGGGCCAATATCAAAAGACCTAGAAGAGGTGAGCAGTACAAGAAGGCCTCTGCAGAAAGGGACGTGCCTCTTATGTAGTAATCATGTAGTATGCAGTGTTTTGCTCATATCCTTTTTGGTAATTTTTGGCTCCTCTGTGAATTTCACCGGATCACCCATCAGCATCTGCCACCTGTGTTTTATGCTCCTCAGCTGACTGGACTGTACAAAAAGAAGAAAACTGGACTGGTTGGTGAGAAGATGGAGCAACATCTGCTGTCATATCAGCAACAGGTACTTCCACTCTGTTCCCATTGTCATGCTTAATTTTTTATCTGTTAAGGACAACACAACATGCATGCAACAAGAACAGCAGCCCTGGCTGGCCTACCCATTTACCTCAAGAAGGATCCTTCAGACATGTCCAAAACATGCAAGGTCTGTTATACTTGTAATTTCAAAAAAAGGTTATACTGCATAAAATCATAAAATTGGAAAAAACTAAGAAAACGATCAATATTTTTGCACTCTATAAGACATTTCAGGATGAAATGGAGTTTTAAGAAGGTGCAGTTGAAGAGGAGGTGTCTGCAGGAGTTCCTCTCTCACCATAAGTGATCGTTGCGCTTCAGGATCGGATTCATCACTTATGTACTGATACGCTGGTGTGTTTGTTTGGGCTCATCCATGCTCTGCATCTGAGCTATTCCGAGAAGTTTAGTGGCTTCTTCGAGTTCAGTCAAGTAGTGTTGCTCCTGAAGCTAGACGACGAGAGAAACTAAATTAAATCTAAATTGCGACACTGAAAAATGAGCTGGTGTGGATAGAGGTCAATACTTTTATGCTTGTCCAGAAATCAGTAGTGAGTGGCGTTATTTCTGTTATTGAATTTGTTCAGATTATTGGCCGTCTAAAAAGGCAATATGCAGAAAGCTAAGAATAAGCACACAGATCAAATGAATACCTGAAATTATTATTATTGTGTTAATGCTGCTCGTACAGTTTGGTGCAATCGGTCTCCCTTGGATTGAGTAACACTATTAAAGTTTTAAGTTTTTAAAATAAGAACCTAACCTTAAGTTATTTTACCTTAATTTAAATATGAACATGTAACACTTTTAAATAAGTTCGAATAAAATCAGCATTTGAGTACAATATACTAAATAATTTAACTAAATAAAAAGACTAAATAAACGTAATGCTTCTAAGTTTCGTTATTGTAATTGCTTTGGGTTCTGTCAGGATCTGCCCTTTTTGGGTTTTGTGTTTGTTTCCTTCTTGAGTTAGGTGTTTCTGTTCCTTCTTGATTAATAGTTATGTTTATTTATTCCTTCTGTTATCCTGGTGTTTTAGTTTAGTCTACACTTCTGCCTCTTAGTTTTAGTAGTTCCTTCTTCCCTCGTCCATAGGTCCCTTTGGTTATTGTTACTCATTTGTTTATTCCTTAGAATTGTTTCTCCCTCAAGTTTATTATTATTAGTACAGTTTCTCTTTGTCTGTTCTTTATGGTTATTTCCCTTCTTTAGTTTTATTTAGTTTTAGTTTCTCGTTTAGTATTCTTCTGCTTGTTTACTTCTAGTTGTTTCCATGTCCTTAGATTTAGTTCCTTCTAGAGTTACTTGTTATGTTAGCTTATGTTCTGTTTAGTTTCTCGTTCCACGTTTTGCCCAGTTAGTGTTTCCCTTCAGATCTGTTTCCCTGAGTTTGTTGTTTAGTTTAGTTTCTCCTCATGTTCCCATAGCTCAGTTTCCCCGTAGCCATAGTTACCTACAGGGGTTGGACAATGAAACTGAAACACCTGGTTTTAGACCACAATAAATTATTAGTATGGTGTAGGGCCTCCTTTTGCGGCCAATACAGCGTCAATTCGTCTTGGGAATGACATATACTAGTCCTGCACAGTGGTCAGAGGGATTTTAAGCCATTCTTCTTGCAGGATAGTGGCCAGGTCACTACGTGATACTGGTGGAGGAAAACGTTTCCTGACTCGCTCCTCCAAAACACCCCAAAGTGGCTCAATAATATTTAGATCTGGTGACTGTGCAGGCCATGGGAGATGTTCAACTTCACTTTCATGTTCATCAAACCAATCTTTCACCAGTCTTGCTGTGTGTATTGGTGCATTGTCATCCTGATACACGGCACCGCCTTCAGGATACAATGTTTGAACTATTGGATGCACATGGTCCTCAAGAATGGTTCGGTAGTCCTTGGCAGTGACGCGCCCATCTAGCACAAGTATTGGGCCAAGGGAATACCATGATATGGCAGCCCAAACCATCACTGATCCACCCCCATGCTTCACTCTGGGCATGCAACAGTCTGGGTGGTACGCTTCTTTGGGGCTTCTCCACACCGTAACTCTCCCGGATGTGGGGAAAACAGTAAAGGTGGACTCATCAGAGAACAATACATGTTTCACATTGTCCACAGCCCAAGATTTGCGCTCCTTGCACCATTGAAACCGACGTTTGGCATTGGCATGAGTGACCAAAGGTTTGGCTATAGCAGCCCGGCCGTGTATATTGACCCTGTGGAGCTCCCGACGGACAGTTCTGG
Organism: Crenichthys baileyi; assembly: GCA_036173005.1. Taxonomy (NCBI): domain Eukaryota; kingdom Metazoa; phylum Chordata; class Actinopteri; order Cyprinodontiformes; family Goodeidae; genus Crenichthys; species Crenichthys baileyi. Next base: position 201,987 of record JAHHUM010001233.1, read on the forward strand.
TGGAAACAGGAGAGTTGAGGTGCACATTTAATTCTGCCGTGATTTGGGCAGCCGTGGTTTTATGTTTTTTGGATACAATCCGGGTTAGCACCCGAACATCCCTTTCAGACAGCTTCCTCTTGCGTCCACAGTTAATCCTGTTGGATGTGGTTCGTCCTTCTTGGTGGTATGCTGACATTACCCTGGATACTGTGGCTCTTGATACATCACAAAGACTTGCTGTCTGGTCACAGATGCTCCACTTTTTAACCTCCTCCACTTTTTAACCTCTGAGTCAGAGAACAGATTATAATGGAGGAATATAAGGTTAGTTAGATGTAGATGCATTCTTTTATTAGAGTTACTTTTATCCACAAAGTTTACTCCAAACATTTGAAGAGCAGGTAATGGAAGGTTAGCTGTTTGAATGTATATATTTTGAGCAAGATGTTTGACTGCAGGAGGCATAGAGTTCATTACGGTGTTATACTGAGTACTCAAGCAGAACAACCACCCTCCATGGTTATTTAGAAATTGTCTTATGGACCAAATGTGTTTTTCCGTCCAGTGATCCAAGTACAGAGACTGACTCTTATGCAGCACATTTCTGTTATTCTAGATGGGAGTTTGGTGGGGAGTGAAATTGTGCGTGTTGTTAAGTTTCCAACATTAAGCTTAACAGGAAGTCTGTCAACACCAAAGTCACGTCTGAGAACAAAATCTATGCTCCCAATCCTTTTAAACAAACCTTTGGGAAGACAATACCAGCTATTATTTCCATTTATTAAAAGGATTTCAAGCAGTTTATTTTTAAGACCGCATTTAAAGTCAAGTTCTTGCACACAACCATCTTTAGTCCTTTACCGTGTTTGCTTTTTTAAGTTGTGAACATGATTTTTCCTGATGAGGAGAAAGTTTAATTGATTTATAGCTTTAATGGATCTGTTGGGTTTGGCCATATGCGGGAGATACAACGAGCCTGTGACTCCATTCAGGTTAAACAGGTTCTTCCAAACAGCGACAGATCCCTTTGAAGCCATCTATTTAACTGGCATTTGCAGTTCTGGATTTTACTCTCCATGTTAACCGTTTCACTGAGTTTAGCATCCTCAGTTATTAGGTATCCAAGATATTTCAGTGGGGAGTTTATGGGAATACCGTAAGGCCAAGAACATTGCCTAGGATTATTAATGTGTCCTCAGTGTAAAATGGACCAATGGCCGTCACTACCATGTTTGGGAAATAATATGTTCCCTTGAAAGTTATTCAATAATTCAGCCACATCTGCTGATTGGATGAACCATTTGAGTCAATGATTTGATCTCTCCATTGATTTGAACCAAATGTTTTATCGGATTCCTTTTAATCTTTCTTGAAGAAGAAAACAATGTGGATTCTAGTTTCTACAGTACAGAAACATTTTCTTTCTTTGACATAATCTCTCAGCCCCCTCACATTTAGCGATATAAACTTAAGATTGGTTTTTAAAGACATAAAACATAAAATCTAACTACACAGACCTTAATACAGATAGTTTGTTAAACTAGAGTGAAGTGAAGGGAACCCCTGGAATGTCTAAGAGGGCCTTGACTTGAAACCACAAACATAAATCTGCTCCTTTTCACTGGGGTCAACATAGAAGTAACAGCTGGAGTGGAAATAAGACAGTCCTGCAATGACAAATACAGTTTAAGATTATGGTTAAATGTTGAAAGAAAGTGCTTTTTATTAACCTTTTAACAGAAGATGCAATAAACAGTCAGAGAGAAATTTGTAGTTTCAGAAGGGGAACGTGGCTGTCAAGGCCACATTACCCTGAGAACTGGCTTTTAAAATTTTTAGCCACAGTTCCTCTCTTGCCAGCCGGTCTTTCTTTATGAAATCTTGAGGAAAACAGTGACCTTGATCTTTGCAAACCACAGAATCCTTCATCACTTTCCAGACTATGTCTCGATGGTGTCTCCTTGTGAAGTGTAGGATTACCTGACGGGTTCTTCCTTCTTCTTTCTTCATTTGGATTGCATCAATCACCTCGTCTGCCTGGTCTGTCCACTGCAGTAAGACCCCTGCAACAAGCTGTTTCCCCATCTCTCTGAGATTTTCTCCTTCTTGATCTTCGAAGCCCAACAGCCTCAGGTTCCATCGATGCTTGTACCTCTCAGCCTCCAGGAGTTTCTATTTCAGGGCTGCATTTTCTTTATTCATTGTAGCAAATTTCTCCTTAAGGTTCTCCATTGTAGATTTGCATTCAGCGATACCAATTGAGTTCTGTTCCACTCGGTAAACATTTCTGAGCTTTCTTTCAGCTGTTTACCAAAATCATCAACTTTGCTACCCAGACTTTTCTAGCAGCTAACACTGCAGCTAAAGAGACGTCACTCTCAGTGGCTGCAGCCATAGCTGTTCAGCAGAGATAAGCGTGGGACTTCTTAAAGAGTCTTCATGTTGGAATAGTCCTTATGTGATGTGGGATCTCAATCCAGGCTTTAGTGAGAACATAAGAAACATCTCCATCCATAACAGTTTTTGAAAGCCATTGATGGCAAGAGTTTGTTTGTGCCAGACCTAGTGATCCGATCCGTCCCCAAGTTGGGTTCTGGTACCAGAGCACCGAACGCTGGGGTACTAGGTGTCGGAGTTCTGAGAGTTTTCTTCTGTTCACCTGTTTTGCCTGCTACTAACCCCATCCAACCTCTAGATGGCACCATACGTACGGTAGGAGCCACAGGTGTTCTCCATCAGCCTCATCAGAAGAGGGGCTTAAGAACCTACGCTGCCAACACTCCAGTGCCTGAGTGTTAACCTACAGTGGTAACTCTAGCTGGCCAAAACAAGTCTCTTTGTGTTTTTTTTCTGAGTACTTACCTTCTCGTGTCCTCCTTCCCAGGTTACCTCCAGTGCCGAGCTTCTGTATCCAGTCTGCTTGTGCAGAAAACTCAGACTCTCTCTTTACAAGAGAACTTCATGGATTGTCTTCTCAGTTGGCTGCATTTGGGTCTTGGCTCCTCTGGCTTCCTGTGAACGAACCTGGCTCACCCTCCACCGTGCTCCCCTCCAAGATTATCCACCTGGTGCCACCTCAACCTCAAGTGCAAGTAAAACAGGATTACCTGGACCATTCACTTACCCGACATGCTCCCATCCATCTATTCAATTATATTTCATAATAAACTTGTTAAACCTTTCCAGTTTCCTGGGTGTATTTCTGCATGTGGGTCAAAGCAGCTAGAAAAACGATGACACTATGCCCGTGTTCATGTTGAATTTATAAATGTTGAGGCCTTAGACAGTGACCGAGCAGAGCAGTGGTGGGTCCAACCAAGAAGTCTTAAAAGACACGTTATGGAGTCCAGCTACTGGCTCCAGGATTTCATCTGTAGTGAGCAACCAGAGAGCATGGCAAAGTGGGCAGTGTTGTTGCATGAAGATTTGGCCTAATTTTACAACATATAAGTTTTGTTTTAGCTTTTTTTAGTGAGGTTTTGTACCTTCTCACTGCAGGTAAGGTGAGAGTCCAGAGTGATTCCCAGATGTTGGTCACAGCGGAGAATTGTCTATTTAATAAAATAATGAGATTAAATATAGATGAGTAAAAGTAAATGCATTCTGTTTTCTTGACATAAATAGTTAAATAATTGTGTTGCAGCCATTGTTGTAAATGCTGAAGTTAGTTGGTTGTTAACTGTGTCAGTGTTTAGACCGGACACAGAAAGTCTAGTGTCATCAGCATATAACGGAGACTTAGAGTGATTAAGCACCTAGGAACGGTCATTGATGTACATCAGGAAGAGCAGAGGTCCCAGAATGCTTCCCTGTGGAACCCCAATAGAACCTGAGAGGTTGTTGTTGTTAAAGTTTTCCGACCTGAGATCTAGCTGTTAAATATGAAGACAACATTTCTGAGAAAGATTAAAAGAACTCAGTTAGTTTAACAGAATGTGATGTTAACTGTAGCCAGGGCCGTAGCTACCATTGAGGACACCGAGGTCCGGACCTCAGTATTTTTTTGCTGTGTATAAAATAAAAAATTTATCAAAACAATGCTTTCGAACGGTAGTAGCTCCACCAGCTGCAAGTGTGTAAGGCAGCCAAACAAAATGTCTACGAAGAAGAGTGCAACTTTGCATACACTACCGCTAAAATAAAGACCAGAAGAAGAAGAGTGCAGCTGACGGTGAGATGGAACAGCAGTAACTTGCTAAAAATATTCTACTTCGCTTTCATTCTTCTCCAAATAACAGTTCACTAATCTTCAACCTTAATAACACTAACATTAAGTTTAGTTACAATAGTTAGAGCCCATCGACAATGTTGTTTGATTTGTGTTGGCGCATTGTTTGTAAGCAGCTGTGACAGACTAATGATGTTTCTATTTCAAGAACTAATGTTTCCATCCATTAAATTAACACACAAAGAGGAAGAGTGTGATGAAAAGACAGAGAAGTAAAGAAGGTAAGAGAGATTAAATAGACGGCAGCTGCCCATCCGCTCCAGCCAGGATGTGTTGCTGAGACCCATGTCCCTGCCTGGCCTTTTTAGTACATTCACTCTAGACCACTGCTGACCACGGGTAGATGTGTTATTATAGTGATATCCAGGCTAAATTTGACTGCAAAGAATACAGTACAAATTAGTTTCGTCAATAATAATGTGTATTACTTAATAAAGCACGTTTTAATTATATTTGTGTTCTTTTAGAAAAATATTTCAGTGAGACAGACTAAGGCAGGTGCATAACTTTAGTCTGTTTTTGATTTGTCTGGAGAGACAGGTGAGTGTGAGAGAACAGAGGTAGGAATATGCTCAGATCTTGTGCTTTGAATGTGTGAACAATCAATATTCATATAAACTAATTCATGTCATTTCAGTGAGTCTTCATGGTTGTCCCCTGTTGATTCAGATGTCGCTCCCCATGGATTCATACACACACACCCACACACACACACGTCACATTCAAGTCATTTATGTTTTAAAGAAATGCTTCCATTTAAATTAAGTTTTGGTCTTCATTGCATCTGATGTGCAATGAAGACCTTGGAGTGCAGCAGGTTCTCATGATGTCATGCTGTGATGGGTCCATAAGCCTACTGCAAATGCAGCTTACAAAACCAGAGGATAACCTGAGGTTACAGAGAAGACAAAATAACTTTTCTTGAGTTGCTTTTTTTCTATGAGTTAAACTAAAGAGCTTAAAGACTGTAAACAATGAGCAAGAAAAGCACTACGGTCTCTAAAAGATTCTCATTCTCATTCTCATTCTCAAAAAGTCCATCACTACCACAGATGAAGATAAAACGTTGTAAAACAACTAAAAATTAACCCAAACATTTTAAACATTTGACAACACAAAATGTGCGATGTTCAAAAAAAGCTGCAAAATGATAAAGACACATCACACAGTCAGTCATTTTCTACCGCTTATTCCATAGTGGAATGCGGGGGAGCTGGTGCCTATCTCCAGCAGTCTATGGGCGAGAGGCCCACAGGTCACCAGTCCATCGCAGGGCAACACACAAACAACCAGGCACACACTCATTCATACACCTAAGGGCAATTTAGAGAGACCAATTAACATAACAGGCATGTCCTTGGACTGTGGGAGGAAGCTGGAGTACCCTGTGAGAACCCACGCATTCACGGGAAGAACATGCAAACTCCATGCAGAAAGACCCCCGAACGGGAAACGAACCCAGGATCTTCTTGCTGCAAGGCAACAGTGCTACCAACTGCATCACCATGCAGCCCCACATCACACATATGATATTTAAAATAATCTAAATTTCATCATGTTTCCATGATCCTACAAGGACCAGCAGGTATGGAGTCTGATCGATATATCACTTGGTCAGGAACTCATAAACCTCTCTGCAGCGCCACCTTCAGGTTATACTGAGTCTTTAAAGGGTGTGTTCAGCTTCCGGGGTTGTCGAGCTGCGGGGCTTCTCCCATAACCTGCAGCAGCCAATCAGTGTCAGCTTTAGTTCAGACTTTTTCTCCAGACCACTCCGTGAAATCAGATAATTCATGTTGTCTGTTGACAGAGTGACACCTCCTCCTCCTCCTCTTCATCACTCTGCTGCCTGTCTGCCATTCATCTGTAAGCCTCTAATAGCTGTTTATCAGTTAATGGCTGCACTGACCTTAATGGTTCTGTAATCTGCTGTTTTTTTATTTTCATCACTCTGATGGTTCAGCAGAACAAAAGCGATGCCGAGTGGTTCCTAATCGGCCTGCAGATTTACACATAAATCACATTTGGACACAATTCTGTCAGTTTGAGACACTAATCACACTAAGATGTTAATCAAGACAGAAACAGCCTGAAGACTGAAGGGGCTGACAGAGTTCCCCAGACAGTGCTGCTGATTCTCCCTGAAAACCAGCAGAGAAACATCTGGAGAACATCAGCTGAAGGTTTTAGTTCCAGTAAACCAACAGCAGAGATAACTGTGAGGGGCTATTCATCTGTAACCCCAGAAGAATGAAGATCTACAGAAACCCTTGTCATTGAGACCAGGAAGCTTCAGTTTAGCCTCCTTACTCCTCAAACAAAAACCAAACCTAAAGAAGATCTGAAGAAACAAACTCACTCTACGTGGTGACAGGAAGCACGGCCAAATATGGACACCTCTGGGATCAAATCTGAAGCAAACAAGAATGATCATCTAAGCTGGAGTCATCTAGAGTCCAGGAAACTCACAAACCAGAGATAAGCTGAGTGGAAAAGGTCAAAGGTCCACGTGTGAAGCACAAACAACTCAGCAAGTTTCAAAAAACTTTTCTTCTTGACCCGGTGATGTGCTCCATGTCAGGAAGTGGACTGTTGTTTCATGCAGAACTAGGACTTTGGGTCAGTTTTCAGCAGTGCAGCATCCATCCCTGGAACCAAGCTCCTCTTCCCTTTCTGTCCCTGCTTCTTCACTAGGAGCCATGAAAACATCTCCTGAACAGTGAGCTGGGAGCTGCAGCAGTTCTAACTGGGTCATGTGATTCCATCAGGAGGTTAAGGGAATCATTGGGGGGATTTCTGCAGATATAATTCGGCATGTTAGCATCATAATTGATGGACGGTTCTGCTTTGATCCTGTAAGAAGGAGCTTCAGGGTGGATTAGACATCTGGACTGAGCTGCCTTATTTTCTGATCCTTATTAGGTTGCATCTTATTTATCTCTCATCATCTCTGCTGCTGATAATCTGGAGTCTGCAGCAGCTGTAGGACCACGGCATGCCACTCTCTGTCTCAGGGATGCTGAGCGGAACGGGTTACCATGAAAACCAGTTTAAAGGACAAAATCCCAGCAGAACCGATCCAGAACGGATGTGTCCTTAACCTCAGCTTGCTTGACAGACACAGCGGAGGGCATTTAAAACCAGTGTCTGTTGGCCAGTGCTGCACACCAAAACAACAAATTCCAACAATAATCCAAAGTTAAAAACAATCAGAAATAAGACACAATAAAACCAGAAGTCAGCATGGATCCTGGATTAAAGCCAGTCGTTACAGATGTGCTTTAAGAGGAGACTGAAGTCTGTCTGATCTGAAGGGGGAGCTGGTTCCACAGTTTAGGAGCTGCAACAGAAAAGGCTGCAGTCCTGAGAGTCCGAGCTGGCTGACACCAGCATCCAGAGAGTTTCATTAACTCAGCTAACGAAGGCAGGAATCACCCATTCAGAATCATTAATGCATAAAAATGGTTTCAATTAGATAAAACTCTCAGTTTAAAAATCATCTTTTTACAACAGAGGTAATCTGTTTTTTCAAGGTTAAAATTCAATTCACCCCTAGATGTTCTACCAGAGAGGTTACAAACTGCTCCAGGTTACCTAGATCTGGTGAAGAAGAAGAGCTGCAGTTTCCACAGGGACCCTAAAATAATAAATTCAGTTTTATTTTAATTGGAGTTTAGAAAATTTGAGGACATCTAAGCTTTTACCTCGGTGAGGCAGGCAAACAGTGGTTGTAGTGAAAAAGGATCATGGTGCTTCAGTGTCATCTGCATATGAATGAAATGAGATGTTACAATTTCTAAAGATAGAGCCAGAGGGGAGCATGGATATGGAAATAAAACGGGTCCAAAAATGGATCCTTGGGGAACTCCACATGTGAAGGGAAACACCTGTTGGACAAATAAGACCTGACCCGGTCCAGTGCAGAGTCTTTGAAGACACATAGGTCGAGCTGGGAGAACTAAATGTTGTGATCAACTGTATTAAAGTCAGCTGTCAGGTCTGAAAGCAGGAGAACGGCTGAGTTTCCAGAACCTGGAGCTGATAAAACATCATTAAAACCTTTTAAAGGTGCAGTTCCAGTGCTGTGAAGGGTTTTAAAACCTGACTGAAGAATTTCAAGATTGTTCTGAGCATTTAGAAAGGACTGCAGCTGAATACAAGCTATCCTTTCTAAAAGTGTTGATAAAAAGAAAGTTTTAGGGTCGGCATAAACTTGACAGAACCAATGACCCAGACACCTTTACTGGGAGGAACCAAACTCATTAGGTCCTCATAAACAGAGAGGAACAGATGTTTGAAGCATTTAGGAGATGAAGAAGAAAAATTTTGAGACTGACATAAAGTAAAACCCGAGGATGAAGCAGTAGCAGCTCCTCTGCTCCTGGCCAGTAAATTGGGGTCATGATGACATTTTATAAAACCATCAGATCCTCTAAAAACCAATAAAGGAGAGTGAACAGCAGCATCTCCCTCCATCCAATCCACCCGCTGCTGTCAGTCTATTTTGGGGGGAGGGAAAGAAATGATGATTAATGTTATTGGATTATTTACATTGCCCTCAACATGATTGTGGCACAGAAATAAAATTAAAATGTGTGTTGAATGGGATTTTCCAGGAAAGTCCAGTAAAAACCACGACGGTAATAAGGAATGACTAATTCTCCTAAAGTCGATTAAACACCATCTCATCCTGCTCAGCTGCAGGACCAGGAAGACGTGGATTAGACGAGCACGGCCATATTATGCGGAAGATTAAACTGTTTTCATCAGTTCTTCTATTATTATTCAGCATGTTCTTGTTCTCAGAGCTTAACTTAGTCCACAAAACAAGCCATTAGACACAGCGGTGACACGAAACTGCAGGATTATTGGATAATGGGCTCCCAGGGGCCCTTTCCAACCTAGTTCATACCTGCAGCATTCAGGACTAAAGAGAGTCCTATGTAGAGAGGAACTCTGCAGTGTCTCTGAGTCTGTGCAGGACCAAAATGTCCCTTTTATTTGGTTGCTGCTGCTTTCTAAACAGGCCAATCCAATTTTCATCCAGCTTCTTTCTTGATGAGGGCCGAGCAGGATGACTGAGCAAAACCCCTTTGTTCCATTATATAATGATGGAATATAATAATATTAATGGGATAATTTAATGCAATTTTCTTTATTTGATGCACTCTGACTCCGCGGGCTAATCTGAAGGCATTGTTTAAAATAGATTGAAAAATGAAAGAAGTCCGAGCAGCTAATCCTCAGATGAGGTCAGACGCTGACAGACTGACTAAACTGCTGCTGCTGCTGCTGGCAGATGATTTCTGCAGAGAAACAGAAGAAACTTCAGCTTCAAAGCAAACAGACACCATGAGATGGAAAAGAACCAGGAAGTAAAAACAGAAATGAACCAATAAAACAGCAAGTATCTCTTTAAACAAGCCTAAACCGACCGATGATCCACATGGCCCTGTCTTTCAGTGTTTAACCCTTTCTCTCTCCTAGACATGGCTACTGACTGAGCTTCTACTGTAACTAACTCTATGTGCTCTCTTCAGACTCTAAACTTGAAAACTGGCTCAGAGTTTATCTGTTCCTTCTTTCTAGGTGAAACGACTAAAGGAGCTACATCCATTAACATTTACCTTTTCCTTCCCATAGAAAGTACTCCTGGATCAGTGCTTCTTTGTTCTCTTTGTGTCTCTGCTCTGTTCTCTCTAACCCCCAGTTGGTCGTGGCAGATGGCCGCTCACACTGAGCCTGGTTCTGGTTCTGCTGGAGGTTTCTTCCTGTTAAAAGGGAGTTTTTCCTCTCCACTGTCGCTACATGCATGCTCAGTATGAGGGATTGCTGCAAAGTCAACGCCAGTGACTGTCCACTGTCTCTACATGCTCATCCAGGAGGAGTGAATGCTGCAAGTCACTGACTGGATGCAATCTGCTGGGTTTCCTTAGATAGAAAAACTTTTTATCCAATTTGAATAAATAACTGAATCTGACTGCACTGTTCAATGATTCGGATTAATTGGAATGAATGTACCTGACTTTGTGAAGTGCCTTGAGACGACATGTGTTGTGAATTGGCGCTATATAAATAAACTGAATTGAATTGAATTAAAGAGGGACGAACGGACGATGGATGGCTCAGGAGGAATCAGCTGGGCTTCCTGGGATAGAAAGCTTCTTACCAACTGGCACTATATCACCAACCAACTTGGACCGAACAGAACTTTAATAAGAACCCTACTGGAGTCCATGTCATTGGATCTCATTGTGATATGATTCTATTGTAATGAACTGTGTAGATCTAAATTGGACCTGCTTCTCTTGTAAAGTGCCTTCAAAAGCTTTTGTTATATTTTGGTGTTTTCTAAAACAAACTGAATTAAATTATTAATCATATGGTTGGTCCAGTAAAGTCAGGTTCTATGTCCAGGATGAGTTGGATTTACCAGTTCAGGAATAGGTTTTCTTACCAATGAAACCACCAGAAACCCAGCTACTAACAACACCAATCAACCAGAACATGCTAACTGCCAACCATCATCTGTGGTGCTGCATCGACCCATTTGTCTTGGATCCAGACTGTAAAGATGAGGCCCTGAAACATGTTTTCTCTTCAGCTGGACCATCTAACAAAAAGATGAACTCTGAGAGGGTTTGTGTTTAAAATCAAGGCTCAGGAACATATTGTGCTTGAAAAGAAGCTGTTTAAGTCGATCCGTGGGATAATGAATCCTCTGAGTTTAATCTGACGGTACCAGAAACATGCTGGATTACATATTGTCCATCTTCCAGCCGGCTGGAATCTCATTTCAGAGCTCTGAATTGTTCAATCTGCTGCTCACAATTTTGGAGTGGCTACAAAGCTGATCAAACACAAACTGAATCAAATCAAAGCTAAACTCTCACATCAGTTGACTTCATTTAGAAGTCAACAGATTTTCACCTTCAGGGGTCAAATAAAACATAACATAACTGAAATATTCAAGTGGTTTGGTGCTGCGAGGCCCATTGGGTCCTTTACACTCCAGGAGAGCAGGTTGGACACAGAAATGATCAGATCTTTATCAGGTAAAATAAGAATCTGGAGCTCCTCAGGGGAGCTTCGTTTCTTTTCAGTTATCTTTGCTAGATGCGACAGTTAAAAGCTTTATTCACTTTAAATGATTATTGTCTGGATGTGATGTTATCTGAAAACCCCTAAAGGTCAACACGTTTACCAAAGGAGGTTATTTAGAGGAACAAGTTCACAGCTTTACTGTGTTTTAGAGTTATTTTCTGCTACTACTCTCCAGAACCTGTGTGGTTTCTATCTGTGTCTCGTTCCTGTCCTCTCAGTGCCCAGCCAGTGGCAGCACATGACCACTCGCACTAAGTCTGGTTCTGGTTCTTCTGCAGTCAGCTGGGCTTCTTTTCATAGATAATCTCTTACAAACTGGCCTCATATGATCAACTGGTTTTAACTTTAAGGTGATTAGGATTAGATTTGACTGTTGGTTATGTGACTACATCACTAGATTGTTCTGGAATAGATTAGAAACTGATTAGAAATGTGGGCTGAACAGATTCTGTATAACTGAATATGAACTGGACCTGTTTGCCTGTGAATGTGCCTTAGGATGACATACATTATGTACAGGGGTTGGACAATGAAACTGAAACACCTGGTTTTAGACCACAATAATTTATTAGTATGGTGTAGGGCCTCCTTTTGTGGCCAATACAGCGTCAATTCGTCTTGGGAATGACATATACAAGTCCTGCACAGTGGTCAGAGGGATTTTAAGCCATTCTTCTTGCAGGATAGTGGCCAGGTCACTACGTGATACTGGTGGAGGAAAACGTTTCCTGACTCGCTCCTCCAAAACACCCCAAAGTGGCTCAATAATATTTAGATCTGGTGACTGTGCAGGCCATGGGAGATGTTCAACTTCACTTTCATGTTCATCAAACCAATCTTTCACCAGTCTTGCTGTGTGTATTGGTGCATTGTCATCCTGATACACGGCACCGCCTTCAGGATACAATGTTTGAACTATTGGATGCACATGGTCCTCAAGAATGGTTCGGTAGTCCTTGGCAGTGACGCGCCCATCTAGCACAAGTATTGGGCCAAGGGAATACCATGATATGGCAGCCCAAACCATCACTGATCCACCCCCATGCTTCACTCTGGGCATGCAACAGTCTGGGTGGTACGCTTCTTTGGGGCTTCTCCACACCGTAACTCTCCCGGATGTGGGGAAAACAGTAAAGGTGGACTCATCAGAGAACAATACATGTTTCACATTGTCCACAGCCCAAGATTTGCGCTCCTTGCACCATTGAAACCGACGTTTGGCATTGGCATGAGTGACCAAAGGTTTGGCTATAGCAGCCCGGCCGTGTATATTGACCCTGTGGAGCTCCCGACGGACAGTTCTGGTGGAAACAGGAGAGTTGAGGTGCACATTTAATTCTGCCGTGATTTGGGCAGCCGTGGTTTTATGTTTTTTGGATACAATCCGGGTTAGCACCCGAACATCCCTTTCAGACAGCTTCCTCTTGCGTCCACAGTTAATCCTGTTGGATGTGGTTCGTCCTTCTTGGTGGTATGCTGACATTACCCTGGATACCGTGGCTCTTGATACATCACAAAGACTTGCTGTCTTGGTCACAGATGCGCCAGCAAGACGTGCACCAACAATTTGTCCTCTTTTGAACTCTGGTATGTCACCCATAATGTTGTGTGCATTTCAATATTTTGAGCAAAACTGTGCTCTTACCCTGCTAAACGAACCTTCACACTCTGCTCTTACTGGTGCAATGTGCAATCAATGAAGACTGGCTACCAGGCTGGTCCAATTTAGCCATGAAACCTCCCACACTAAAATGACAGGTGTTTCAGTTTCATTGTCTAACCCCTGTAAGTTCCACTAAATGAATGAATTAAACTAATAGTCTGCAGCGACTCATCGTACCGGCTCTGTCTATGTGTCTCTAGATCTCTCCTCATGATGCAGGAATGAAAACAATCTAGAAACTGATTCTAAATGTGTAAAGAAAACCTTTGTCCATAGATTCATTGTTTTGTAGGACAGGGGAAACATCTCCAGTCAATAGATATCATGAAGCACAGAGCAGAAAGTTTCCTGAAAATGCTGAGATGTGTTTGGTGGTCAATCCAGCAGTCTGAAAAGAGGAACAAAAGGAAAAACAACCAAACTTTGTATCAGGATTTGAAGGAGCATCTCTGGGAGGAAATTAGTTCTACTGTGACTTATCTTCAGAGAAGATCTTCGAGTTCTCACCTCTCCAGCGTCATCATTAGAAACCATCAAGCATCACTGCACTTCTCAGCATGCAGTGGCACACCTGACCACCAGGTGACCTTGCAGGGAACACACCGAGGAGGCCTGTGGACCTGCAGCAGAAGTAATCTGGATCTGAAAGGGAGCGAACAGCAGAGATCAGACAGAAACATATGGTGTTCTGGCCTTTTTATTAAATCGAGTAAATTTAATTTAAACACAGCTTAGATCAACAAAGTGCTCAGTAATAAAACAGAGAGAGAAACACAGCAGCGATGAGGACAATCACACAGAAACAGATTGAAGGATTAAAGGGGTTGAGGGAATACAAATGGGTCTTTATTCTGATTTTGAACACAGTTACAGATGTTCTGTTTAACCCAGCTGTAAGGTTCTGTGGTGGAAGATGGGCCCAGCCAGTATGCTCCTTGAAACCATCATTTCTTCTTAATAAAAGCCAATAGAGCTGCTTGTCCAGGTGACTTCCTGCAGGAAGCCTGTGAAACAGCAAAGGAACAAATCTTTCTGACTACGTTGTCCTATAGATGTTCTTCTTAGTCTGAAGTTCAGCTGATCTTCTCAGTCCAGGTGATATGTTCACCTCATCATCAGTGAAACACACAGCTACGGTCCTTCAAGACAGCGAAGAACTCAGAACTTTCTGTATTATTCACATTTCCTGCTGTACCTGATGGGTCATGTAGGAAGCTAACGCTAAATGTGTCTTTATCCTTCACTCCTCAGCCTGACATGGAGGAGCTCAGACATTATTAAACTTAAATGACATTTAAGACTTTTTATCAAAGAGGCTATAAACTGAAAACATGTCCAAACTTTCTGCGTTCAAACAATACAGGGACTGAATGAATGAATGAATCACACAACCTTTTGGTGGTAACATTAATACATTCTTAAGTGTCTGTAATGTCAAGGTAAACAGAAACTTCTGGTCCAGTTTCTACAGAACCATTCAGAGATGTATGGGCATATCTCTTTGCACTCTGAGCTCTGATTGGTCAAAAAACTGTAGGTTCTGCAGCAGTGGAAGAGACACTGGCTGGAAGGAGACATGAACACCTATGATTGGATGGAGAAGCTGGACATGTGGAGATTGAACTGTGGTCTTGAAAGAGGTTTAAACCCAAAAGGTTCTAAACTTTCTCCTCTTTCAGTAGAAATTAAAGTTCTTCTGGATCCATGGATCCATGGATCCTGTGCAGTGAGGGGAATAAAGTCCACTTTGTGTCCTGACAGAACCCCCTCGTTTTATCTTAATTTCCTGATAACCTGTTAATTTTATTGTTTTTCTCCACATTACATGATTACTGCAATGACCCAGCGACTCAAATCACTTAATGCATTGTTATTGAGGCCAGGCTCTCCTTCAGCCACATGACTGTTGATATTTTAATTTAAGCAATCCACTACAAGACTCATTAACATGCTGCTAGATTAACTGCCTCCAAGCTGAGGTTATCTGTCTCCTAATGCCCTTTCCATGGAGATAATCCCTGCTAACTTGGATTGGAGGCTACAATCAGATAAGCAGCAGCAGATATGAGGAGATGAAGGAGAACCTGTCTGAGCTGAAGCTCCATTGTTTCTCTCCATCTCAGCTGCAGAGAGATTCATTCATTCAGCTGTTAGTTCCTGGAATATGACCAGGAATTGTTCTGCTGAGGAAAACATCTCTGCAGAGAGAAGATACACAGACTAAGGGCAGATATGGTTCTTGGTAAAAACCTGTTGGACCCGAACAGACAGGGGGCGGGGCTAAAAGATGCAGGAACCAGTTGGTTCCCTCTGGATCCCGGTGTTGAGATGTCTGAATGTCAGCAGCTGATGTGTTCCATGTGAACCTCATGATCCAGTCTGTGTTCTGGTAGTTCTACCTGCAGTGAGGAACCAATGTGAGCTGCACAGCAGACAGTTGACCTCTCAGTGTGTTCAGAGATCCCAGTCAGAGGGCAGGAGCAGGAGGGAAGAAGACGAGCAGGTTAGTGACTGAAAGTGATGAAAAGTTGAAGATCAAATCGGTAAAAACCAACAGATTATCACTTTGAGGAGGAAGAGCAGGAAGGAAAAGGAGAAGAAGGAGTGGGAGAAGGAGCAAGAAGAGGAGAGCAGCAGGAGGAGGAGGATCAAGAGGGAGGAGCAGGAAAAGGAAAGTCTGGATTCTGCTGCAGCTGGAACCAACTGGAACATATGGTTTGGACTTTATTGGAGAGTTTGATCTGTTGGGGCAGAAATCTTTGTGCCCAGGCTGGGAATCAAACCCAGGACCTTGTTGCCAAAAGGCAGCAGCCTTAACAACTGCTCCACTGTGCAGCCCAAATAATAAGTGAAAAAGCCATAGAGCTTGGAAAACATCTACAGATGTAAACCTTCTGGATCTTCGTTCTGGGTTTAAGATTCCACAGCCAGCAACAGTGTTGCAAAGATATGAAGACTGAGCTGGAAGTTGAGGCTGTCACCGATGTCCAGCTGCTGTTCTCCTCAGCCTTCTCCTCTCAGACATTAATGGGCTAAACTGTTAGTAAAGAATCACAGCGGGTTTTCTGAGTGGTGTGAAACTCCAGGACTGAGGAGTTTTCTGAGATGTGGAGATCATTTGTGGACCATCTCAGTGTGCACTTTTCTGCTGCCCTGACCGCAGGTGGCTGGGTTCTGTCCATGGGGCTGATCGAGACATTATAGGACTGTGGGTCCATGGTGGGAGTCTTCAGACTAACTGCTCAATGATTCAGGCTTGATGGTTTGATGCTGACCATCTGGAAAAAATAAGAAACTACATTTAAATTCAGGAAAAATTAATCAAGAAGAAGAACCTATGGAAAAAAAATCCCATAATTTCACTAAAACAAAGTAGAACTAGAAGCTTCATCACCTCCTGTAGAAACTTTATCAACCATCAGGTTATTAAAATCTGATGTCGTTAATTTCATATTTCTGCTTTTAAACCGTTTTCAGTCTTATTCTGTCCTCCTCCAAGCTGTTCTTAGCCTCATTGTGTTAATCCTAACACACACACACACACACAAACACACACACACACCCACACACACACACACACACACACACACACACACCCCACACACACACACACACCGTCTGTGTGTCTGCTGAGCTTCTTGCTTTAACTAAGTTTGTTGCAGACACGTTCCAACAGGAAAATTAATGTAAAACCATACATTCTCAATAAAACCTGAGATGTTATTATTATTTTAAAAATAAAAATAATAAACAATATGCAACAAATTAAAAGTGAGTTAATTATTGAAATAAAAATCTCAAATATGTTCAAAGTTATAAAAAATATTAACTTTATTTTTGACATTATACCTAAATACTATTTCTGTAATGTAGTTTTTATAAATTTACCCAAAATATTTGAAAAATGTTTCAAATGTAAATTCCACTGAAAGTTTTATTTGATTCAAAAGTCTAATAATTAAATCCAAAATATTAATCATGGATATAAATGAGTGGACTGGCCTGTTAGCCGCCACACAGAGGAATGAGCATCTGTCACTGAAACGATCGCAGCGTATATTTATATATATCACATTTCTGATCTGAGTTTTATCAAATGTGTCTCATTAAATCTGAGTAAACTGCTGATGTTACGATACATACAAATATGTTAAAACGCTCCCTGAACATAGATCTATCAGGAGTTTATTATAGATCTATCAGCAGTTAAATATAGATTTATCAGCAGTTTAAACATAGATCTATAAGCAGGGAAACATAGATCTATCAGCAGTTAAACATAGATCTATTTGCATTTTAATATAGATCTATCAGGAGTTTAATATAGATCTATCAGCAGTTTAATATAGATCTATCAGCAGTTTAAACATAGATCTATCAGGAGTTTAAACATAGATCTATTAGCAGTTTAATATAGATCTATCAGCAGTTTAAACATAGATCTATTAGAAGTTTAATATAGATCTATCAGGAGTTTAATATAGATCTATCAGCAGTTTAATATAGATCTATCAGCAGTTTAATATAGATCTATCAGCAGTTTAAACATAGATCTATTAGAAGTTTAATATAGATCTATCAGGAGTTTAATATAGATCTATCAGCACATTAAACATAGATCTATCAGCAGGTAAACATAGATCTATCAGCAGTTTAAACATAAATCTATCAGCAGTTTAAACATAGATCTATCAGTAGTTTAAACATAGATCTATCAGTAGTTTAAACATAGATCTATCAGGAGATAAAACATAGATCTATCAGCAGTTTAAACATAGATCTATCAGCAGTTTAAACATAGATCTATCAGCAGTGTAAATATAGATCTCTCAGCAGTGTAAACATAGATCTATCAGCAGTTTAAACATAGATCTATCAGTAGTTTAAACATAAATCTATCAGCAGTTTAAACATAGATCTATCAGTAGTTTAAACATAGATCTATCAGGAGATAAAACATAGATCTATCAGCAGTTTAAACATAGATCTGTCAGTAGTTTTAACATAGATCTATCAGCAGTGTAAACATAGATCTATCAGCAGTTTAAGCATAGATCTATTAGTAGTATAAACATAGATCTATCAGCAGTTTAAATTTAGATCTATCAGCAGTTTAAACATAGATCTATAAGCAGGAAAACATAGATCTATCAGCAGTTTAAACATAGATCTATTAGCAGTTTAAACATAGATCTATAAGCAGGAAAACATAGATCTATCAGCAGTTTAAACATAGATCTATTAGCAGTTTAATATAGATCTATCAGGAGTTTAATATAGATCTATCAGCAGTTAAATATAGATCTATCAGCAGTTTAAACTTAGATCTATAAGCAGGAAAACATAGATCTATCAGGAGTTTAAACATAGATCTATTAGCAGTTTAATATAGATCTATCAGGAGTTTAATATAGATCTATCAGCAGTTTAATATAGATCTATCAGCAGCTTAAACATGGATCTATCAGCAGGTAAACATAGATCTATCAGCAGTTTAAACATAGATCTATCAGGAGTTTAAACATAGATATATTAGCAGTTTAATATAGATCTATCAGCAGTTTAAACATAGATCTATTAGAAGTTTAATATAGATCTATCAGCACATTAAACATAGATCTATAAGGAAAAAAGGGGGTTTTGGTTTAAAATTTTTATTTTTTTTGTTTTGGGGGACTGTGTCCCTCGTGATGCCTTGTGGGGGGTGCTCCAGGAGTATGGAATCGGGGGGGGCCCTTTATTAGGGGCCATCCGGTCCCTGTACGAGCGGAGCAGGAGTTTGGTCCGCATTGCCGGCACTAAGTCGGACCTGTTCCCGGTGCATGTTGGACTCCGGCAGGGCTGCCCTTTGTCACCGGTCCTGTTCATAACTTTTATGGACAGGATTTCTAGGACGCAGCCAGAGGGCCGGAGGGGGTCTGGTTTGGGGGGGGGGTGGATTTCGGTCTCTTCTTTTTTTGCAGATGACGTGGTCCTGCTGGCCCCCTCTAGCCAAGACCTACAGCATGCGCTGGGGCGGTGGTCGCAGCCGAGTGTGAAGCGGCTGGGATGAAGATCAGCTCCTCCAAGTCAGAGGCTCATGAGTCACTCTCCAAGTCAGAGGCCATGGTACTCGACCGGAAAAGGGTGGCTTGTCCTCTTCAGGTTGGAGGGGTTCCTGCCTCAAGTGGAGGAGTTCAAGTATCTATCTCGGGGTCTTGTTCACGAGTGAGGGAAGAATGGAGCGGGAGATCGACAGACGGATCGGATCGGCGGCGCGGCAATGGGGGCGGGTGCCGGTCCGTGTGTGGTGAAGAGAGAGCTGAGCCGAAAAGCGAAGCTCTCGAAAAGAGAGTCGAAACGTCCTACCCTCACCTATGGCCATGAACTTTGGGTCCTGACCGAAAGAACCTGGATCCCGGATGACAAGCGGCGAGAAATGAGCTTCCTCCGAGAGGTGGCCGGGCACTGAAAGCCTTAGAGATCCTGGTAGGGGGGGCCATTCCCTTAGAGATCGGGGTAGAGCCGGAGGCTCCGGGAGGGGATCGAGGAGGGAGCTCGGCTTGCTGAGTCCTCTCGGGCCGCTCCCTCACATCGAGAGGAGCCAGTTGAGGTGGCTCGGGCATCTATACCGGATGCCTCCTGGACGGACCTCGGGGTGTTCCAGGCACGTCAGGCACGTCCCACCGGGAGGAGGCCCAGGGGACGGCCCAGGACACGCTGGAGGGACTATGGAGGGACTATCTCTCGCCTTGGCTCTCCCCGGAGGAGCTGGGAGGAGGCCTCTGGGAGGAGGGGAGGAGGTGTCTGGGGGAGTGGGTGTGGAAACCTTCGCTTGATCGAGATGACTTAATAAATTACAGACCTATATCCAATCTTCCATTCTTATCTAAAATTCTTGAGAAAATAGTTGCTAATCAAATGTGTGAGCATTTACACAGCAATGACCTGTTTGAAGAGTTTCAGTCAGGTTTCAGAGCTCATCATAGCACTGAAACAGCTCTGCTGAAAGTCACTAATGATATTCTTATGCCTCAGATAATGGACTTGTGTCTGTACTGGTGTCTGTTAGATCTCAGTGCTGCATTTGATACAGTCTCATAATATTCTCTTAGAAAGGCTGGAATATGCTGTAGGGATCAGGGGAATATTCAGGCTGAATCTGTAGGGGGGAACAGCATAGGCTGGTTTAAAAATCTTATTTGTCTGACAGATTTCCAGTTTGTTCATGTAAATGATAAATCATCTTTAAATCCAGGGTTAATTGTGGAGTACCACAGGGTTCAGTACTTGGGCCAATTTAATCTTTACCACATATATGGGCTTCCAATATATATATGTAAAATTATCAGGCAGGTAAAATTATCAGGCAGCAGCATAGATAAATTTTCACTGTTACGCTGATGATACTCAGCTTTACTTATCCATAAATCCTGATGAACCCAACCAGTTAGATAGACTACAAGCATGTCTTGAAGACATAAAAACTTGGATGACTTTAAACTTTTTTTTTTCTAAATTCAGACAAGACAGAAGTTGTCGTCTTTGGACCGGAGACTTTAAAAAAGAAACTGCTTAGTCAATCACTTAACCTGGATGGCATTAAATTGACCTCCTAAAAATAAAGTAAAAAACCTTGGTGTTATTTTTGACCAGGACATGTCATTTAAATCCCATATTAAACAGGTTTCTAGGATTTCCTTCTTTTTCATCTCCGGAACATTGCCAAAATTAGAAATATCCTGTCCAGGAGTGACGCTGAAAAACTAGTCCATGCATTTGTTACTTCAAGGCTGGACTATTGTAATTCTTTACTATCAGGATGTCCACAAAATGCAGTTAAAAGCAAAATGCAGTCAGCTGATTCAAAATGCTGCAAAATGCAAGAGTTCTGATGAAAAATTAAAAAAGAGAGATCATATTTCCCCTACTTTAGCTTCCCTTCATTGGCTCCCTGTTAAATCCAGAATAGAATTTAAAATTCTCCTCCTCACATATAAAGCCCTTAATGATTAGCTCCATCATACATCAGAGATCTGATTGTTCCATATGTTCCTAACAGAGCACTTCGTTCTCAGACTGCAGGTTTACTGGTGGTTTTACTAGAGTCTCTAGAAGTAGAATGGGAGGCAGATCCTTTAGTTATCAGGCTCCTCTCCTGTGGAACCAGCTCCCAGTTTTAGTCCGTGAGGCGGACACCCTGTCTACTTTTTTTAAGGCTAGGCTTAAAACTTTCCTTTTTTTTGATAAAGCTTATAGTTAGAGTGGCTTAGGTTATCTGAGGGAGCTTCTTATTTTTAGCTCTCTCTTCTTTTTTTGGATGGAGTAAGGGGGAGTCAGGTTTAGCCTAAACCGGCTCAGTTATGGTTGAGGTGCAAACACACCCTCCATTTCTGCTACCTGTATGACCCCCCTCCATTTTTCTACCTGGTTATAATGGTCATCTGACAGAGACAGAGAGGTATCCCAATCAGTGGTTTTTTTTAGTATAATCCAATGGGTTTTGTTGTGGTTTTATTTTAGTGGGCTCTAGTGGGCTTTTTAGGATGGCAAACTGTCTACTTTTTTTAAGTAGGCTTAAAACTAGGCTTTAAACTTTTTTTTTGATAAAGCTTATAGTTAGAGTGGCTTAGGTTATCCTGAGCTATCTCTGTAGTTATGCTGCTATAGGCTTAGGCTGCTGGAGGACATAATGACCACTTTCACCCTCTTCGCTACTTTCTCACACTACTCTCACAATTTTGCATTTTTTTGCTGTTATTTCAGCTTTTAACTTTTTTCTTTTTTTCTCTTTTCTTTGAAGCTTTCTGGCTGACTCTGAGCTCTGTCTCTGGCCTGACTCTGTGTCTACACTTTCTGGAGACTCTCCAAGCTTCTGCTGGCAACAACTTAATGCTCAACTACTGCTGACCACCTTATGCTCACCTGTCCCTGATCCACATGTTTTGTCCTGTCTTTCAGTTTTAAGTTTCTCTCTAGACATCTCTCCTGACTGAGCTTTTTGACTGTGACTAACTCTATGTACTGTAACTAACTCTATGTGCTCTCAGACTCTCTTTCAACTCTAACTTGAAAACTGGGCTCAGAGTTTATCTGTTCTTTCTTTCTTTAAAAGGAGCTACATAAAGGAGCTTAACATTTAACATTTTTACTTTCCCATATAAGTACTCCTGGATCAGTGCTTCTTTGTTCTCTTTGTGTCTCTGCTCTGTTCTCTCTAAACCCCAGTCGGTCGTGGCAGGTGGCCAGATGGCACTGACCTGGTTCTGCTGGAGGTTTCTTCCTGTTTTCTTCCTGTTTTTCCTCTCCACACTAAGTGCATGTCTGTTTTTTGTTTCCTAGTACAGTTTTGTTGTGGAATGATTTAATTGAATTTGTGAAAAATTCCTGTCTGCTGAAAATGTTAGCTTCAAAAAGTTTTTATTATTTTAGAAATTTGTTAAATTAAAAATTATTTTTAAAAAAAATTTAGAGATTTGAATAAAATTTTTCTTTTTTTGTGAATTCCAGTTAATGAAAGGCTGTTCTGTCACAAACACCAAGATGAAAAGTTCAATGGACAATTTCTGAACTTAAAAGGAAAGTTGGATGCTGAAAACTTTGAATTTTTTGATGTCACAAATGTGAAGTTATTTAATTTTCTTCATTTTGAACCAATTAACTGACTCATAGATTCAGCAAATAGGTCCTGCTGTAAAGCAAAATGAACCTACAGTTCATTTTATTAGGATTTCATGTGACAGGCCAGCATTAAGTTCAGCATACTTTTAAAGTATAAAGGCTGCATGTATTTTTTAGATATATTAACTCCTGAAAAACATACAATTCTATAATAACACCCTTAAACACACTCCCTCTATTTTAATTGGTGCTGATACCAAACAGTTTCTGATAATACTATATTTGTCTTGATTCATTCATCTTATCCCCCCCCGTGTTTTCATTGGTTCATTTAAGGCCTTCCCCGTTACACCCTTAAACACACCCCTGTGTTATTATTGGCTCATTTAAGGTCTTGCCACTCATGACGACATCCAATCAACATGCACGGTTACGCCCCTCGGTCACACCCCGTTGACCCTATGACCTCCCCACCCTCCATAAACCCATGACCCCCCTTAAAGGTCAAAGATCACCTGTCAAAAAGTTTGATGAAAGGGTGTAGTATTTCTATTCATCCTCAGAAAGTTATTTTTACTCCAATAGAGTATCATGGGAAAGCAGATCTGCAAAAGCCTGACCATGCTGGAAAATGCCAAGCCTTGCCATGGGATGTAAGTAACTTTTTCCTCTCATATCGCACAATGTCCTGGCCTGGCAACAAAGGGTGCCACCCGCTGCATACTCAAGCTGTAATCTCACCAGAAGGGCCCGAAAGCCTGCCATGGATATTCAATACAGTCCACCTTAAAGTAAGAGGAGCAGTTCTGGAAATCAGATGGGGACCACATTATCAAGAACCATTACAAGGCACGTATTATGAAGTTCCAATGGCCGGAGCTGTAATTTGGGCCACATCACCCTCTATGTCAAAAGAAGTCAGGGGAAAAGAGCGCCAACCTGGCAGATATTTCTTCAACAACACCCAATTACCCATTTTGGTGAGAGAAAGCACGGTCTACCCTAACCCTCCACATACACATTGTACCACTCTTGAGTTCGACCGTCGGGTCAAACTCAAGACTCACGGCCACCCACTGTACACGTCAATCTGTACCCTGTCAGAACTAGGGTTGGCTTACGAGACGTATAGACAAAGGTGAGCCATAGACGGATATACCCTTGCAGGACCACAGATACAACTACTGGACAGTCTACCAGTGGAAGTGGGTGTGGAAGGGGTTGGAACCTGGATTGCCTTACCCATCACCCATTTATCAAACCCTGCTCAAAGGACAAGTGGACAGAACTGAAGAAGCAGATCAACTGGAATTAGCGGGCTATTCCTGAGGATAACCATGCCAGAGACTCATTCAGACACGATTCATCTCAGTTATTTAGCTACTTTTAATGCCCAAGACTAAGAGCCTCCCGACGACCCTGACAACACAAGTCCCTCTACTCGACCCAAGCTATGTAAATGGAAAAAGATTACGGATAAAGCGTTTTGTTTAAAGAGTTGGCTTAGGCTTTTTGCTATGCCTTATGGACATTATTATTTTGTTAATTATACTTTACCAAGCTGGAGTGGGACCATGGAACTTAACCCATGTTAAGGTCGCTCATGGTTCTTCAAAATATGCCAACCAAACCTGCTGGAACACAACCTCTCTGAACGTCTTTTTGCCTTGAACAGAATACTCTCCCGTAAAGAACCAGTCTGTGTTCTTTCGTGAAAGCCAAAACACCAATTTCACCAGACTGAAGAAGGTTCTAGAGAGAAACCCAGCATGGATTAACGACTCCACGACCCAACAATTCAATTCAATTCAATTCAGTTTATTTATATAGCGCCAATTCACAACACGTCGTCTCAAGGCACTTCACAAAAGTCAGGTACATGCATTACAATTAATCCTAGTCATTGAACAGTGCAGTCAGATTCTGTTATTTATTCAAATTGGATAAAAAGTTTGTCTATCTAAGGAAACCCAGCAGATTGCATCCAGTCAGTGACTTGCAGCATTCACTCCTCCCGGATGAGCATGTAGAGACAGTGGACAGTCACTGGCGTTGACTTTGCAGCAATCCCTCATACTGAGCATGCATGTAGCGACAGTGGAGAGGAAAAACTCCCTTTTAACAGGAAGAAACCTCCAGCAGAACCAGGCTCAGTGTGAGCGGCCATCTGCCACGACCGACTGGGGGTTAGAGAGAACAGAGCAGAGACACAAAGAGAACAAAGAAGCACTGATCCAGGAGTACGTTCTATGGGAAGGAAAAGGTAAATGTTAATGGATGTAGCTCCTTTAGTCGTTTCACCTAGAAAGAAAGAACAGATAAACTCTGAGCCAGTTTTCAAGGTTAGAGTCTGAAGAGAGCACATAGAGTTAGTTACAGTAAAAGCTCAGTCAGTAGCTATGTCTAGGAGAGAGAAAGGGTTAAACACTGAAAGACAGGGCAATGTGGATCATCGGTAGAGGGTGAGCATTAAGTTGTTGCCAGCAGAAGCTCGGACGATGCCCCTCTCCAGAAAGGTGTTACAGGTAGACACAGAGTCAGGCCAGGTGTAGCTTCTAGGAAGAGAAAAGAGAGAGAACAAAGTTAAAAGCTGAAATAACAGCAAATAATGCAAAATTGAAGAGTAGTGTGAGAATGTAGCGAAGAGGGTGAAAGTGGTCATTATGTCCTCCAGCAGCCTAAGCCTATAGCAGCATAACTACAGAGATAGCTCAGGATAACTTAAGCCACTCTAACTTTAAGCTTTATCAAAAAGGAAAGTTTTAAGCCTAGCCTTAAAAGTAGACAGTTTGTCCATCTAGAGCCCACTGATGGCCATTGTTATACTAAAAACCACAACGATTGGGATACCTCTCACTGTCAGATTGACCATAACCATTGGAAAAGAGAGGGGGTCATACAGGTAGCAGAAATGGAGGGTGTGTTTGCAACTCAACCATAACTGAGCCGGTTTAGGCTAAACCTGACTCCCCCTTACTCTATCCAACAAGGGGAGAAGAAGACGGAGGTAAAATGAGGAAGCTAGCTCAGGATAACCTAAGCCACTCTAACTATAAACTTTATCAAAAAGGAAAGTTTTAAGCCTAGCCTTAAAAGTAGACAGGGTGTCCGCCTCACGGACTAAAACTGGGAGCTGGTTCCACAGGAGAGGAGCCTGATAACTGAAGGATCTGCCTCCCATTCTACTTCTAGAGACTCTAGGAACCACCAGTAAACCTGCAGTCTGAGAACAAAGTGCTCTGTTAGGAATATATGGAACAATCAGATCTCTGATGTATGATGGACCTAGATCATTAAGGGCTTTATATGTGAGGAGGAGAATTTTAGATTCTATTCTGGATTTAACAGGGAGCCAATGAAGGGAAGTTAAAGTAGGGGAAAAATGATCTCTCTTTTTAATTTTCATCAGAACTCTTGCTGCAGCATTTTGAACCAGCTGAAGGCTTTTAACTGCATTTTGTGGACATCCTGATAGTAAAGAATTACAATAGTCCAGCCTTGAAGTAACAAATGCATGGACTAGTTTTTCAGCGTCACTCCTGGACAGGATATTTCTAATTTTGGCAATGTTCCGGAGATGAAAGAAGGAAATCCTGGAAACCTGTTTAATATGGGATTTAAATGACATGTCCTGGTCAAAAATAACACCAAGGTTTTTTACTTTATTTAATGCCATCCAGGTTAAGTGATTGACTAAGCAGTTTCTTTTTTAAAGACTCCGGTCCAAAGATGACTGAATTTAGAAGCAGAAAATTTAAAGTCATCCAAGTTTTTATGTCTTCAAGACATGCTTGTAGTCTATCTAACTGGTTGGGCTCATCAGGATTTATGGATAAGTAAAGCTGAGTGTCATCAGCGTAACAGTGAAAATTTATTCTATGCTGCCTGATAATTTTACCTATTGGAAGCATATATATAGTAAAGAGAATTGACCCAAGTACTGAACCCTGTGGTACTCCACAATTAACCCTGGAGTTTAAAGATGATTTATCATTTACATGAACGAACTGGAATCTGTCAGACAAATAAGATTTAAACCAGCCTAGTGCTGTTCCCCTGATCCCTACAGCATATTCCAGCCTTTCTAAGAGAATATTATGATCGACTGTATCAAATGCAGCACTGAGATCTAACAGAACCAGTACAGACACAAGTCTATTATCTGAGGCAATAAGAATATCATTAGTGACTTTCAGCAGAGCTGTTTCAGTGCTATGATGAGCTCTGAAGCCTGACTGAAACTCTTCAAACAGGTCATTGCTGTGTAAATGCTCACACATTTGATTAGCAACTATTTTCTCAAGAATTTTAGATAAGAATGGAAGATTGGATATAGGTCTGTAATTTTTCAAGTCATCTCGATCAAGCGAATGTTTCTTAAGTAAAGGTTTAATTACAGCTACCTTAAAAGCCTGTGGTACATACCCATTTACTAAGGATAAATTAATCATATCTAAAATGGGGCTGGTAATCAGAGGAACACTTCCTTAAATAATTTGGTTGGGATTGGGTCTAACATACAAGTTGAAGGTTTAGATGAAGCTAATATTTCTGATAACTCAGGAAGCTCCACAGGATCAAAACAGTCCAAACACAGATCCGGTTCTACAGTTATTTCCAATGTTGTCTCACTTGTTGAGGATGAAGTAATCATCTCTGGGAGTGTGTCAAAGATTTTCTTCTTAATAGAATCAATTTTATTTTGGAAGAATCCCATAAAATCATGACTGCTGAGAGCCAAGGGAATGGATGGCTCAACAGAGCTATGACTCTGTGTAGGTTTAGCAACTGTACTAAAGAGAAACCTAGGATTATTCTTGTTCTCTTCTATTAAGGATGAGAAATAAGCTGTTCTAGCTTGGTGAAGTGTCTTTTTATACAACAGTAGGCTATTTTTCCAGATTAAGTAGGAATCCTCTAGGTGTGTAGAGCGCCATTTTAGCTCCAATTTTCTAACATTTTCTATCAACTTGTCAATCACACCTGGTCTATCTCCAACCTTGAACTCACTGACGAAGGAGTAATAAAATGAGTGAGAATCCTACACCAACTCATCCGCCTTACAATTCACTGTAATTGGATACACCCTGATCGAGGGGTCCCGGAGTGGCACTGCGACTGGGCCTGTCGGCCCTTAGTACAGTCTAAAGGCCAAGGTTATTGGGAGCCTGAAGTCATCCACAGGTCTCCTTCAAGAATTGTGGGCTGCCCAGCCTGGTTTCCCCGTTGGGAATTTTGGGGAAAATATCAGTTAAATTGTGACGAGAATGTATCCACTAAACCAGACGCATCCCAGCAGATCAGCAACCACACCAAATGGGGCCTTGTCATCCCCGCAAGAGGATCCAACGCCACAGCGCAGAATCGCACACGCATTCCTGACACACCTAGGCCTAAGAACACTTCGTCAACCAGAAACCGTACAAATTACCCGTTGGCTTTTCGGAATCGAGAAGCCCTGCAGGAATGTATTAATACCAAGCTCAGATATTTGCCCAGCTGTTTTTGGAACATATTCACTCAATGCCACACTCAGAACTATCTGCCCTTAGCCCCTCTTTACACTCATCAAGTCTATCTGTCCTTCATAACCTCCTGGTCGAAAACCATCTGGACTGAACACGTAGAATGGATGAACACGACGTTTCCCTGGGTATGGAAGGCTTATGGTGTTCCCCACTTTAAAGGAGACTTCCCAGAGGGTGAAAGCCAAACACATGAAGGTTTGAAAGGACCTTATTATGTAGACATGTATGTTCAAAAGCTACCTAAACCAGATGAACAATTGAATGTAACGGCCTGAGATTTTCACAAAATTCACCAGTGTGTGGCACAACAAGTTTTTGACAGTCTTAACAACTCTGTGTGGTCAAGCAATGGAGCTTCTCCTCGATGTGACCTGTGGCAAGCTGACATTTCAGTCATGTCAACATGGCGATATGACTGCTCCGTCCTAAATAAAATCAAAACAGCAAAAATGCTCCTGCAGGCCTGGGCAGAAGGACACAGCAGAGATTGGTCCAGAACCTGGTGGGGATTGCAGGAGTATGAAGTTAAAGAATGGGCCATTCCCTGTTTGTCTCAGACCGATAACTACTGGGTCAAATACCAATATTTAGCAACGATTTACTCCAAAGAGCGAGACATTCGGCTGCAACCCTTCTACTGGCCAGAATTATTTGTTCACCCAAGTCCCTGCCGTATGGAGTGTAACACTGCCCGTACACATAGGCCTTGCCCACAGACCCTGCCAAGAGCTCACAGGACGGACTGAATTATGCCAATCCCATTATGATAACGAGTACAACACCTATGCACATGAGGCTGTGTGGAGGAAAATTGGAGGAGTGTGGAGGAGATCTCTCGGTGGGGGCTCGACCTGTGCTGAGACAGCACTGGGACACAATCTGAGGCATAGGAAAAGCATCATGGATGTTATTGTGCCTTTCATTCCCGATTCAGTAATTGCTCTAGCCGAATTGTATGCTTTTAGACATAATTTATGCTCTGGCAACATAGATAAGGGTTTAGACTGGGTAGGATATAATCTTTTTTACTCCAACCTCACATGTAAGCCACCTAAAGAAACCTGGAAGAATTGTGGGGAAGGAGCGTATCAGCATGCTTGTAGATGGTATGAGACATTAGGACACTCAGTCAGCAATGTAGTTACTACAGTTGCCCAGGAAGCCGGACACATTATAGGGGAAGGGGTTTCAGTAGTTGAGGGTTGGATCGCTAATTTGTTTATGATGGTTTGACCTTATTTGCTTGCTGCTGTAGGAGTGATTATTGTAGTCATAATATCTAAAATCCTTGCAAACAATCACCTGGAAGGAAGAGTTATCAGCCCCTCCCCTTGAGGGAGGGGCCTGGGGAGTTTTGGGTCACTCTGAGTTCCGGGTTTGAAGACAACAGTTGGGCCTAGCCTTTGCAGTCGCTTATCATCATGACTACCAATTCCACCACTATCTCCAAGCCTGTCCAAGTGAGTGCGGTGGAGTTTTATGCGCTTCTCTGTGGATGGCTATGCTATTGCCACACCGGGTTTTGGTCGGTCAGCCAGCCATTACGGTTTCTCATCGTGCTTCAAGGATATGTTAAATTAATCTTTGGCCCTTTCTGGATACGCAGATTGGAAGTGGTGTTGTCTCTGTTTGTGTCCTATGTTATGGGAAGGGTAAACTGAAGGAGAAGCCTTATGGTAGCACTGTGGCTTTGTGTCGACACCATTGCCTTAGTGCTTGAGATACTGCTGAGCGGACCTCATGCCACCCGTCGCGCACCTGCTAAGATAGTAACTGCAATAATGGAGGCACTCTTAGCTTTTGGCGTCATCTCATATTTAGGGCAACTAACTCTCTCTCTCAAAGGACAAGGCAAATGAATTTGGCTCGCAAAACTAGCTAGCTTGGTGGCTTGGAGCTTAGGATGGGGAGTACTCTCTCTCCTTTATTGGCTACAACTCACTTCTGATCTAGCCATTATGGTTTAGCTTATGACTTATGCAGCTCTCTTCCATTACTCCGCTGCTTCCCCCGACGTCTCCTCGAGTGACACTCAACTTCCACCTTTTCGCTTCCCTTGGCTGGCCACCCTGAGACGGAACAGAGAAGTAGTCTAGCACTACAGTCTGAATTTTGACACGCTTGCTTCTATAGTTAGTTCAATCTCTTCATTTAGTTTTTAACCCTGGAGGCGATTATCCGGGGTCAAGATTATATTCCTGAAAAATCCACTTTCAGGCCTCCAATATATCTCTCCAGGACACAGTCTCCTGTTCCAAATGTGGAATTTCTGCCTCAGTGCTCAGATACAGTGACAAGTGTTTTCTGCATTGAGGGTCCTGGGGATCTTCCCTATATCTCCATGACCATGGGCCAAACGCTTCAGACATGATGCAAGGTGACCTGGACATCGGCCTTCGGGGCTGCTGCAGACACCCTTAGGATAAAGACACAGAACGGAGGAATGTATCTCCCCATCATCAGTTACATCTGGGAAGATCCTAAAGATCGATTCTGGTTGCCCACCCTGCATCTACTCGATGGGAGTAGATGCAGGGTGGTTCTGAGGAGAACAGGAGGCGTGGTAAGGCGTATTCGTCACTTCCTGTTTTGCACTTGGTGGATTGTTTGGTGTGTGAAGGCTCTCTCGTTTGATCTGATTTCTCTCTACTGTGATATCTCTGACTTGTTATAATACATAAGCACGTTAAAACACATACTTTCTGTTGCTGTATTTAACGTTTGGGGACTCTCCGTGTTTTACACGGTTTTCTAGTAGTGGTAAGGGGTCGCTAGCTTAGCGTTAGCTTTAGCTCCACCATGGCTACCCGTTCTGCTGTTTCTCTCTCCGAGTCTCCTCTCTCCT
Source organism: Crenichthys baileyi (assembly GCA_036173005.1). NCBI lineage: Eukaryota > Metazoa > Chordata > Actinopteri > Cyprinodontiformes > Goodeidae > Crenichthys > Crenichthys baileyi. The sequence continues at coordinate 232,937 of JAHHUM010001233.1, forward strand.
GCTCTCTGTGTCAGATGTTCAGTTACTCCTCTGCCTCCTTTAGTGCTAATGGTACGTGTAATAAATGTAGCATTTTTGTAGCTTTGGGGGCGAGGGTGTCGGATTTGGAGGCCCGGCTCCACGCTGTTGAAAAACCAGCAGATAGCCGAGGCCCCTTAGCCAGCACGGAGCCACTGAGGGTAGCTCCCCGTAGCAGACCTCCAGCAGAGCCCGCGCAGCCGCGGCCTCAGGCCGGCTGGGTGACGGTACGTAGAAAGCATAGTCCTAGATCTCAGCCCACAGGTCACTACCAACCCGTCTGCGTTTCTAATAGATTTTCCCCGCTCAGCGACACACCCGCTGAAAAGCCAACTCTGGTAATTGGCAGCTCCATAGTCAGAAACGTGGTACTAGAGACACCAGCGACCATAGTCAAATGTCTGCCAGGGGCCAGAACGGGCGACATCAAATCATACCTGAAACTGCTGGCTAAGGATAAGCGTAAATACAGTAAGATTGTAATTCATGCTGGCGGTAATGACACCCGGTTACGTCAGTCGGAGGTCACTAAAGTTAGTGTTGTTTCGGTGTGTAAGTTTGCCAAAACAATGTCGGACTCCGTAATTTTCTCTGGTCCCCTCCCCGATTTGACCAGTGATGACATGTTTAGCCGCATGCTGTCATTCAACCACTGGCTGTCTAGGTGGTGTCCAGAAAACAATGTGGGCTACATTGATAATTGGCGAACCTTTCGGGAAAAACCTGCTCTGATCCGGAAAGACGCCATCCATCCCACTTTGGATGGAGCAGCTCTTCTTTCTAGGAATCTGGCCGAATTTATTAGTTCTCCAAAACTCTGACAACCCAGGGTTCAGACCAGGAAGCAGGGTTGTAGTTTAACACTCCTCTCTGCAGCTTCTGTACTGCTACCCACCCATTACCCTATTAAGACAGTGTCTCGCCCACGGCCAAAATTGAATAGATTAAAAAATTATCTAAAAAGAGGAAATCAGGAAAATCTAATAAAAATAAACACAACTCAGACTAAAAAGAAAAATAAAACAATTAAATGTGGCTTATTGAACATAAGATCTCTCTCTTCAAAGACTTGGCTATTTAGTGACCTGATTTGTGACAATCAGATTGATTTATTTTGCCTCACAGAAACCTGGCTGCAGCAAGAGGATTATGTTACTATAAAAGAGTCAACTCCTACTAATTATTTAAATTTTCACATTCCTCGAAATACTGGGCGAGGAGGAGGAGTAGCAACCATCTTTCAGTCCGATTTATTGACTAGTCCCAGACCAATCAATAGCTACAACTATTTTGAATATTTAATCCTTAGTTTTCCTCATCCAAATTGCAAAGCACTAAAACTACTTCTGTTTGTTGTTTTGTACCGTCCACCAGGCCCTTACTCTCAATTTTTAGATCAGTTTTCAGACCTTTTATCTGATTTAGTGTTAAATACAGATAAAGTTATTATAGTGGGGGATTTTAACATTCATGTTGACACTGAAAGTGATAGCTTAAATATAGCCTTTAATGGTATCTTAGACTCAATTGGCTTTACTCAAAACATTAACAAACCTACCCACGTTTGTCTTAATTCTCTGGACCTTGTTCTGACATATGACATTGAGTGTAAAGACATAACAATATTTTCTCACAACCCTGTGCTGTCTGACCATTTTTTAATAACCTTTGAGTTTAATTTAACAGAGTACTCCACACCTGAAAGAAAATTTCATTATAGTAGATCATTATCAGACAATGCTGTAACAACATTTAAAGAATCTGTTCCACTTTTAATTTCCTCATTATCACAGAAAAATACAGTGGAGGGCAATAATTTTGTTTCTTCCCCTTCACAAATTGATTCTCTTGTTCAGAGTGTTACTTCATCATTGCGTGGTGCATTAGACAATGCAGCCCCCTTGAAAAAGAAGGTAATTATTTATAGGAGGCAAGCTTCCTGGTTTAATTCAGAGCTGCGTACTTTAATGCACAATGTTAGAAAATTGGAGCGAAAATGGCACTCTACACACCTAGAGGATTCCTACTTAATCTGGAAAAATAGCCTATTGTTGTATAAAAAGACACTTCACCAAGCTAGAACAGCTTATTTCTCATCCTTAATAGAAGAGAACAAGAATAATCCGAGGTTTCTCTTTAGTACAGTTGCTAAACTTACACAGATTCATAGCTCTGTTGAGCCATCCATTTCCATAGCTCTCAGCAGTCATGACTTTATGGGATTCTTCCAAAATAAAATTGATTCTATTAAGAAGAAAATCTTTGACATACTCCTGAACCTGTCTTTCCCTGATGCTGAAACTAGTGAGTCTGGAGAGGCTTTGAAGACGGAGGCTCATCCATGCACCTCATGGAGATGTTTCTTCTGGTAACAACGAGTGATCTCTTGAAGGAAAAACGACTTAATCTTCAGTTTTCTTCCTCTAAGTGGACAGGCACTGATGCTCCACGTTTTGATGGTTGAACAGGAACTTTGTTGTCATATATGTCAGAAGACAGTAGCTTCCAGAGGTTGAAGAGTTGAGGGAAACCCTGGAGACATAGATGAGGTCGATTCAGGACTTCCAGAAGCCTGAAACTTAGAGCAATCAGCTGTTCACCGATCAAGTTCACTTCTGTTGTCTGGATAAAAAGGCTGTAGATGAAATAAGATTCTTAATTTTGAGGCACAGTCCTTCCAGGGCACACGGGTTGATCCTCTTTTTAATGCAGTCGATCAGCTGGGCTGTGTCTCTGGTCCTTTTAAATCTGAGCGTCTTTTCTCCGTTCGATCTTGTTCACTGGTCTTTTGCGAGGAAACAACCTCAGTTTCCTTTTTTGGCATTGCTTATATAGTGCAGATGCTCTTCACCAGTCAGCCCTTTTTTAGGCTTCTCAGTTATTGCGCAACATACTTCTGCTTAGTACGTTATTGCTCAATACTTTGTCATGGTCACCGTGACTTTCTGGTGCTGTTTTTTGGCCTTGAAGATTCCAGAAATCTCATCCAAGTCTCATCCTCCCTTCCTTGCGTTTGGTCTTCAAAAGATTCGCTGTCAGCATGCAGCTGGCTCTCGTCACTCCTAGTCATCCTACAGTTCTCTCGCTAATCTGCTCAGTCTTAAACTTTACACAGTATTACACATTCCATTCTCAGCTTTCTGCATTTACTGTAAAACACAGTTACAAAACCATCACTTCATTCTTTTTATTCATACATCACAAATTATCAACATTATATCTCTTTCATATATAGTTGATTGAGAATTTTAAACCTTAATGTTTTTTATTTTAATTAATAGTTCTCAATCATATTTCAATCATATGTCTTTTAACTTGATAATCAAAGATTACAAATTTCATTTAATACTTGTAAAAGAATGGAAAATCATCATACATCATTTCTTTGGATACGCTTGTTTATATTTCTGCAAGAGATAAGACAGTTAATATGTTGCTCCACACAGGCCTCTCCAGTCTTTCAGTCTTAGAATAAGAGAATATACTTGTTTCACTCTCTACTGCTTCAACTGTGTATTTTAATAATTATTGCTTGGATTACACAAAATGATAGTTATTGTAATTTTTATGGATTTAACTGTGAGCAGTTAATAAATGTTGCATGGGTTACATGGAAATATCTCACCTTATTTTGACACCCCCTTCTTGAGATTAGACAAAATCCATGCCCAAAGTCCCAAAAGTCAGAGAAAATCAAGGTCTGTATCATAAACACACAAGGAGAGGACCTCATCTTCCAAGAACTCAGAGTAATATGGTGATGGAGGGACTTGCGGCGGGGACCAGGTGTCGAGAATCTCAAACTCGTCAATGAAGTCAGGATGCATCAAAGGGGAGATGACACAGGCTCCTTCTGGAGGACTGGTGGTGAGGGAGACCCATCAGCTGCGGGGATCCGCTGCCAATCATGTGAGATGGTGTCAACAGGGCTATGCAGAGTCGAGAGGATTGGGGGTACGGACAAAGGGGGGCAGAAGGGTTGAGGAGGGATTGCCGACATGACCTCGGCCAGCAATCCATCAGACAGCTGGGGAGGACCCGTCTAGTTTCGCATGGCATCACCTATTGCAGAAGTCTGGGAGATCAGCTCCTCCAGCGAGGCAGGCTGGTGTTGCTCTTCATCATCACCGGCAGAGGTTTGACAGGTGACGGTCTTGGTGGTGACAGAGGCTTGAGTGCTGCCTTCTTCAGTAGTGATTGACACCTGGCATCCTTGGACAGTAGTGCCTGGAGGAGGGGAATCAGGGGGGCTATGGGTGCCAACAGCAATTCAATTCAGTTTATTTATATAGCGCCAATTCACAACACGTCGTCTCAAGGCACTTCACAAAAGTCAGGTACATACATTCCAATTAACCTAACCATTGAACAGTGCAGTCAGATTCTGTTATTTATTCAAATTGGATAAAAAGTTTTTCTATCTAAGGAAACCCAGCAGATTGCATCCAGTCAGTGACTTGCAGCATTCACTCCTTCCAGATAAGCATGTAGCGACAGTGGACAGTCACTGGCGTTGACTTTGCAGCAATCCCTCATACTGAGCATGCATGTAGCGACATTGGAGAGGAAAAACTCCCTTTTAACAGGAAGAAACCTCTAGCAGAACCAGGCTCAGTGTGAGCGCCATCTGCCACGACCGACTGGGGGTTAGAGAGAACAGAGCAGAGACACAAAAAGAACAAAGAAGCACTGATCCAGGAGTACTTTCTATGGGAAGGAAAAGTAAATGTTAATGGATGTAGCAAGAACAGATCAACTCTGAGCCAGTTTTCAAGGTTAGAGTCTAAAAGAGAGCACACAGTTAGTCACAATAAAAGCTCAGCCAGTAGCCATGTCTAGGAGAGAGAAAGGGTTAAACACTAAAAGGCAGGGCCATGTGGATCATCGGTAGAGGGTGAGCATTAGGTTGTTGCCAGCAGAAGCTCGGCCGATTCCCCTCTCCAGAAAGGTGTCACAGGTAGACACAGAGCCAGGCCAGGTGTAGCTTTTAGGAAGAGAAAAGAGAGAGAACAAAGTTAAAAGCTGAAATAACAGCAAATAATGCAAAATTGGAGAGTAGTGTGCAAACAAGGAATTTGACTCCGGTACACTTTGCTCTTTGGTTTTTGTTTTTGCCTTACAGAATATACATATTTACAATGTACAAATATACACATAAATAAATAAATAAAAAGGTGCATTTGCAACATCTGTATGCTGTTGTTTTGTGCTCTATTGAATGTTCAACAGAGAAACAGCCTGGGGGAAGAAACTTTCTCTGTGGCGGCTGGTTTTAGTTAACAGCGCATCAGCATCACAATTTTACCCTCAGGGCCTCTCCACAGGCCATCTTCTTCTTTTGCTACTTTTCTCTTCCACACAGTAAGTTCCTCAGGGGAGACCCCCTTTTGCTGTAGTTTAATTTTTTCCAAGGTTAGATGTTTAAAGGTTTCAGCTTCAAAAGTTACTAAATTGAAGCTGGGTGTATTACCCGCTGCAGTTTTAGCCGTTATATCGGCTGCGCATTTCAGTTCAATTCAGTTTATTTATATAGTGCCAATTCACAACACATGTTGTCTCAAGGCACTTCACAAAAGTCAGGTACATACATGACAATTAATCCTAATCATTGAACAGTGAGGTCAGATTCAGTTATTTATTCAAATTGGATAAAAAGTTTTTCTATCTAAGGAAAGGAAACCCAGCAGATTGCATCCAGTCAGTGACTTGCAGCATTCACTCCTCCCGGATGAGCATGTAGAGACAGTGGACAGTCACTGGCGATGACTTTGCAGCAAACCCTCATACTGAGCATGCATGTAGCAACAGTGGAGAGGAAAAACTCCCAAACCAGGCTCAGTGTGAGCGGCCATCTGCCATGACCGACTGGGGGTTAGAGAAAACAGAGCAGAGACACAAAGAGAACAAAGAAGCACTGATCCAGGAGTACTTTCTATGGATAAGGAAAAGGTAAATGTTAATGGATGTAGCTCCTTTAGTCGTTTCACCTAGAAAGAAATAACAGATAAACTCTGTTTAGAGTCTGAAAGAGAGCACATAGAGTTAGTCACAGCAAAAGCTCAGTCAGTTGCCATGTCTAGGAGAGAGAAAGGGTTAAACACTGAAAGACAGGGCCATGTGGATCATCAGTAGAGAGGGTGAGCATTAAGTTGTTCCCAGCAGAAGCTTGGACAATGCCCCTCTCCAAAAAGGTGTCACAGGTAGACACAGAGTCAGGCCAGGTGTAGCTTCTAGGAAGAGAAAAGAGAGAGAACAAAGTTAAAAGCTGAAATAACAGCAAATAATGCAAAATTGGAGAGTAGTGTGAGAATGTAGCGAAGAGGGTGAGAGTGGTCATTATGTCCTCCAGCAGCCTAAGCCTATAACAGCATAACTACAGAGATAGCTCAGGATAAACTTAAGCCACTCTAACTATAATCTTTATCAAAAGGAAAGTTTTAAGCCTAGCCTTAAAAGTAGACAGTTTGTCCATCTAGAGCCCACTGATGGCCACTGTTATACTAAAAACCACAACAATTGGGATATCTCTCTCTGTCAGATTGACCATAACCATTGGAAAAGAGAGGGGGTCATACAGGTAGCAGAAATGGAGGGTGTGTTTGCACCTCCACCATAACTGAGCCGGTTTAGGCTAATCCTGACTCCCCCTTACTCCATCCAACAGGGAGGAAAGAAGATGGAGGTAAAAATAAGGAAGATAGCTCAGGATAACCTAAGCCACTCTAACTATAAGCTTTATCAAAAAGGAAAGTTTTAAGCCTAGCCTTAAAAGTAGACAGGGTGTCTGCCTCACGGACTAAAACTGGGAGCTGGTTCCACAAGAGGGGAGCCCGATAACTAAAGGATCTGCCTCTATGATGGAGCTAGATCATTAAGGGCTTTATATGTGAGAAGGAGAATTTTAGATTCTATTCTGGATTTAACAGGGAGCCAATGAAGGGAAGCTAAAGTAGGGGAACTATTATCTCTCTTTTTAATTTTCATCAGAACTCTTGCTGCAGTATTTTGAATCAGCTGAAGGCTTTTAGCTGCATTTTGTGGACATCCTGATAGTAAAGAATTACAATAGTCCAGCCTTGAAGTAACAAATGCATGGACTAGTTTTTCAGCGTCACTCCTTGACAGGATATTTCTAATTTTGGCAATGTTCCAGAGATGAAAGAAGGAAATCCTAGAAACCTGTTTAATATGGGATTTAAATGACATGTCCTGGTCAAAAATAACACCAAGGTTGTTTACTTTATTACTGGAGCTCAATTTAATGCCATCCAGGTTAAGTGATTGACTAAGCAGTTTCTGCTTCAAAGACTCCAGTCCAAAGACGATAACTTCTGTCTTAATTTACAAGCAGAAAATTTAAGGTCATCCAAGTTTTTATGTCTTCAAGACATGCTTGTAGTCTATCTAACTGTGTGGGCTCATCAGGATTTATGGATAAGTAAAGCTGAGTATCATCAGCGTAACAGTGAAAATGTATCCTATGCTGCCTGATAATTTTACCTATATATATATATAAAGTGAAGAGAATTGGCCCAAGTACTGTACCCTGTGGTACTCCACAATTAACCCTGGAGTTCAAAGATGATTTATTTATTCCCCTGATCCCTACAGCATACTCCAGCCATTCTAAGAGAATATTATGGTCGACTGTATCAAATGCAGCACTAAGATCTTAGAGGACATGTACAGACACAAGTCCATTATCTGAGGCAATAAGAATATCATTAGTGACTTTCAGCAGAGCTGTTTCAGTGCTATGATGAGCTCTGAAGCCTGACTGAAACTCTTCAAACAGGTCATTGCTGTGTAAATGCTCACACATTTGATTAGCAACTATTTTCTCAAGAATTTTAGATAAGAATGGAAGATTGGATATAGGTCTGTAATTTTTCAAGTCATCTCGATCAAGCGAATGTTTCTTAAGTAAAGGTTTAATTACAGCTACCTTAAAAGCCTGTGGTACATATCCATTTACTAAGGATAGGTTAATCATATCTAAAATGGGGCCGGTAATCAGAGGAACACTTCCTTAAATAATTTGGTTGGGATTGGGTCTAACATACAAGTTGAAGGTTTAGATGAAGCTAATATTTCTGATAAATCAGGAAGCTCCACAGGATCAAAACAGTCCAAACACAAATCAGGTTCTGCAGTTATTTCCAATGTTGTCTCACTTGCTGAGGATGAAGTAATCATCTTCGGGAGTACATCAAAGATTTTATTTTTAACAGAATCAATTTTATTTAAGAAGAATCCCATAAAGTCATGACTGCTAAGAGCTAAGGGAATGTATGGCTCAACAGAGCTATGACTTTGTGTAAGTTTAGCAACTGTACTAAAGAGAAATCTAGGATTATTCTTGCTCTCTTTTATTAATGATGAGAAATAAGCTGTTCTGGCTTGGCGAAGTGTCTTTTTATACAACAATAGGCAATTTTTCCAGATTAAGTAGGAATCCTCTAGGTGTGTAGAGCGCCATTTTCTCTCCAATTTTCTAACATTGTGCTTTAAAGTACGCAGCTCTGATTTAAACCAGGGAGCCTGCCTACTATGAATGATTACCTTCTTTTTCAAGGGGGCTGCATTGTCTAATGCATCATGCAATGATGAAGAAACACTATGAACAAAAGAATCAATTTGTGAAACAGAATTATTTCCCTTCAATGTGTTTTTCAGTGATAATGAGGAGATTAAAAGTGGAACAGATTCTTTAAAGGTTGTTACAGCATCGTCTGAAAATTATCTACTATAATGAAATTTTCTTTCAGGTGTGGAGTGCTCACTTAAATTAAACTCAAAGGTTATTAAGAAATCATCAGACAGGACAGGGTTATGAGAAAATATTGTTATGTCTTTACACTCAATGCCATATGTCAGCACAAGGTCCAGAGAATGAAGACAAAGGTGGGTAGGTTTGTTAATGTTTTGAGCAAAGCCTGAGATAGCATTAAAGGCAATATTTAAGCTATCACTTTCAGTGTCAACATGAATGTTAAAATCCCCAACTATAATAACCTCATCTGTATTTAACACTAAATCAGATAAAAGGTCTGAAAACTGATCTAAAAATTGAGAGTAAGGGCCTGGTGGACGGTACAAAACAAAGAACATTTAATAGAGTACCAAAGTCGCAATTCCACCTTGGATATGTGTGTATGGTATATATGTATTTAAGAACATAAAGATATATGCAGAATATATCTTATAACGCAAAAACAAAAAAAAAAACAAAAAAAGAAACCCAGAGAGCAAAGTGTACCGGAGTCAAATTCCTTGTTTGTTGTATGTACGAACCTGGCAATAAAGCTGATTCTGATCTTTTCTTTGGGAGTGTGCTTGGTGTACTGAGTGTTTTTGGACATTGTGCTTGGTGTAATAAAGAGGGTGCTTGTGTTACTTCAGGTGTTTTTATTCAAGAAAAGTAATTTCTGCACAGTAGAAGGGCTCAAACAGTTTCTTTTTTTGAGACTGCTTTGTATTTGTGGTATTGGCGCAGGCGGCGAAATCAATAAAGGTGTTTTCACATCAGCTGCGTTCCGGCTTTTTTCAACAAAAGACACAACGCAGAATGAACCCTGTTACACATGCTCAGTATGAGGGATTGGTGCAAGGTCAATGCAAGCGACTGTCCACTGTCTCTATATGCTCATCCAGGAGGAGTGAATGCTGCAAGTAAATGATTTGATGCAACCTGCTGTGTTTCCTTAGAAAGAAAAACTTTTTCACCAATTTATTTTAACCAATAATAAACTGAATCTGACTGCACTGTTTGATAGTTAGGATTGATTGGAATGTATGTACCTGACTTGAAATCTGTATGATTGGATTGAATTGACTTTGTAAAGTGCCTTGAGACGACATGTGTTGTGAATTGGTGGTATACAAATGAACTGAATTGAACTGATTGTTGATTTTACTCAATTTGTCATGCCATGGAGCTGAGTGCAGGTTTCTGTTGTGTTTGCGTGTGGTTTCTCTCTCACCTCCTCCTGCAGGGTGCGACAGGCAGGTGCAACCTCACAGCTAATGATCATCAGGAATAATCAAGAGGAGCTTCTTAAGCAGCAGGAACCTTGAAGGAGGTGTAAGATTGTTAACTCACCTGAGTGGTTATCTGACCAGCAGACTAAGCTCTGTCTTTCGTGTACTTTAACAGGTCTGGGTCCGAAGACCCAGACCTGGTTTCTCTCCGTCTATGTTCCGAGCCCAAGTTCACATTTGGCTGAAGGTACTTTATTGTGCTTCCCCAATAAAGAGTCTCCTTCAGTTTCCTGGAACCTGTGAGCCCAGCGAAGGTACTAACCTTTTGTCTGGATTACCTGCCTGCAAGACTCCTGCCTGTCCACCCTCCAACTCCACATACACCACCTGAAAGGAAACTCAAAGGAATAATTACCACCTCCCCTGTCAAACTCAGTCTCCATGGCTTTACTCACCTTCCCCTGGAAACTCGGCTTCTTCCTAACAGTAAGACTTGTCCACAAACCTTTCCAGTCCCACATTACCTCCAGACCTCCACATTGGCTGATGTTGACGGTCTTTCTATTACTTTGACAAATGTAAAAAGTGGGACTTTTTAGACTGATGGTTAAATGTGCAAACAGAACCCAGTAGAAGAAAAATAAAGTCTGGGAGAATAGAGGATGGTGGAAAAAGTTGGGATCATCAGCAATAAAAATCAAATTATTTATGAAGCACATTTAAACACATTAGGGCCCGTATTCACAAAGATTCTCAGAGTCCCCACAGAGAGCTCTTATTTCAGCATAAAACTTCTTGCCAAAGAGCCTTAGCTTAAGAGGAATTTACTTTGCTGCTGAGAGCGACTCTAAGCAAGGACATGACAGAAATTTGTATCTTAGTGAGGAGGAGTGGTTGACCCCAATGCTAGGCATAACACTGTCTTCTAAGAGCTCTGATTGGTTGTTATATATATATATATATATATATATATATATATATATATAAAACAAATGCACTCCCAGTAAGCAATGGAGAGAAATTAACCAATGATATAATTGGACTGGATTCAGAAATGTTTAAATCATGTGGATAAAGCTTAGCAAGATTAAAATTATTGTCACACAACATTAAAATGTTTGAACCTATGCTGTTTACTCACCATGCTGGTCATTTTCATATTAATATTAAAATTTAGCATTCTTGTTTAATAAGGTGTAGTTTGGTAAAATGACCAAAACAAAATGGAGGAAAAAAACCAAACTAAACAGGAGCACAACCTGCTGGTGGAGGTGAAGAGAGGAGTGTTGAAAGGTAGATTTGGTCCTAGGGTCACGGTGTGAACAAACAGGCATTGCCGAGCAAATTATTGCATTGTTCCCTCTGCTTTCAGCACCATCCTGGAATGTGAGCAGCTCTGGTTCCTGCTGCAATCAGAAGCTAGAGAGGAGATAGCAGAGCACCAGAGAACTTCTCTACAGACGGGGAGCGTTGGAGATGACCATTTAGGCTGAGGCTGCTGACATCAGCATGTACAATACAGCAAACTCTGGGGTGGGTTTGCTTGTTGCCCCGCAGCTCAGCCGTCTCGTGTTGGGGTTTACCCCGGTGGATGAGAGGGTCGCATCCCTGTGCCTTCGGGTCGGGGATAGCTCTCTGACTGTCGTTTCGGCCTACGGGCCGAGCGGTAGTGCGGAGTACCCAGCCTTCTTGGTGTCCTTGTCGGGGGTGCTGGATAGTGCCCCTCCCGGGGATTCCATTATTCTGCTGGGGGACTACAACGCCCACGTGGGAAACGACAGTGACACCTGGAGAGGCGTGATCGGGAGGAATGGCCTCCCCGATCTGAATCCGAGTGGTGTTTTGTTATTGGACTTCTGTGCTAGTCACGGATTGTCCATAATGAACACCATGTTCAAGCATAAGGGTGTCCATCAGTGCACTTGGCACCAGGACACCCTAGGCAGGAGGTCAATGATCGACTTTGTTGTCGTATCATCAGACCTCCGGCCGCATGTTTTGGACACTCGGGTGAAGAGAGGGGCTGAGCTGTCCACTGATCACCACCTGGTGGTGAATTGGATCCGCTGGAGGAGGAGAAAGCCGGACAGACTTGGCAGGCCCAAGCACATAGTGAGGGTCTGCTGGGAACGCCTGGCGGAGCCCTCGCCCAGGGATGTATTCAACTCCCACCTCCAGGAGAGCTTTGACCAGATTCCGGGGGATGTTGGAGACATAGAGTCCGAGTGGACCATATTCTCCGCATCTATTGCCAATGCTGCTGCCCCTAGCTGCGGCCGTAAGGTCTGCGGTGCCTGTCGCGGCGGCAATCCCAGAACCCGGTGGTGGACACCGGCAGTAAGGGATGCTGTCAAGCTGAAGAAGGAGTCCTATCGGCTGTGGTTGGCTTGTGGGACTCCTGAGGCGGCTGACGGGTACCGTGAGGCCAAGCGTGCTGCGGCCCGGGCTGTGGCAGAGGCAAAAACTCGGGCCTGGGAGGAGTTCGGTGAGGCCATGGAGAAGGACTACCGGTCGGCCTCAAAGCGATTCTGGCAAACCTCTCAGGAGTGGGAAGCAGTGCTTCACAAACACTGTTTATAGTGGGGGTGGGAGGCTGCTGACCTCGACTGGGGATATTATCGGGCGGGTGGAAGGAGTACTTCGAGGATCTCCTCAATCCTGCCATCATGCATTCCCTGGTGGAAACAGAGGCTGGGGACTCGGGGTTGGACTCTTTCATCACCCAGGCTGAAGTCACCGAGGTGGTTAAAAAGCTCCGCGGTGGCAAGGCTTCGGGGGTGGATGAGATCCGCCCTGAGTACCTCAAATCTCTGGATGTTGTGGGGCTGTCATGGTTGACACGCCTCTTCAACATTGCATGGCGGTCGGGGACAGTGCCTCTGGACTGGCAGACCGGGATGGTGGTCCCCCTTCATAAGAAGGGGGACCGGAGGGTGTGTTCCAACTACAGGGGGATCACACTCCTCAGCCTCCCTGATAAGGCCTACGCCAAGGTATTGGAGAGGAGAGTCCGGCCGATAGTCGAACCTCGGCTTCAGGAGGAGCAGTGTGGTTTTCGTCCCGGCCGTGGAACACTGGACCTGCTCTATACCCTCTACAGGGTACTCGAGGGCTCATGGGAGTTTGCCCAACCGGTTCACATGTGTTTTGTGGACCTGGAGAAGGCATTCGACTGTGTCCCTGTGATGCCTTGTGGGGGGTGCTCCAGGAGTATGGAATCGGGGGCCCTTTATTAGGGGCCATCCGGTCCCTGTACGAGCGGAGCAGGAGTTTGGTCCGCATTGACGGCACTAAGTCGGACCTGTTCCCGGTGGACTCCGGCAGGGCTGCCCTTTGTCACTGGTCCTGTTCATAACTTTTATGGACAGGATTTCTAGAAGCAGCCAAGGGCCGGAGGGGGTCTGGTTTGGGGACCAGTGGATTTCATCTCTTCTTTTTTGCAGATGAACTGGTCCGGGGGCCCCCCCTCTAGCCAAGACCTACAGCACGCGGGGACGGTCCCAGCCAAGTGTGAAGCGGCTGGGATGAAGATCGCCCCCCAAGTCAGAGGCCATGGTGTCCCAAGGGAAAAGGGGGGCTTGTCCTTTAGGTTGGGGGGGAGTTCCTCCCCTCAAGTGGAGGGTTCAAGTATCTCGGGTCTTTTTTCAGAGTGAGGGAAGAATGGAGCGGGAGATCGACAGAGGGATCGGGGCTGCCGCAGTAATGGGGGCGCTGTCCCGGTCCGTTGTGGGGAAGAGAGAGCTGAGCCAAAAAGCGAAGCTCTCGATTTACCGGTCGGTCTACGTTCCTACCCTCACCTATGGGCCATGAACTTTGGGTCATGACCGAAAGAACGAGATCCCGGTAAAAGCGGCTGAAATGAGCTTCCTCCGTAGGGGGGCCGGGCACTCCCTTAGAGATAGGGTGAGGAGCTCGGCCATTTGGGAGGGGGCTCGGAGTAGAGCCGCTGCTCCTCCACATCGAGAGGAGCCAGTGGAGTTGGCTCGGGCATCTAATACGGATGCCTCCTGGACGCCTTCCTGGAGTGTTTTCCAGGCACGTCCCACCGGGAGGAGGCCCAGGGGAATGCGGCCCAGGACACGCTGGAGGGAACTATGTCTCTCGGCTGGCCCTGGGAACGCTTTGGCTCCCCCTGGAGGAGCTGGAGGAGGTGTCTGGGGAGAGGGACGTCTGGGTGTCTCTGCTGAGTCTGCTGCCCCCGCGACCCGGTTCCGGATAAGCGGAAGACGACGAGTACGAGTACGAGTGTTTATAAGAAGAAAATAACAGTTTTGCTACTGAGGCAAGGCAAGTTTATTTATATAGCACATTTCAATAATAAGACAATTCAAAGTGCTGTACATGAAAAAAGAAACATAATGGGAAAAGTACATAATAGTGGTATAAAGGTAATTAAAGAGAATAAAAATTAATATGATGATAAAAAAAATGTTCGATAAAATGAAAAGAAAATGAAAGGAAAGTTGGACTGAAAACTTAACCAATAATGTTTAGACAGCACAGTCAAAGGCCACTCTAAACAAATACGTTTTTAAAACAACTTAGGGTTTCAGTGCTTTTATAGTTTTCTGTGAGTTTATTCCATATTAGTGGAACTTTAGTGTGATTCACTAGTGTGATAGTAGTGTGATTCAGGTGTGGTGCCGTGTTAATAGTTTAGAAGATGTATCTTAAGTATGGGTAAATATTTGTTAGCACTTGTCAAAAGCTATAATGTCAGCTCATATTCAGACACAGACACAATGATATTTCTTTCTTTTTAATATAGATACAGTTTACGTTCACCAGGACTGTTTACAACAGACAGCACAAAGGATTTTACAGTCTATGTGTCTTTTATATGAAATACTCTGTTCAGGCTATAACACAACAGCAGTTAAGATTTAATTCAATTTCAGACTATCCTTAACGTACACAGTAACACATTATAACTTTTCCCAACACACATAGTACATAGTACGTGTGGGACAGAAGATATATGCATCAAAACTTCATACCAACTAATGGAACAATAAAAACGGGACGATAAGTAATGAGGGTAAACTGAGATCTTAGGAGCAGGGAACACCAAACCTATGTGCACAACAAAGCAGAACACAACTTCACATACCAGATGTTGCAACCTGCTACATAAACTTTTACTAACCTGCAAACTATACAACGGACAGACCCCATGAGAGAAATTTGACAGGTATAGTCTATTTTAATTTTATTTTAGTCTCACATATATAGTTTTACCCACCCCTGAATTTTATGAGATGTTATAAAGTAACTCCATTGACTTTTTTGCGTTATTTGCTTTTATTTCAGCATCTAACTCTATGTTCTCTATCTGTTTTTTTCTCTCTGGAAGCTACATCTGACCTGGCTCTGTCTTTTAGCTGTGGCACCTTCCTTAAGGGGGACATCAGCTGAGCTGTTGCTGCCAACAACTTAATGCTCGCCTTTTACAGATGATCCATTTGGCCCTGTCTTTCAGTGTTGAACCCTGTCTCTCCTAGACATAGCTACTGGCTGAGCTTCAGCTGTGACTAACTCTATGTGCTCTTTCATACTCTAGACTTGAAAACTGGCTCAGAGTTCATCTGCTTAGCTGTCTTTCTCTCCTAGATGAAGCCACTAAAGGAGCTATAACCATTAATATTTCACTTTTCGTTCCCATAGTACTACTGGCTTATTAGTGCTTCTGTGTTCTTTTTGTATCTCCGCTCTGTTCTCTCAAACCCCCAGTCGGTCGTGGCAGATGGCCTCTCACACTGAGCCTGGTTCTGCTGGAGGTTTCTTCCTGTTAAAAGGGAGTTTTTCCTCTCCACTGTCGCTACATGCATGCTCAGTATGAGGGATTGCTGCAAAGTCAATGCAACTCGATGCAATCTTCTGGGTCTCCTGAGATAGAAAAAAACTTTTAACAAATTGAATCCAACTGCACTGTTTGATAGTTTGGATTAATTGGAATGTACCTGACTTGAAGCCTCTGTGATTTGATTTGATTTGATTGACTTAGTAAAGTGCCTTGAAATGACATGTGTTGTGAATTGGCAATGTATAAATAAAACTAAATTTAATTGAATTGAACTTTTCTTCTATTGGTGTCTTCCATCTGTAGAATATTTTTTGGTTCTTCTGAAGAGGCCTATGAAATTTCTCATGTCAGTAGCTTACCTGAAGCAAATGCAGATTGTTAAGCTGAGAGGAGGTGAAGACTGAAGTCTGTAAGGGTGTGAGGGGACCCAACCCAACCTAAGTAGCAGTCAAATATGTTTGTATGTTTTTTATCGGACCTGGAACCAGTCTGGGACGGTGACCTAATTACCGACCTAATGACAATAACATAAAAAAACAAAAGAGATACTCGGATATTTAAAATACAGTAAGAGCCTTGTAAAGGCCACCGAACATTTAGAATACTGAACATAAAAGTAGCAAGAATAACAAACATTTCTGAGTGAAATATTTTCCACAAAAATAAACCTATTTATCACATTTTAAATGTTTATTTGTGACATCCAGCCCGAACATGATATTGTGTGTAAAGATTAAGATAAGAAATATTTTATGTTAAAACCAACATTAACTGTCATTCCAAACCCACAAACTGTTCCAAACTATCAATATAAGTAAAACAAAGTATAATGTCTAAATCATATTCACTGGTGAGTTAAACCTAGCATATTTTAAATTACATTCAATTCAGTTTTATTTATATAGCGCCAATTCACAACACATGTCGTCTCAAGGCACTTCACAAAACTCAGGTAACAGGGGTTGGACAATGAAATTGAAACACCTGGTTTTAGACCAGAATAATTTATTAGTATGGTGTAGGGCCTCCTTTTGCGGTCATTACAGCGTCAATTCGTCTTGGGAATGACATATCCAAGTCCTGCACAGTGGTCAGAGGGATTTTAAGCCATTCTTCTTGCAGGATAGTGGCCAAGTCACTACGTGATACTGGTGGAGGAAAACGTTTCCTGTCTCGCTCCTCCAAAACACCCCAAAGTGGCTCAATAACGGAGTACCCGGTGAGAACCCACACATGCACGGGGAGAACATGCAAACTCCATGCAGAAAGACCCCCAGCTGGGAATCGAACCCAGGACCTTCTTGCTGCAAGGCAACAGTGCTACCAACTGCGCCACCGTGCAGCCCAAGGAGCTGGATAGGATATTTCAAATTTTGTGAATATACCGGAGGTAAAAGAGGAAATTCTATAAAAGTGTTTAATATGGGATTTAAATGACATGTCCTGATCAAAAATAACACCATGTTTTGTTTTTTTTTTACCTCAATTTAATGCCATCCACATTAACTGATTGACTAAGCACTAAGATGCCGGTCCAAAGATGACAATTCTTGTCTTGTCTAAATTTAGAAGCAGAAAATTTAAAGTCATCCATGTTTTTATGTCTTGACTTGCCTATAGTCTAACTGGTTGGGCTCATCAGGATTTATGGATAATTTTACCTATTGGAAGCATATATATAGTAAAGAGAATTGGCCCAAGCACTGAATATTGTGGTACTCCACAATTAACCCTGGAGTTTAAAGATGATTTATCATTTAACATAAAACAAAACTGAATCCTGTCAGACAAAAAGATTTAAACCAGCCTAGGCGCTGTTCCCTGATCCCTACAGCATGTTCCAGCCTTTCTAAGAGAATATTGTGATCGACTGTATTAAATGCAGCACTGAGATCTAACAGGACAAGTACAGACACAAGTCCATCATCTGAGGCCATAAGAATATCATTAGTGACTTTCAGCAGAGCTGTTTCAGTGCTATGATGAGCTCGGAGCCTGACTAAACTCTTTCAAACAGGTCTTGCTGTGTAAAACGCTCACACATTTGATTAGCACTATTTTCTAGATTTGATAGAATGGAAGATTGGGGATATAGGTCTGTAATTTTGTTACACTTCTATCAGGAAGGTTTCTTAAGTAAACGTTTAATACCGTTACCCTTAAAACCTGTGGTGACTATCCATTTAAAACACGTGGACAAAATTGTTGGTACCCATCGGTTATTTGAAAGATATCCCACAATGGTCACAGAAATAACTTGCATCTGAACAAAGGTAATAATGAATAAAAATCTTTCTGAGAAAATGAATAAATGAAAGTCAGACTTGCTTTTCAACCTGCTCAACAGAATTATAAAAAAAATAACTTATGCAACAGTCCTGGCAAAAATGAGGACCCTTAACTAATATTGTTGTTTGTTGAGGGTATAATAATTCCTAATTCCACCACTAATAACACGGCCTCAACCTCACCCAGTGCCAGATGTCGTGAGGAAGAACAGAGAAGAGCAGGAAATTAAGATTAACGGCAAGTTTAATTTTTATACATAAGTCCAATGATTTCCAATGCATAATTGAGTACAAAAAAAATAAATACAAAGAAGAAAAATTACCTAAGGCACCTTAGGGAGAGACTCGGGTCAGCAAAGCTTATGGCTGGATTCACCAAGTGGTCTGTCTCACTATCAGTGTTAAAGCTTTTTATACCTTAAACGAACTTCAAAGCTGACTGCTGAAACCTCCTCTTAAGGAATTATCAACGAAGCCACATAATGGAGTTTTCTACATTCTTGTGACGCCACAGTGAATCATTACCACATATGTGAGTACTTTATCGCCCATATCATGCCTAAAAGCCAGCGTTAACTGATTACAGGTACAGGCAAACATCCTGTCATGGGGTTGACCATTCTTCCAGCCTAAAGCCTGCTGTCCCCTCTCTCCCCAAGGTCACATGTTCACCAAGCAGACCATAAACACAATACATGACATATTTCCGATTTATGCCTACAAATGCATACACAGTGTGAAACTAAACGATTTAAATTCTCAACAATTCCCCCTTTTGACCTCTGCAAGAGAGGTCAATATTCAAGGATGTAGCAATGATAAGTAACAAATACAAAGGAATAATAAGGTCAAAATAGGCACACCAAAAGATTAGTACTCTGCAGAGCAATAAAAGAAAACATTTGGGCCACCAATTCTCAACCTCCAGCAACAACATTTTGCATCATATTATATGGAGGTGGCTGATGAGTAAGTGCCCCTTTTTTCAATAGTTGACATTATAAGCCTTACTGTAAGAGAGCGAATACACGGCACACAAAAACTTCCACACGTTACTAGAATACGCAAAAATACAGACAATACAATCAGCAATAAGATGATTATATTCTTCCACTTGCCAAAGGTGTTGGTGAACCACTCCTCCAGTCCCCCGTCAATTCCTGAACGTTCATCCATTTCCTTACTTAATGTACGCAAGCCTTCCAACGCTCGAGTCACTGAACCATCGGGGGCCGTGTTATTAGGAATAAAGGTACAGCAAATGTCACCAAACATTGCACACACACTGCCCTTTTCAGCCAACATGTTCAGAGCCTATCTACTCTGCACAGCCACAAGAGAAGTAGGCGCCAACTGTTCTGCCAACCCTTCAACCGCGTCTCGTGTCAGATTAGCCAATCTTAAGACATTGTAATGTATGTAATTGATCCTGTTCATATTCTTATTTTGGGTTACAGGAAAACTGCTGAAATTACAGGTCGATTTTCGAAACCAGCTGCCACTTGATCGACTAATTTATATTCGTCAGGAACCCCACGCGGAACACCAATTGCATCAATATAAGTTAATGAACTGTCCATAAAATCAAAGGACCTGGCCTTCCTCACCTTTCCTCCGTGGTGGTGAGTTCCTCTCCCACAGAAGCATGAGCTACCAGCCCTGCACCATTGCACAGCTTCCTACTGCCATATGGGGAACCTGTACTTCACAAATTTTCTACCACAATGAGTATATAACCCTTCTGGGCCCAGTGGTCCCTACAGTGCCACTGGGTACCATGTTACACATGGATGGGAGAGACAGTTCCCAATTTAACTTGTGGCTTTTTTAGTAACCCCGTAAATTGAAAAACAGGATATCATATCCCTCACTCCGAGGAGCAAAGGGGGGCCCACCCATGAGTCTATTGCTATTACGGAAACGACCTCTGCTAATGTATGACATGCAGGGTTTGCTTTTACGCATGGAGTTTAACAGAATCATACATTTAAAATCCTGTGGATTCCACATTCTCATAGTATGGTAGGCAGTTACAGTGACCAGAGTTTGGGTCTAGCAGCCGCACATGCAATACAATGCTCCATGTCCGACGCCACGTTCTGTCGGAGCCATCCATGTCAACCACAAATTGACTTGGTAAATCCCCAGAGCCCCTTGTATAACATCTCCCGGGGTTAAGGGTTATAGTCTATTTGAACCGCAGGGGTTTCTATACCTTCACGCCCTTTGGCTATACAAGAAACAAGATTAATTCTGACAATTCTACTCTGATCTCATGCGATCCATCCTGGCAAATCTACTCCTAAATACGTTTAAAATCCGGAGCTCATATTCCCACATCTAAGAGTAAGTGGTATTGCTGTAATGTTAGGGTTGTGTAGGGTTGCCTCTGGGATTCCCCGATGCTGAGTAATATTGGATTAATACCTCCAGTTGTCAATTTACCCTTCGCTTGTCCACTAGCCAAGGTCACCTAATGCTGAAATGTTTCTGCATATGGATTATCTGACATTATTCGTCCTTGTTTAGTGTTCCAAGTGACAAAACCCCGAGCCGGCATGCCGATGTTCTCCATACCATCCATTGCGCCTTTCTGATAGATACTCAGATACACACTATATTTAGTCCAGGTCAGCTCACTGCCCTCAAATTTAAACACAGAACAGAGGTCAAACTGAAATGTGGTGTCCAAGCCAAGTACATAATCTAATTCAATACCCCCATATCTTTTAAGGCATGGATCTGATGTTTCAGTCATCTTTTGGAGTAGGTGACAACTGCTGCAGAAATTGGGTGTGGAAGGGTGCTCACCACTCTGGAAAACATCACACAACAAGAATATGAGTATTCCCACAAGTGTCATTATTAAACCTCCCCCACATTTCCATTTCCAACTAACATCCCAAACTGCATCACAATTTTTATTCTTTGTACCAGATGAATACCACTTACCCAGGAGCTTATAACCTTCACACACTGTGGAACTTACTCAAGAATGTCGATTAAACATCATAGATCAAATACATAAAACAACAAATAGCATAAACAATGATCCAAAGATTAATTAAACAGATAAACACCACATTCAATGATCACATAATCAGAATCAAGAGTCACATGTGTTCCTGATTCTCAGTCCTGAATTTATCTGCTGATTAGTTGAATGTAATGACTCCTTCTAGTGGATAAATCCTCTTCTTTTAATCTTGAAAACTAAAAAGAAAAGGTCTCTGGAGTGGATAAATCCTCTTCACCTCAGTGCGATCACCGGTGAGACTCCCGATCCAGGGGATTTAATTATGCCCCTTTTCCTTTCTCCAGGGGATTATTATGCCCCTTTTTAAGAAACCTCCGGAGGCTTTGACCTTTTAGGCTCCTCTGCTGGTGCACACTGGCTCCAATGATACCGGGTTTCTCCTTTTCCTCTCAGATGAACGCATGAGATGTTCTTTCCAGGACTTGGAACGGGCCAATGAACCTGGGTTCTTGCCACTTCCGCTTGATGACCTTGAGCCACACCAAGGTGACTACTGGTACCACAGGGGGCCTCTTGTCCCCTCAGGACCTCTGGAAAACTCTGCCACTAGGGTCTGCAACTCATCAAAGAAAGTTTTAGTAGATAATTGTGCGGATTCACCTGTTTGTCCTGGTATCCACTGTGCTGGTCCCAGTCTGTAGTTCATGTGGGGTGTAACCTGTGGACTGATTAACAGACATCCTGACAGACATTAAATCCACTGGCAATGCATACACCCATTTTAATTTAGTCTGTGCACAGATTTTAGCCAACTTTGTTTTCAAAGTTTGGTTCATTCTTTCAACCTTGCCTTGTCACTGAGGATGATATACAGTACCGAAAGCATGTTTTAGTCCCAACACCTGTTCCACCTGTTGCAGATCTTTGTTCCTGAAATGAGTTCCATTATCAGATCTTATCTTTTCTGGGAAGCCATGTCTGGGAATGTAATGATTAATTAAAAGATTAATTAAAAATTTCACCACAGACTTGCTGTCTTCATTTCTTGTGGGCCATGCCTCAGGCAATCCTGAATATCCATCCACACAGACAAACATGTATCTATATCCTCTTACTGTGGATACCATGTCTGTGAAGTCAATGATGATCTCCTTCCCAGGTTGGGTGTAATTTTTAAACTTACCTGGAGATGGATGCACCATGTTGTTTGAGGCCACTGTGGCTCAGTAGGAAGAGTAGTTGTCTTGCAATCAGAAGGTTGTGGGTTCAATTCCAGGTTCCTCCTGCTATATGTCGATGTGCCCCAGTGCAAGGCACTTAATCTCAAGTTGCCTGCTGATCTGCATATGTGTGAGCGTTATTGAGTGTGATTGGGTGAGTCTAGTGTAAAGCGCTTTGAGCAGTCTGTATGCTATATAAATTCAGTCCATTTACCATTTAAATATGGTGCCACCATTGTTCCAGGTTGATGAGCATCTATGAAATACATACATGTGATGTTACATGTGCCTCTTCCAAAATGTGTTCCCTGATGTTTGGTGGCATCACATTTTAACCCCTCAAGAGGCAGGGCCCTCTCCACAGGCTATCTTCTTTCTTTGCTGCCCTTGCTCTTCCACACAGTAAGATTCCTCAGGGGAGAACCCCCTGTTGCTGTAGTTTAATTTTTCCAAGGTTAAAATGATTTAACAGGTTTCAGCTTCAAAAGTTACTAAATTGAAGCTGGGTGATATTAACCCGCACGCAGTTATTAGCCTGCTATAATGTCGTGTCACGCTTGCGTCATTTTTCAATTTCTCTAATCTCTATTTAATTTTATATATTGCGCCAATTCACAACACATTGCTTTGTCCTCAAGGACAGCTTGCACAAGTCTAAGATACCATACATAAATATCTAATCATTGACAGTGCAGTCAGATTCAAGTTTTATTTTGAGTTCGAATTGGATAAAAGTTTTTCTTGTCTCTAGGAAACCCCAGCAGAGTGCATCCAGTCAGTGCCTTGGCAGCATTCACTCCTCCCAGATGACATGGTAAGCGACAGTGGACAGTCCACTGGCTTGACTTTGCATCAATCCCTCATACTGAGCATCGCATGTAAGCGACAGTGGAGAGGAAAACTCCCTTTTTAACAGGAAGAAAACTCTGTAGCACGATCCAAGGCCTGCAGTGTTGATGCGGTCCAGCTGCCACGAAACCGACTGGGGGTTCACAGAGACTAGAACAGAGCAGTCGCACCAAAAGAACAAAGAAGGCCTGAATCCAGGAGTACTTTCTATGGGAAGGAAAAGTAAATCTTAATGGCGATGTAGCTCCTTTTAGTCGTATGCATCTAGAAAGCATTGAACAGATCACTCTGAGCCCAGTTTTCAAGTTTAGATGTCTGAAGATCGAGCACACAGGAGTTAGTCTACCTAAACTCATGCCAGGTAGCCATTCTATGTGTGCAGAGAAGGCGGTTAAACCTAAAGGCACAGGCACAGTGGATCATTCGGTAGAGTGGGTGATAGCATGTAGTTTTGTTGCCTTGAGCTGAAGCTCGGCCGACTTCCCCTCTCCAGAAAAAGGTGTCACGGTAGACACGAGAGCAGGCCAGTTTAGCTTTTAAGGAGAGAAAAGAGAGAACAAAGTTAAAAGCTAAAATAACAGCAAATAATGCAAAATTGGAGAGTAGTGCGATAATGTACGACAGGAGGGTGAAAGTGGTCATTATTCTCTCTCCACCAGCCTATAGCCCTACCTGTACAAGACTTAACTACACAGATAGTTTCAGTCAGATTAGTCGTTAGTTTTCTGGTACGGGGCGCTTAATTTACATACATGCTCCTACTCAATGTGCATTCCACCACAAAAGGGTCCCATACTGCATACATAATCAAGTGAATCAGATATCTGAATCAAAATCATCATTTAATTGCCAAGTTTGTTCCATACATCAAAAATAAAGAATTTGGTACTCCGTACACTTTTGACTCTTTGCTTATTTTTTGTTTTTGCGCTTACACAGAACATACATGCTAGTTTACAATGTACAAATATTACAGCCATTATTTATTAAATAAAAAAAGTGCAAATGGTGCAACTCTGTTGCTATTTGTTTTTGTACACTCTTAAACTTGAATAGTATCATACAGAGTAAACAGCCTGTGGGAACAAACTTCTCGGATAGGACATGGCCTAGGCGTTTTTAGGTAACAGCGCTCTGTAGATCGCCTGAAGGCACGACTCTATGGCCGCAGTTTGTATGATGCAGGGTATGTGTGCGCGGGTCCTTGCAGAGATTTTTAACAGCTCTACATTGTCACTGATCCCAGAGACCTTATAAGTCTGGATTGGATTCGAAGATCGGGATCCCCTTGAATGTGCAATTCTCTCTGTCTGTCTCTTGACTTAATTCGTTAGCTCTATCGTTTACTGGCATCCCTCATCCGTCCTGTTTGGGTGATGAGCCAACCACACCTGAGATGGATGAAGGACCAGGACAGACTGGATGGATGGCAGGTAGAGATGATCAGCCCAAGCTTCCTGGTGGACGTTGGACTTCTTGAGTTGCCTCAGGAAGTACAGCGTCTCTGCATCCGATATCCCATTTTCGTTGCTCACAACGTCGTGTGCGTATGTGTGAGAGACCATCTCAGTGTCGCAGAGATTGGTTGTTCTCTAAAGAACCGTGTCGCGTAGAACACACACCGACACGGTTGTTGTGTGTTGAGGATGGTGAGTGGGGTGACGTGTGTCTGGGGTATGGGGGTGGTATCCTGTCCAAAGTCCACCCACCATCTTCCAGCGAGGTCTTGTAGTGTGGTTGATGTCATGGCGTTCTGACACACAGTGTATCACGCGACTTGCGTTCACACCCCTGTCCTGTTATGCTGACTGTATTCACCGTCTGGCCTGTATCATCTATGACACTTAATCGACAGTGTCGCGAGTCGGCCCGGCAAACCTGAAGGGAGGTTGTGTGCACGAGGACGAGGTCCACGCGCGTGACGCGGTGCAGGTCTCATGTCTCTGGGTACGACGGGAGAAGAGGAGTGGGGGATTGAACAACACCACCCTGAGTGGGCACCAGTACCTGAGGGAATCTGGTTTATTTTGGCAGAACACTCCTCCCCATTCCCCTCACCTGCAAATGCTAGTCGTTCCCCATCCAGGACGTTTTGATCTGTGGCTGAGCTTCTGGAGGGAGAGGCTCCTGTTAGGGAATGGTGTCTTTTTTTGAGCCGAGCTAACAGTCTTAACAACATGGATCCGGGCTAGTCCCCCCTGGGCGGCTGATATGATGTTGCCAGTGTGATGAAGACGTCGCTAGACCTAAGTTAACAGCACATGAAATGATCATACATTTGGTGTGTACTTAAAAGCTAAAACAATCCACAATGATTGTTTACCCCTCTCTGTCCAGACCTCTGATTAAACCATTCTTGGAAAAGCAGGGGTCGAACAGGTTGTCAAATTGACGTGAGGCGGGGCGCGGGGGGGGGGGGGAGGGGGGGCGGGGGGGGAGGCGGGTGGGGGGGGGGGGGGAGGGGGGGGGTTTTTGCCCTCAACCATAACTGAGCCCGTTTTTTAGGCTAAACCCTGACTCCCCCCCCTTACTTGCTCCATCTCTGTTGGATAAGCTTTATCAAACGTGAAATTTTTAACCTAGCTTAAACAGTAGAAGCAGGTGTCTAGCCTCACGGACCAAAAAACCCGAGCTGGTTTTTCCACCAGGAGAGGACCCATAACTAAAGGATCTCCTCCCTTCTACTTCTAGAGACTCTAGGAATCACCAGTAAACCTTCAGTCCCCCCCTGATGAACAACGTGCCCTGTTTAGGGAAAATGAATGGAGCTATCATATATCTTGATGTATCTTGGAGCTCTGGATCTAGATCATTAAGGGCTTTTATATGTTGAGGGTAGGGAATTTTAAATTATTCTGGAATTACAGGGAGCCATGAAGGGAATCTTTTAAGTTTTCATCAGAGCATCTTGCTGGCAGCAGTTTTGATGCGCATGGTCTTCGAAGGTGGCGTTTTACTGCATTGTTTGTTTGACGTGCCTTCATAGTAAAGAATTACAATAGGTTTTCAGCCCTTGGTAAGTAAAACTGCATGGACTAGTTTTTTTTCAGTCGTCACTCCTTTGACAGAATTGACTTTCTAATTATTCTGGCAATGTCCGGTAGGTTGAAAAAGAAGGGAAATGCCTAGAAACCTGTTTAATATTTTAAATGACATGTCCTGTCCCAAAGCAACACCAGTTTTTTTTACTTTAATTTCGAGGTGATTTTAGTGCCAATCCTTCGCAGTCATATTGTGTTGGATAAATTATGCTGACCTCGACCCGGATTTTTTTGAGTATAAACGAGAGCATACCGCCTGTGAACAACAAAGCCTCCATAAACCCTAACAGAGAGTTGTTTTTTTGTTTAATCCCAACATATGATGTGTGACAAGTAGTGTGTGTCAATACACAAGGGCAGACATTTTCCCTCATTTTTACCCTGAGAGCATACCCCTTAGAGAATTACCCATAGCATCCTTTGAATACGAACAACAGTCAGCACATTTTTCATATTTGAGGGATGGAAATAGTTAACCAACACAAAAAGTGCAATTAAAAATGGTGTCTGGACGTAGATTTTTGCCCAGTGATCCACACAGAAATGAGGCATACCCATTTTCAAAACCTTCGTCCTTCTTGTGATCTCACAAATTTCCACTGGGAACAATGGGTTTGCCTTGGCTCGGCTTCCCTTGTAATTCCTTGGAAAGTTCAGTCCAGATTTTGCTCCTTCCAAGGAGTGAGGCAACTCAGATTCATCGAAGGTGGTGGGGGTTGTTTGTGCGAACAGTGATTAGTTGTGAGCTTTTCAGGGCTGGCAATAGAGTGCGCTCCCTAATCTCCGCTGTACAGAGTACTGAACAGGGGCTTTGTTCCAGGAGCCCTGGCGCGAGGAAATGAGTGCTGCAAGTATTCGGGTACAGGTCCTGTGGTTCGTGAAAGGGAGCTGTGTTGTGCCCAGAGGTTTGATGAAAAAAAAAAAACGGCGAGGCTGTGGATCGTAGCGTCCATTCCCTAGATGTTGGGCATCTTCAGCCCCCACATAGTCGTGCTTGTGGAAGAGAATAAAAAGGTACGACGCACAAAGCTAAGATATATATTCGGGCCGCCATAATGCTATTATCAGTCTTCTGCCTCGAACATAACATAATGACCTTAGGGCCGAGTGGATAGGAGGAACATAAGCCATGTAGCATTTATCTTACGATGTCCCTTGTCGACGACCACTCCCTAGATCCGATCCGGCCATGTCTTAATATTATGTTTAGTTACATATACAGAACACAGTGAAATGAGTAATGCACTTCCTCATTGTGCCTGGCCACTGGGACCGATATGATGTGGTGAGCCTGGCCACTGAAATAGGTGGAGCCAGTTGATATACAATGTAGGTGCTATGGGGGTATCGTCTGGGGAGATTGAACCTGCCCTGCTGGAGTAGCGTAAGGTATAACGGGAAGGCCCATTCAGCCCACTGCTTCCACTGTCTAACCTCTGCGTGATATCCCATCATCTTAATCAAGCCTTTTTTTTATTCTCTCCCTTGTTCCTCTGCCTGTTTAATTGGGCAGTTTTTAAGTGGTTCGTCTAATGCATCAGCTCCTGTTCCTTTTCTCTTCCAAGTATTCCTGCATGTGGTTTGTAAACAAATGTCTCTCCCCCAGCGTGTACCACTACCTTTATTTTGTAAATTCTGGGTTTCTTCGGCATTATTTTCCTGACTTCCGTCCAGGTATTCCATCCATCCACAGGTTTGTCTAAAGTGTGAACTCCATCCTTTTAGAAAGGATATCGCCTTCTGTCTAATCCCCAATGTTTTTCCTACTAGTCCTGATTCATCTCAGCTCTCAAAGCGTTCCTTTTTATTATTCAGCTTTGGGGGGCACATAACAAATTCTATCTCCCATACCAGGTAAGGGACTAGGGTCCATAATGCTAAAGTTACTCACTCTGACTAATCATATCTAGCTCGTTTAGCCCATGGTCCTCACCGCCGTCAGATAATTCAGGCAGTTTGCCCCACTAGAAGTGGGACTTTTTCCCGGGGCCAAATGGTTTTGTATTTTTGAGGGCAATCCCCTGATCAATCGGGGGGAAATTTTTCCTCCCATCCCGTTAGACACGCGGGGAAAGGAACGGGGTTGTGATTGGAAATTGGGTTTCATCTGCTTTTCCCCCTTCCTCAGACTCTTTGTTCTTTTTTAATCTCATCCTTTTTTTTTTGTTTTGATTGATTTTTAGACATGGCGATTGACTAAAGTTTTTACTGAACAAAACTGTATGGGGCTCTTTTCGGGACTCAACCTTGAAAACGGCTCAGATTTTCTTTTTCCTTTATTCGGGTTTAAAAACAACAAAAGGGCCCCTACTCCATTAAACTTTTTATTTTTCCCTTTCCCCCTAGAACGTACTCCTGGATCAGGCTTCTTTTTTTTCTCTTTGTGTCTTGCCCCTGTTCTCTCAAAACCCCCCAGTCGGTTTTGGGCAGATGGCCGCTCAAAATGAAGCCGGGTTCTGCTGGGGGTTTCTTCCTTTTAAAAAGGGATTTTTTCCCTCCCACTGTCATACATGCATGCTCAGTATGAGGGAGGGCTGCCAAAGTAACGCCAGTGACTGTCCACTTTTCTACATGCTCATCCGGGGGGGAGTGAAGCTGAAAGTCACGGACTGGATGCAATTTTGCGGGTTTCCTTTTAGCAGAAAAATTTTTACCCAATTTTGAATAAAAAAACAAAACTCTGATGCACTGTTCAATGGTTCGTTTTAAGGGGGAATGTAGGGTTACCTGACTGTTGTGAAGTGCCTTGAGCCAAACATTTTTTTGGGGAATTTTGGCGCTATAAAAAATAAAACGGGGAATTTAAAACTAAATTTGAATTGAATTACGTTTCCCTTGTTTCCGTAATTGTTTCCCCCGCCCAAAGGCTTCAGTAAAGCGGGTCCCCCGAAAAACATGAAGCCCCCGGGCCGGCGCGGGCTTCAAAATGCTTTCCCTTTTCTAGGGGGGTTTGGACAAGGAAACAAAAAAAACCCGGTTTTTAACCCCACTTTAATTTATTAGTATGGGGGTTAGACCCTCCTTTTGCGGCCAATACATTGTAAAATTCGCTTGGGAATGAAATATACAAGCCCTGAAACTTTGGGTCAGAGGGTTTTTTAAAAGCCTTTTCTTTTTTGCAGGTTTAGCCCCAAAGGCACTAGGGTGATACTGGTGGGGGGAAAAATTTTCCTGATTTCCTCCCCCAAAAACACCCCAAGTGGCTAAATAATATTTAGATCGGGTGACTGTCCCAGGCCATGAGAGTTTGTTCACAGTTTGCGTGTGAATTGGTGCATTGTCATCCTGTTTACCCCGGGCACCCCCTTCGGGGATAAAATGTTTGGGAACCAGGGATGCACATGGCCTAAAGAGGGTTTCAGTAGCCCTTTTGGCAGTGACGCGCCCACTAGCCAAAGTTTTGGGCCCAAGGGGAATTTTGCCATGATAGGGCCCACCCCCAAAACCATCACTGATCCCCCCCCCAGCCACTCGGGAAATGAAAACAGTCGGGGTTTGGTACGCTTTTTTGGGGCTTTTTCCACACCATAATTTCCCCCCGGATGTGGGGAAAAAACAGTAAGGTGGACCCTTTCAGAGAACAATACAGTTTAACATTGTGCCCCAACCCCAAAGATCTGCGCTCCTTGCCCCATTGAAACTGACTTTTTGGGCATTGACATGAGTGCCCAAAGGGTTTTGGCTTTTAGCAGCCCCGGCCGGTATTTTGGGACCCGGGTTGGAGCTCCCAAAGGGACATTTCCCGGGGGAAAAACAGGAGAGTTGGGGTCCCACATTTATTTTTGCCGGTTTTGGGCACCCGGGTTTTTATTTTTTTTTGGTTTACAACCCGGGTTTTGCACGCCGAACACCCCTTTCACACGGGTTTCCCTTTCTTGCTTCCAAAAGTTAATCCTTTTGGGAATGTGGTCGCCCCCCCCTTTCTTGGTGGTTGCTGACTTACCCGGGATACCAGGCTCTTGTTTTAAATCACAAAGACTTGCTGTCTTGGTCAAAGATGGCCAGAAAAGGACGTGCACCAAAAAATTTCCCCCCTTTTTTAAAATTTGGTATGTCACCCACAATGTTTGTGAAATTTCAATATTTTGAGCAAAAACTGTGCTTTTAAACCCTCAAATTTGGGAATTTCAAAACTCTGCTCTTTCTTGGGGCAATGTGCAATCAAAAGAAAACTGGCTTTCCCCGGGGGGTCCAATTTTGCCATGAAACCCCCCCCACTAAAAAAGAAAGGTGTTTCAGTTTTTATTGTCCAACCCCTGTACCTGCTCCATGGTTTTTTTAAATTTGCCTCTTGAGGGGTTTTTTGTAAAATCCCCTCTTAAACTGAGCATTAATTTGCAAAAAACAATGGTATCCGGTGCTGGTCGATAAGGGTCTCGTCATATTTCCCAAACCCCTTTTTATGATCTCCCCGCCGAGCGATTATTTCTGTGATCCTTTTGTACTCCTCCTGTAATTCTCTCTGGGGATTAATTTTACTGAAGATAAAATTTTATCCACGCACAGTGGGTTCAATTTTTGCACGCCTGGAATCTTTTAAAGGGCCACTGAAACTGTCCCTTTAATATTTAAATTTAGGGATAGGGGTGTTGTTGGGCTAGACGGAGTAAATGGATTATTTGGGTCGGGGTACGGAGGGGGAGGCGGCACCTTTTTTGCGTTATTTTTTGCCTCAAAGGTTTTTTTTCTTTTTTCTCCGAACCCAGTGTCTGTGGTAGTTCCCCGCCAGCGAAACAAAAGCGCATTAAAAGGGTTTAGTTTTTTTGCTGCTTTTTTTTCCTTCCCTTTCACATTTTCCCCCATGTAACACACCCAAATCTACCTTTTTTTTTTTTTTTTTTTTTTTTTTTGCTTGATCCCTCTGTTGCCCCTTATTTGAATGGCCGGGGAAAAAAAAGGGCCCCCTGGGGGTTTTGACTGTGTTATTTTACCCCTTTTCACTAAAAAAGCATTTTCCAGACTTCTTTCACTTTTTTAACATTGTAAAATTGTATGAGCAGCCCCAAATCATTGCAATTCTCTATTGTTCTGCAAGAGGTTTCCAAAACCATTTCCCCATCATCACCCTCAAAACCCCTGTAAAACTCACCCCATAATTTAATTTTGATAACTGTAGCACAAAACCAACCATTTTCAAATAAAATGCGGGTTCCCAAATTTTTCAAGCTTGTGGTGATATCACCCCTCACCGCGCACACAATACCACACCCTGTTACAAGGAGAGAAAAAAGTAAAGAAAAAAGCAAAGCAGACAGTTAAAACCCTAAGGTTGCCGGCAACAAAGGGAAAGGTTCTCAGTTAACTGAGCGTAACGTTTAGGTCCTGACCAGGGAACTTTACTTCACTTTCTAGTCGCTAATCGACCCCGGCAGAGCAGACCGTCCTATTAATGCATCCTGTTCGGAGCGAGTGCAACCCCCGGGTGAGCCAACCCGTTCCTAAGTCCAAGCGTCCCTGTCACACTACATCCACGCTTTGGGTGAGCCAAGTCCCGAGTGTGGAAAACTCAGCACGATCCACAACACCACATCCGGCAGACATGGGGGCTAGGCCAGCAGCCAGCTTTGGGGCACAGAGTTTTATTTATTCTAACCACTCTCTCTCGCCCACTAAATGCACCTCACGTTCAGCACATCATGCAGCGGGGATACTGCAAATCAAAAACCACTTACCTTGATCCCCGCCGGTGATATGATTCCTCTTCGGTTGTGCTCATGACATCTGGGTCACGGCACCAAAATTGTTGAGGTATAATAATTCTACCACTAATAACACAGCCTCAACCTCACCCAGTCCGGATGTCATGAGAAAGAACAGAGAAGAGCAGGATATTAAGATTAACACAAGTTTAATTTTATACATAAGTCCAATGATTTCCAATGCATAATTGAGTACAAAAGAATAATACAAAGAAGAAAAATTACCTAAGGCACCTTAGGGAGAGACTCGGATTAGCAAAGCTTATGGCTAGATTCACCAAGTGGTCTGTCTCACTATCAGTGTTAAAGCTTTTTATACCTTTAGAGAAACTTCAAAGCTGACTGTTGAAACCTCCTCTTAAGGAATTATCAACGAAGCCACATAATGGAGTTTTCTACATTCCTGTGTCGCCACTGTGAATCATTTCCACCTATGTGAGTACTTTATCGCCCATATCATTCCTAAAAGCCGGCGTTAACTGATTACAGGTACAGGCAAATATCTTGTCATGAGGTTGACCATTCTTCCAGCCTAAAGCCTGCTGTCCCCTCTCTCCCCGAGGTCACAAGTTCACCAAGCAGACCATAAGCACAATACATGATCTATTTCAGATTTATGCCTAGACATGCATACACAGTGTGAAACTAAATGATTTAAATTATCAACATGTTGCAAAACCTTTTGAGGTAATAACTGCAATCAAACGATTCCTATAACTGTCAATGAGACTTATGCACCTCTCAGCAGCTATTTTGGCCCACTCCTCACGAGCAAACTGCTTCAGTTGTCTCAGGTTTGAAGGGTGCCTTTTCCAGGCGGCATGTTTCAGCTCCTTCCAAAGATGCACAATAGGATTTAGGTCGGGGCTCATAGAAGGCCACTTCAGAATAGTCCAATGTGTTCCTCTTAGCCATTCTTGGGTGTTTTTAGCTGTGTGTTTTGGGTCATTATCCTGTTGCAAGACCCATGACCTGCGACTGAGACCAAGCTTTCTGACAATGCAGCACATTTCTCTCTAGAATCCCTTGATAGTCTTGAGATTTCATTATACCTTAGACAGATTCAAGACACCCTGTGCCAGATGCAGCAAAGCAGCCCCAGAACATAACAGAGCCTCCTCCATGTTTCACAGTAGGGACTGTGTTGTTTTCTTGATATGCTTCATTTTTCCGTCTGCGAACATATAGCTGATGTGCCTTGCCAAAAAGTTCAATTTTTGTCTCATCTGTCCATAGGACATTCTCCCAGAAGCTTTGTGGCTTGTCAACATGTAGTTTGGTAGATTCCAGTCTTGTTTTTTATGATTTGTTTTCAACAATAGTGTTCTCCTTGGTCGTCTCCCATTAAGTCCACTTTGCTTCAAACGTCTGATGGTGCGATCTGACATTGATGTTCCTTGAGCTTGAAGTTCACCTTTAATCTCTTTAGAAGTTTTTCTGGGCTCTTTTGTTACCGTTCGTTTTGTCCGTCTCTTTGTTTTACAATCAATTTTCCTCCTGTGGCCACGTCCAGGGAGGTTGGCTACAGTCCCATGGATCTTACATTTCTGAATATGTGCAACTATAGTCACAGGAACATGAAGCTGCTTGGAGATGGTCTTATAACCTTTACCTTTAACATGTTTGTCTATAATTTTCTTTCTAATCTCCTGAGACAATTCTTTCCTTCGCTTCCTCTGGTCCATGTTGAGTGTGGTACACACCATGTCACCAAACAGCACAGTGACTACCTGTAGTCCTGTATATAGGCCCACTGACTGATTACAAGAATGTAGACACCTGTGATGCTAATTAATGGACACACCTTGATTTAACATGTCCCTTTGGTCACATTATTTTCAGGGGTACCATCATTTTTGTCCAGGCCTGTTTTATGAGTTTATTTTTTAAATACTTATTTTGAAGCATGTTTGAAAAGCAATGTCTTACTTTCATTTGTTCATTTTCATCGAATTTTTATTCATTATTACCTTTGTCAGACTCAAGTTATTTCTGTGACCATTGTGGGTTTTTCTTGCATTACCGAAGGGTACCAACAATTTTGTCCAAGTGTGAAGGATAGATTAATTAAATCTAGAATGGGGCCCGGTAATCAAAGGGAACACTTCCTTAAATAATTTGGTTGGGATTGGGTGTAACATACAAGTTGAAGGTTTAGATGAAGCTAATATTTTTGATAACTCAGGAAGCTCCACAGGATCAAAACAGGCCAACCACAGATCAGTTTGTACAGTTACCTCCAGTGGTCTCTCACTTGCTGAAGATGAAGTAATTATGTTCGGGAGTATACCAATTATTTTATCGTTGATGGAATCAATTTTTTATTGAAAAAGAATCCCATAAAGTCATTACTCAAATTTAGAAGCCGGACTAAAAAGAAACCTAGGATTTTATGTCAGGATTTTATTGTGTTTTTATGTAGATCTTTGTGTGATTTTGTTGTACAGTACTTTGTGACTTTTCGTCTGTGAAAGGTGCTTTATAAATAAACTTTACTAACTTACTTAGTTATACTGAGTCAGGAAACTGAAAAAAAAGAGTTGTATCAGAATTTTACCACTTTCTACCAAGGTGTGAATGAGAGCGTGTACTGCATCACAGTGTCATGCGACAGCTGCATTACCAGAGACGAGAGACCTGCAAAGGATGTTGAGGGGACTTTAGAAGGTCAATGAAGTATCCCTACTCTGTCTGAGAGCGGGTGCAGGGACAGGGTGGTGAACTGTAGTAGAGACCCCTTACACACCTCACGAGACTGCTATACACTGTAATAAATGTTATGTCTTTAAAGCATACTTTTAAAGCTTCATTAAAACTATGAGTAAAATCAACTTTTAAATGTGCATGGTTTCAACTCTGACAAGCTTAAGAACAGCCAGGACAATTTATGACTATAAATTAAAAAGTGGGAAATACATAAACTTGCGTACTGTGGAAAAAGCTCATTAGCTCATAACAAGTGCAGTTTAAGAGATAAATAAGTGCATTTAACCTAAGGGAGCTTTTTCAAGCTGAACTAAACGCTAATAGATCTTTACCCTTTTAACTGTCTCTGTCTTTTATTTATATGATTTTTTATATTTTTTCCACACTTTCAGCTTGCACAAAGAAAAGAAAGCAGTTGTTTTATGATTAGTTACCATGTAACATAACAAATTTCTGTGACCCTAATTGTGAAGTGCTAACAACATTTCTATCAGCTTTAGTTTTGTACAAACATTTTAGCAGCTAGAACAATATTTACAACACAACATTTTTAGATGTTCAGTGGCATATTTAGTCTTGCACCTTAATTGAATAATTGAATCACTGTTTACAACTGCTTTTTTTATGTTTTATTCACTAAAATAATTTGCGTTAATTACAAGCATGTGACTGACAGCAATATCATCCTGAAATGGTACAGGATCAGTGCTTGCCAAACTGGAACTGAATGCCCACTGCCCTGCATGTTTCAGATGTTTTCCTGCATAAACACAACTGTTTTGTAATTATGTATTATTAATGAGGACGGATGAGAAAATTATTTGCCTTATAAAGCATAACATAAACTAAAAGTTTTATTAGTTCCTCCTCACAATTTCAGAATATTTAGTTTACAAGGACAGAATTATAAGGTCTGTATTACCAACAAAAATTAATAAAGAAATGACAGCGGTTGTGTGTACAGTCTTCGTCTAATCAACATAGATGATAAATCCAGAGAAGGTGCTGTACTTGTTGTTGTTGCCTCCATGAGCTTTGCCTCCATCTAGTTTAATGTAGATCTCGTCTCCTGGCTCTAGATGTAACACAGCGCTGTTACTGGCATAGTCATAATTTTGGTCTGCATCCTGGGCTATGGCACTGGCACGTACCTGCAGGAATAAGAAAATTAAAAAAACACAACACAGAGCCTTGTATTCATCATCACAGTTGGCTTGCCTTATCATAAACATGCACAACCATAGAGGCAAACACAATATAAAAAAGTTTCAATCCCAAACCATTTCCTGTCTTTTAGAACAACGTGAAAAAGTCAGTACCTATCTACAATGCTTTCATATTTATTTGTATTTTTATCTATTGTGTGCAGTTTTGGTTATTGAGTTAGCCTTTTACAAATGAATTGTTTCTTGTCTTTACCTATCATTTGTTATTTTACCCATTTATCAAAGATTTCTATAGTGACAATGATACCATACAATGTTTGTATAGCAACAGTAAAAAAACATTTTATCTTATTTTGCAAAATATAATTTGTAACAATAAACAAATGAGTGAAAAACAAAAAGCTTACTTTATATCCATTTTGCATTTGATAACATTAAGAATAATATGTCAACAATGAGGTATTTTTTATTTCCTTTTCTACACCTGTGTCCTCATAAATTTCTCACTGAAGTAAATCCCTTTCTTGTCAGGCATTAAATATCTGTGTTCTCTACCACATATTCCAACAAAGCAGATGTTGACGCTTTTCAAGCTTTTTGTGGTGAAATTTACAGTGAATCAGCAGCACTGTGATAGTCAAAATACAAGCACACGTATATACAAAAAAACATCAACAACAGCAATATTTTTATTTAACCGTGTCCTGTCCAGCAGAATCGCACTCAAAATTGTTGTCTGAGTGCCAAGAAAAAGCCCAACAGATTTACTTTCACAAGTGCAGCATTACAGTTAACACAATAAAGCTCTGCTTGATATTTATAAAAGAAACTTTATTAGAACCTGCTTTCGGATTATTTCAATTGTTATGGACACGGAGACAGAAATTAAAAAACATTTTAAAAAAATAAGCACAATAGAGAGAGAGGTGGGGCAAAAAGTAGTGGGGGGGGGAGAATAGAATGGAGGAAAGAAAGAAGGATGAAAAGAATACAAGATAACACCCTGCTTGCTTCTACACCTGTAGAAATGTTCATGTTAACAGCTTTTTTACCAAAAAGTGCATGGTACTAATGAATGCAAGATGTATTTAGTGGTAAATGACTCAATATAGAACATTTGTGTATCTGTTAACACCTGAATCTAAACACCTGTGGGTCTGAGTGTGAGCGTGCTTGGGTATACAAGGTTTCTCCATAAAAATATGCAATAACGAGTGTGAGGAGCCACAGAGCTGCCACTCTGGACCTGGGACACATACAGAAGAGATCCGAGCCACAGACATCCAAAGGCCCCCAGAGCATAGGAACCCCAGGAGAACCACCGCTGTGACTACCGCAACCCTCCCAGAGAAGAGCAGGGAAGAGTCTCAGGGGAACCACCCAGCAGCCACAGTACAGAAGCCCCAGGGAGCTGCAGCGACGAGCCCACAGGCCCCGCCGACAGCCATCAATGCCCGACCAGATCGAGCCCTGGACCCAGAGACCCGAGACCTATCACTCCCCAAGCTGAGCCCCGACAGAGCCCAGGGGCCCAGGCCAGGGCAAGCAGCCACCTGGAGTGAGCCGGCACACACAAAAGCCCCCAGCCCCGGATACCAAGAACCAAAAGTACACCAGCGGGCGGAGACACCAGCCACCGGCATGGAGTTTGGCGCAAGGAAATAGGCCCTCTATTTGATGGGGGGCAGAGCCCCAGCACCAGCCCAGGCTAGTGCCAGCTCCATCGGAACACAAGCAACCCCAGCCCAGACACAGACCCCCCGACCCAACCTCAGTCCCCAACAACCCCCATCCCCATCTGGAGAGGGTGCCATGTATAAAAGAGGGTCCAAACGAGCCCTCCAACCAGAGCAGGGTAAAACCCTGCTCCCCACGAGTCGGGAATTCGTTGGGGAGTCCCAACTCCCCAACGAATTCCGATCTCAAGCCCATGAGACCCCCCAACCCCAGTGAACCCCAACATGAATCTCCGCACAGGGCCACCTCCAACCAGGACACATGCCCCCGAACCTCAACACAATGAATCTCCTCCCCACAGGGGTACACCCCCACAGATGAGCTCCATCCCCGAAAAGCCAATGAAGATACACCCACACAGTACAAGCTCCAAACACAGCCCTGCTCCAAGCGCCCCTGCCGTATCCTGCCCCCCACCACACAGTGCGCCGCAATGGCAAGGCTAGGGCCCCGTGCAATGCCAACCCAGCCTCCGCCCATAGGCGCAACAGAGCAGACACCACAGAGCACCATGCTCACAACGGAACCCCCGACCCCACACCAAGACGGGACAAACTCACCTGGCAAGAGGTCCCTGGCCAGCGGCAAGCTGCTATAATGTAAATATACATTTATATATATTTATATAAATGTATAAATATATACATTTATAATCTAAATTATTATAAATGTATAATCATTTAGGGAAATTATAATGAAAACTGACTATGGTTATTTTCCTCTCCAATTTAGTCATTTTTTTTGGAGAGTTTGATGATGATAGTGGGAAAGAAGATCATCAAATAAGAGAACCAAGGGTCAACCCAAACCCTCACTCTAACCACTACCTCGTGCTGTCCCACCACCACCTTGCCATTTGTCAAGTCGTAGCCCAACTGTCCCTCCTTCACCTACTCCACTGATGCAGATTGAATATGGTAGGCCTGCGGAAAAACAAACCCCTTCTGCAAGCCACATGCACACACCTAACTGGTGAAGGGGAAAATGTGAGTCAAGCACCATTCCCAACTCTAGAGAGCTATTCCCTGCTCTAGTTATGGTCGTGGGATTTGAAGTTAACATCTGAGTGTTTCCCTTTTCTGATTATACAACCCATATCCCTCTGTTGTATTTCCTATTCTTGGCTTGTACTGATTTTTACATAATGAAAGACTCATTTTTCTATGTCTAGGCCTATGTTTAAAAAACATAATGTTCCTATCTGCTTCAGTGTGTTATCAAAGTCGGACTGAAGATGACTGATTTGTATTTTCTAACATTCTCCCCAACAGCTGCAGAATTCCATAGTATTAGTTTATTAGAGAATATAAGACACCTGCAAGAGCAACTAGTTGCCAAGGTGAACTATCTGACCAGCAGGCTAAACCCAACTGGCCAGGAAATGGAAATCCCTTATTTAGAAAGTTGTCAATGGCCAGAAGACGTTCAGCCAGATGGTATCAAAGACATTGCTCATGCGTATTTGCGATAAATATTAAAAAAATTCTCATGCAGTCTTAGCCAGTGTTTAAACAGTCACTATTATCACTGTTGCCCATTTTCCACTGGCTTGCTCCATTCTGTCTCTCTCTGCTCGGCACGGAACCTGTTGTGTTTTCATTGACCCACTGACGGCTGGAGCTATCGCAGCAGAGCCCCGCCTCCAGCCATCAGCGTAGTGTGCTATGCCGCTAATATGTTGTCTCAAGGCACTTCACAAAAGTCAGGTACATACATTCCAATTAGTCCTAACCATTGAACAGTGCAGTCAGAGTTAATTATTTATTCAAATTGGATAAAAAGTTTTTGTGTCTAAGGAAACCCAGCAGATTGCATCCAGTCAGTGACTTTCAGCATTCACTCCTCCCGGATGAGCATGTAGAGACAGTGGACAGTCACTGGCGTTGACTTTGCAGCAATCCCTCATACTGAGCATGCATGTAGTGACAGTGGAGAGGAAAACCTCGCTTTTAACAGGAAGAAACCTCCAGCAGAACCAGGCTCAGTGTGAGCGGCCATCTGCCACGACCGACTGGGGGTTAAAAAAGTAACCTGTCTGAAATACATCATAAATACATAGAAAATAAAAAAAATAAATGAGCTAAATACATAATAATGTTTATACTATTTATATATATATATATATATAATATATATAATAATATATAATTATATTATATATATATAATATTATAATGTCTTATTATTTTTTTTCTATGTAAAATGATCCAATGGGATAATTATCTGGACCGTAGCCCAGCTAGAAGTTATGAAATAAGGCTCAGGGGTTCTCAGGGCTTCTGATGTGAGGGGGGTGGGTGGCGGGAGAAGTGGAGAGGTGAGACGCTGCTTTCTGGACTGGTAATGCTTCAACGTTTGCCTCAAGAATTTTGTGCCTCCAATGAAGTTGGAGCAAAAATAGGAATTGGCTTCTTGGTCGGGCTAAAACGTTTGCATTTTGGGTTTCTTAGAAACCCCCAAAAGGGAATAAAGGTGTAGTCGTTATTTTCACACTTCCCATACTCTTTAGGGTTTTTTTTCAAATAAATGTTCTGCTGCCTTTCAGAGAAGTGGAAACAGCACAAAACAGCACAAAAATTAATTTGTTTTACCCGGGTAAAAAAAATCCCATGTATTTAAAACCCAGAACTTTCAGAGGAAGAGAGACTATTGGAAGAGGAGTTAAGGTTAGGTTAGACCACAAAGGGTTAAGTCACAAAAAGTTTTTGCAACCATAGTGTTTAACCCTTTCTCTCTCCTAGACATGGCAGTTGACTGAGCTTTTACTGTGACTAACTCTATGTGCTCTCTTTCAGACTCTAACCTTGAAAACTGGCTCAGAGTTTATCTGTTCTTTCTTTCTAGATGAAACGACTAAAAGTATAGAAAGGTCTCCTGGATCAGTGCTTCTTTGTTCTCTTTGTGTCTCTGTTCTGTTCTCTCAAACCCCCCAGTCGGTCGTGGCAGATGGCCGCTCACACTGAGCCTGGTTCTGCTGGAGGTTTCTTCCCGTTAAAAGGGAGTTTTCCTCTCCACTGTCGCTACATGCATGCTCAGTATGAGGGATTGCTGCAAAGTCATCGCCAGTGACTGTCCACTGTCTCTACATGCTCATCCAGGAGGAGTGAATGCTGAAAGTCACTGACTCGATGCAATCTGCTGGGTTTCCTTACATAGAAAAACTTTTTATCCAATTTGAATAAATAACTGAATCTGACTGCACTGTTCAATGTTTAGGATTAATTGGAATGTATGTACCTGACTTTTGTGAAGTGCCTTGAGATGACATGTGTTGTGAATTGGCGCTATATAAATAAACTGAATTGAATTGAATTAAAGAAGCTCGTTGATCACAGAGTGCTGTATCCAAGCATGTTTACAGAAAGTTGAGTAGAAGGAAAAAGTGGGGTAGGATGAGGTGCACCAGCAATAGGGATAACTGCAGCCTTGAGAGGATTGTCAAGCAAAGTCCTTTCAAGAATTTGGGGGAGCTATATAAGGAGTGGACTGAGGCTGGAGTCAGTGCATCAAGAGGCACTCTGTACTGACGAATCCTACACGATCACAGGGTTACAAGTTTTTTACCAGTGCTAAGGAAAAAAGAACTGGGGGCTCATTCATAAAACATTGCATAGGATCTATACTAAAAGTGTACGTTCGCCCAAAAGCCGAAAATGGCATACGGGAAAAAAAAATCCAGACTTATAAAACCATGTGCATGCACACCAGCAAGCAGTTTCCCCATTATAACTCACAGCTGCACCTCAACCTTTGCGTACAAGTTCCACCTCATATTCTGCCCGCTACACACCCACATTCAACCATAAATGGTCAATTGAAAGAACCTTATGAATGTAAATGTGTATTTAAATGAGCCAGCTGATCAATATTGTTTAACGGTTAGTAATGGCAACCACGGAATGCAGCATTACACACGAGAGTGTCCTCTGTAATTAAATGTTAACAGCAATCAGTTTTATTGCCTTACACCTTGTCACAATTTCTGTGTTAATCGGTGGGACATGTCACCCTGGTGATCATCAGGGAGAGGAATGTGATGGTGAGAAATCTTAGATGAAATGTTGTGAGGACTTTGATTTAAGATGGCTTATAGGCCTTTTTTTTATTTATGTGAAAGGTCCTTATGTATAGTTATGGCTCAGTAGCGCAATCTAAAATAACACTGCGGTTTTGAATGCGTGTGATAATGCTGATCTATGACAGTGGTTCTCAAATTTTTTCTCTGAGTACCACCTAAAACCTATGTGGGATCTTCGAGGACCACCATAATGTCGGACAATAAAATACTTCAGTATATGCCTATTTTGCTACAGAAAGAGTTTGCAAAGGAGACGCAACTGCTTATTATGTGCAATTTGAATGCTGTTTATTATGATTTTACTTCCACAGCTAAACACATTTTATGTTTGAAGTATATAAATACAATATAAAATATAAATATATATTGTACACTGTAGTACATTGCAACCAAAAACGATAATTGTGCAAAGAAACATGAGAAACGGTCATTAACAAATGCACTGCACAAATAATCTGAACTGCACTGTGGAAAATAGCTTCAATGAACAGAATATTAGTAATTGTATTACTATGAACTGCACTGCAATAAGAAAAACAACTGGACTGAGTATGTAACAACTGTAAGAACAATAGTAGCAACTCAGTTTAACCATAATTTTAGTAATGTTGGAGACAGTAATATTTTCATTTATAAGAAGCTAATGAGATGAAGTCTACTTGACTCTGTGAACATAGTTTTGAAATGTCTGGCTCAATAGAGGACAGCCTCAGTCTGAGATCATCTTCTGCATTTAGCCTGCTTCTGTGTTTACATTTAATCAATGTGAGGGATGAGAAGCCTTTCTCGCACAGATACGTTGTTGTAATAGGCAACAGAAAGTGCACAGCTTTTAAAAAAGGGCAAGGTACACACCAGTGTCTCATCATAGGACAGTTCAACTAAACATTCCTGCTCTTCTCCTGTGAGGTTTTTGGGCATGCTATGACAGGTCAGTGTCAAAAGGACGTCTCCAGTTGTTCTCTGTAATCGAGGGAAAATATTCCAACTGCTGCTGCCATGCGGGCAAGGTGCGAGATGATGTTTTCTCTGATGTCATCTGCAATGTTCAGGTCATTGTCAGAAAGGGGACTTTTTACAAATTGTGGAATGATGAAACATCACTTGCACTGGATTGTTCTCAAATAAGCTTAGCTTCTTCAACATAGCCATTTCATGTATTCTCTGGGCTACGGTGCCATTAGACAGTGGTTTGGTGTTGAGCTTCTTGGCAAGTTTCTCTCCCCACATGATGCGTACAATCTCTTTGGCCAGAGGTAAACATAGTGTTTTGCCAATGATGTGTGGCATACAGGCTTTTGCTATGCGAAAGCTGGCACAATAAGAAGTTTCTTGTGCCTTCACTATAGCTGTCCTGCTAAACCGTGTGTTTTGGCCTGTTTTAATGTCCTTCATTTTCTTATGAAAAAGTCCACTGGTTTGTCTCTTATAGCAGAGCCATCTACCAAAAACCTTTAGAGCACTTCTGGCTTCCTGCTGCTGACAAGCTTTATGAAGATGCTGATTCCATTTCCCATCAGTACTTGACAACTGCTTACACTGCCAAACGTTTCAAAAGCTGGTTTAACACCCATGGTGTTACCGTGCTTGATCGGCCAAATGCCTGGCCTGACCTGAACCTTAAAGAGAATTGGCCTCTTGAGTATTGTCAAGACAAAGATGACACCCCACCCAACAATGCCGATGACCCGTTGGCTGCTTTCATTACATCACAGCAGAACCACAGGCTGATCACCTCCATGTAACACCGCATTGATATTTCATGCAAACGGAAACCCAGCCAAGTATAGAGTGCATAGAAATGAACATACTATTCAGAAGCCTGACATTTCTGTTTAAAATATCCTATTTAAGTGATCTTATGTATTATTTATTTTTTGAGACTCTCATTTTTTGGGTTTTTATTATCTGTAAGCCACAATAATGAAAATTAAAGGAAACAAAGATATGAAATATGTATGTATCTTTGTGTAATAAGCTTAAAGTATGAGTTTCATTTTTCAAAATGAGGAACACAAAATAGTGAAATATATAT
Organism: Crenichthys baileyi; assembly: GCA_036173005.1. Lineage (NCBI taxonomy): Eukaryota > Metazoa > Chordata > Actinopteri > Cyprinodontiformes > Goodeidae > Crenichthys > Crenichthys baileyi. The sequence goes on from JAHHUM010001233.1 coordinate 276,535, forward strand.
ATACACATCCCTGCTCTTTCCACAATTTTTCTATTTTTGTAATTCGTGTGTTGTTCTTTTCTTATGCACAATAACAAATGTGATTTTTGTAAATTTTTAAATCACCTTACTTAGTCGCACATTTCATTTAATCTGAGTATGCCATTTTAATAACTGTACACTATTTTTTTTTTTTTTTACTTTACAGTCTATTCTTACATTTTGATTTGTAAAGTTTTCATGTTTATAAACAACTGTATGCGTCCACTTGCCTTTTACGTTGCTGCTGACACACCTGAATTTCCCCACTATGGGACAAGGCAAATCCAAAAATTGATCAAGCCTCAGATTTCAGCTGTCGAAAACTTACAGTTTACAATTAAGTCAGTTTCAAACCAATTTACACCTTCAATGTGACCAACACATATCTCTGTAATCAAGGCTAACAACGGCACTAACGACGCCCTTTTGCAATGGGAGTCTAATCTGCATGTCAGTTTAGATGTGCAAAATGGCACATCTTGTGCAGTAGGTTATCTTTGAAATTCATTGAAATTGTATGATTATTCTATCCTCAAAAAAAGACTGGTTTAAATGTTTCCATAAAGACCCAAAATTGTTTGATATAACCTTACCAAATTACACTTTCAAGGGACGCACTGATGTTACGGCAGAGAGCTTGTAATTGATTTTGAAAACCTACCTGAGGTACCATCAAAAACAATAAACCTTTCTCAATCTACTGACATTTTTCCATTTGGAATCGTTCTACTAATTAGAGTTGCCAATGCTGAGAGGCGCTTCTTAAAGTTTAAGTTCGTCAAAAGACACATCAATTTAACAGATTTGTGTAAAAGGATTTGTACATTTTTGCATTTTAATTTTTAAAATCTATCCCGTATATTTGGTTTTTATTGTTTTGATTTTGTGTAATGATTCATTAGTTATCATTCTATATTTATTATTAGAATTACTATTTTTATTATTGTAGTCAATTTTAAATTTATAGCACCACAATATAAATACAGCTGAATGTATGTTCTAAAATAAAATGAGCTTGAGAACAGTATTTTTTATTATTGGTATATTGAAGTTGGGGGTTATGGCTGTGGAGGTTGGGGGTGGGTGTTGGTTATGTTCGGGGTACTTCAGAATGTTGTAGACAAGTCGGTCAATGACTGACTTAACACCTGTTTATTCCTGTCTTCACATTCTTTTTCTGGTTGAAAGTCTCTTACCTGGTTGTTTTTGCAAAGATCCGCCCACATACTAGTGCCATCTCCTCCGCGCATCAGAACGTGATATGTGAAAAAATATATCCCAGGGATGGAACACGTGAACTTTCCAGAAATTGGATCGTAGTGGTTTCCTAAATTGGTCACAACGTCGTCAAATTTGAGCACTTCGTATCCTTCGTGCTGCTTTTTCAGCCCTGCGTAAAAGGCGATCTTTGGCACCGAGCTGTAGGTGGCTGCGCTGATTGCACCACCAACTGCGCTGGGTCCCGGGGGTCCTGGTAAACCACGTCTTCCCGGTTCACCTTTATTTCCCGGTGGCCCAGCAGGACCTGGTGGCCCCTGTTCACCTGGAGCTCCTCTTGGTCCCACCTTACCCGGACGACCCGGTTCTCCTCTCGGACCCTGGATAAAGGTGGGCAAAGACCGGAGGAGGCGGTTGTCCGGGACCGAGTCTGGAGAGCCGGTGCTGCTTGGGTTGCTTGTGGCGTATGGGTCGCACACCATCCTACAGGCACCGAGCATCTCGTAGTGCGCTATTGTACCAGCTGAGCTCAACAGAACTGGGATAAGGACAACCAAAACCAGCACCATAATGATTCCCAGGACCCACGCTGCCCCCACTCGCTTCCCGCCAGCGAGCTGCGAAAGCGTAGAACGGTTCCGCTGTCTGCTTTTAAGGGGAATTTTGGCTGACTGAGGGAAACCTCACGAGAGAAATATGCTAGTTTTATTCTAAGTGACTTTTTCAAAGAATCCCAGCTGTCTCTGTTCTCCGAACGCTTCTCTCCTGCTTTGCTTGGAAAATCCACCAGACAAGTTCAAGATCTTAATTCCAGAAGTGGAGTACCGTGTTTGATCTGAAGACAGAGAATATACATCTTAAAGTAGATTATGCGCAAAAAAAACAAACAAAACGGAGGCAGCGCGGTTTAAGACGGAGATGAAGAAGGGAGAGAGGCAGAGTGAGAGAGAGGGAGAGAAGGAGAAAGAGAGGTAGATTGTAGAAAATCAGCAGTCACATGTTTATTATAAGAACAATAAACAAATGGGATATTTAATAAAGGGGTATACCTGGTAACCTGAATCCATTCAGTCAAGTTTTGGTTACATGTTCCCACCAGAAGAAAGCTATATTATTACTCTTAGACATACAGTGGCTTGTAAAAGTATTCATACCCCTTGAATTTTTCCACATATTGTCACATTACAACCACAAAAATAATTGGAATTTAATGTGAAAGACCCACACAAAGTGGTATACAATTGTGAAGTGGAAAGAAAATTATACATGATTTCTTTTTTTTTTACAAATGAAAAACTGAAAAGGGCATTGTGCAAAAGTATTCAGCCCCCCCTGAGTCAATACTTTGTGGAACCACCTTTAGCTGTAATTACACTGCAAGTCTTTTAGGGTATGTCTCTACCAGCTTTGCACATCTAGTGATGTAGTAATTTGTGCCCATTCTTTTCAAAACAGCTCAAGCTCAGTCAGATTAGATGGAGTGTTTCTGAACAGCAGTTTTCAGATGTTGCCACAGATGCTCAATTGGATTTAGGTCTGGACTTTGACTGAGCCATTCTAACACATCAATATGTTTTGTTTTAAACCATTCTATCGTAGCCCTGCCTTTATGTTTAGGGTCGCTGTGCTGCTGAAGGTGAACCTCCACTCCTGTCTCAAGTCTTCTTTTAACAATGGCTTTCTTTTTGCCAATCTTCTATAAAGACCACATTTGTGCAGTAAAGAATATTTGCCTTTCGTCTAGAGTCACATGGCCTTTGCTGCATCTCTGATCAGTGCTCTCCTTTTTGGCCTGAAATTTTGGGGGACGGCCTTGTCTTGGTAGGTTTACATTTGGCCCATACTCTTTTTATTTCTGGATGATGGATTGTACAGTGCTCCATGAGATTTAAAGTTTGGGAAATTTTTTTTATCCCTAAGCCTGCTTTAAACATCTCCACAACTTTATCCCTGACCTGTCTGGTTGTTCTTGGACTTCATTTGTTTGCTCCCCAATATTCTCTGAGGCCTCTCTGGGCTTTTGGGTGACATTATCAGGGAAACTCTGAAGGAAATTGATTGCAATATAATGACTTCCGGAAAAAAAATACCTTTTATTTTTCCCAGGATATTCCATTTTAAAATTCCCATAAAACAGGTTTCTGGGGACCTTTCTTTCACCTCCGGAACATTGCCAGAATTGAAAAATCCTATCCAGGAGTGAGACTGAAAAACGAGGATTTTTATTACATTTGTAATTCGCTATCAGGATGTCCACAAAATGCATTTAAAAGCCTTCATTTGTTCAAAATGCTGCAAAAAGATTTTGAAAAAAAAAAGAGAGACTTTTTCCCCCTCTTTAGCTTCCCTTCTTAGACTCCCTGTTAAACCAGAAAATGGGGATTTAAACTCCTCCTAAAAAAAACCCCTTAGTGATCTAGCCCCATCAAAATAAAGGACTGAATTTGTTCCATATGTTCCAAAGAGAAACCTTCTCAGACTGCAGGTTTTTATGGTGGTTCCTAGAGTCTCTAGAAGTAGAATGGGAGGCAGATCCTTCAGTTAAAAAGGGCTTCTCTCCTGTGGAACAGCTCCCATTTTTTTAGTGAGGCAGACACCCTGTCGTCTTTAAGGCTAGGCAAAAACTTTCCCTTTTTGAAAAAGCTTAATTTAGAGTGGCTTAGGTTTCCTGAGCTATCTCTGTAGTTTTGCTGCTATAGGCTTAGGTGTGGGAGGACTAATGACCACTTTCAACCTCTCCGTTACATTTTCCATACTAATCTCCCAATTTGTATTATTTGGTGTTATTTCAGCTTTTAACTTTAGTTTTAGCCTGACTCTGTGTCTACCTGTAACGCCCTTTTAGGGGGCATCGTCCAAGCTTCTGCTGGCAACAACTTAATGCTCACCCTCTACTGATGATCCACTTGGCCGTTTTTTTGGTTTTTAAACCCTTCTCCCTAGACATAGCTACTGACTGAGCTTTTACTTTAAATAACTCTATGTGCTCTTTTCATACTCTGATTTGAAAAACTGGCTCAGAGTTTATCTGTTCCTTTTTTTCTAGGTGAAAAGACTAAAGGAGCTACATCCATTAAAATTTAATTTTCCTTCCCATAGAAAGTACTCCGGAATCAGGCTCTTTTGTTCCTTTTGGGCTTTTGCCCCTGTTCTCTTAACCCCCGTTGTCATAGCAATGGCGCCCACTGAGCCCTGGTTGGGTCTGTGAGGGTTTCTTTTGTAAAAGGGAGTTTTTCTTCTCCCACTGCGCACATGACTCAGTAAAGAGGGGTTGTGCAAATCATCGCCCGGACTGTTCCCCCTGTCTCCCGTTACCAGGAGGAGTGAAGCTGAAGTCATGACTGGGTCAATCTGCTGGGTTTCCTTAGATAGAAAAACTTTTTTATCAAATTTAAAAAATAACTGATCTGGACTGTGTTTAATGGTAGGATTAATTTGGAAAGTATGTACCTGACTTGAAATCTATATGATGCGATTGAATTGACTTAGCCCATTTTAAAGTTACCCACCTTTCACACAGTGCAACAGGAAACAACACTCGTCAATTATTTTTACCTCTGCCTTCCTCCCTGTTGGATGGAGCAAGGGGGAGGCAGGTTTAGCCTAAACCGGCTCAGTTATTGTTGAGGTGCAAACACAACCTCCATTTCTGCTACCTGTGCGACCCCTTCTCTTTTCCAATGGTTATAATCAGTCTGACAGAGAGAGGTTCACCCAATCCTTGTGGTTTTGGTATAAAAATGGTCACCAGTGGGCACTAGATGGACAAATGTTATCAGTTTATTATTTAACTTAGTACCCTTACACATAGCCCATTCTAAAATGGCCAAACTCTAACACTCAGTAGTTTAATCTAACCTCCCCAACAACCCTACACCATTCCAAACCCTTTGTGAAGAGCCTTGACACTATACAAATAAAACTGAATTGAATTGAATTGCACTCAGAGAGAAGTGGGCTGAATAATTTTGCACACTGCACTTTTCAGTTTTTTATTGGTAAAACTTTTTTTAAATCATGTATAATTTTCCTTTCACTTCATAACTCTATATCACTTTGTGTTGGTCTTTCACATAAAATTCCAATAAAATATATTTATGTTTGTGGTTTAATGTGACAATATGTGGAAAAGTTCAATTGTTATGAATACTTTTACAATTCACTATATAGCCAAAATCCTCTATTAAGGCCATTATTTCAAACTACTATTTATCCTTTGGAATGATTAAGGAGAATTGGTGCTGCATAAATAATGAGACCATTAGATGGGAATTTAATTCAACATCAGTGCAACAAATTCTAAACATCTTAGAAGTATGAACATCTTATTTCTACCAAAATGTTTCTTCTGACTGGAAGTAATATTAATGTGAAGCCAGAGTCCTAACTCGAATCTGATAGAGAAACTGTAGAGGGAGCTAACAATTAGGATGATGGCAAGGATGACTTCCAACATCAAAGACTTTGAGCTCATCACCAAAGATAAATCACCAAAACAACTGTAAGAATTATGATTATTGATTAAAAAATCCAAAAAATTTTAAAATTTTAAAATCATAATTTTGGGAAAAATTAATTCTTAAACCCAAAAAAAATCATCACTTACGAATAGAAATCAGAGATGTCCCTTGGTGCTGTGATTACGGGCTCAAAGCTCTTTAAAAATTATTAACCCCCAAAAACACAAACTGTCACTGGTTATTCAACCGCTTCACCGAAGGGGGGAGGGTCTTCGCCCTTTTTTTGACAGATAAAATCACTCTTGCACGGAAAAAAAAAAACAAAATGCTTCTCTTAATTATAATATAAAAGATTTATTGAAGCCAAAAATTTCCGAATATAACATTATTCTGGTCCAAAAAAACCTTCACCTAACTAACGAGCACTATTTTTAAAAAAAAGGGAAAAAAAAAATGACTACCTTACAATAATAATAAAAGAAAAATATATGTGAAATTTGTGTCTATGAAGATCAAACCATCAGTTTTATGGACCAAATATGGTTTAAATGGAAAAAAGGACGTCCTCCGGGTGTGTTGATGTATCGCTTGCAAAAGCGATCAGCTGATAAAACGGGGGGGCCACGCCCCTTTAGCCACAATCAGCTGAACGCCCCCAAGTCTTTAACAAAAAAGGTCATAAACTCTGAGGCCGGGGAACTCAGTGGAAAATCTCCAGCAGTAAAACTGGGAAAAAAAAGGGGGTCAGACCACGAGGTACAGACCGCAGTTGCTTTGAATGAAAAACTTTTTAAAAGTCAAACTTCTAACTCCTGGCTGATTTGGGATCAGCCGGACACATCAAAACACGCAAAATTCAGCAGCACTTGCGTGGTAAATCAAAACAGCTCAGCATAAAATACTTCCATCAGTGTTGCATGCAACAAGTTAATACCTTAGATTAGCTACTGGCGATTATAAATCACCTTCACTATGCCTCATCCTGCCCAGACCTCTAAATGTGCCTATCCAGTTTAATATAAAAAGAACAAAATTGCTTTGACGTTGATTTCTTCTCTCCACCGGTTGAGGATGGATCAAGTCTGACAAAAAAGAGGGGAGGCGGGGATCACGCGTCCGTGATCATATTATGAAAACAAAACGGTAACTTCTCGTCCGTCCAGGAGGGGAAAAGATGAAGAACCGTTAATCGACTGCACACACAAGGAGGAAAACTCATCTCCTTGGAAAATAGAACCTCTGTAGTTTTTCACCTGTGCCGGGTGTGGCGTAGTCTTCGATCGGTAAATAAATCCTCTGATCTTCTCATATCAGACAGATTTCCAGCTTTCAAGCTCTTCCAGGAATGGCCATGTGGAGCAAAAGTTCACCTGCGAGCTTTGTTTCTCCAGATATGGGCCTCCTAAATGGCACCGAAACTTTGCATCTCAGCCGGTTTATACTCCCAGTGACGTCAGAGCTGCGACGACTGTTGAGCTGCGCATGTCAAAATGTGCGACCAAAATGGATGGCCCCAACACAACAGAGGAACCACGCATAAAGCTGCTTAACATTTAAAAGAGTTTCATTACTGTAATAAAGTCTTTTCTTCTTTATATCAAGAAGGGTATAAATAATACCCTTATATCAAGACGCCTTCATGAGGACCACAAAATCGAGGCACGTGACATCGCCAATTACGGCGGAGCCAGGGTCCCACCCTGCAACCAGGCCTGGGGTCAGGACTCATTGGATAGAGCTTGGTGGCTGGGTCGCTCCTCTCGGGACCCGGCCGGGCCAAGCCTGAACGAGAGACTCGAGGCCATCCCCCAGTGGGCCCACCACCTGCAGGGGGAACCATGAGGGACCGGTGCAAAGAGGATTGGGCAGCGGACAAAGGTGGAGACCTCAACGGCCCGATCTCCGGATGATTAAGCTGGCTCTAGGGACGTGGAATGTCACCTTGCTGGGGGGGAAGGAGCCTGAGCCTGTGCGGGAGGTCGAGAGATATCGACTAGAAATAGTCGGGCTCACCTCCACGCACAGAATGGGCTCTGGAACCCAGCTCCTCGAGAGAAGCTGGACTCTCTTGTACTCTGTAGAGGCAGCGAGCTGAGGTGGGTTTTCTTCTGGTCCCCCAGCTCAGCCGTCTCGTGTTGGGGTTTACCCTAGTGGATGAGAGGGTCGCATTCCTGCGCCTTCGGGTCGGGGACAGGTCTCCGACTGTCGTTTCGGCCTACGGGCTGAGCGGTAATGCGGAGTACCCGGCCTTCTTGGCGTCCCTGTCGGGGGTGCTGCATAGTGCACCTCCCGGGGACTCCGTTATCCTGCTGGTGATGATGGTCCATAAAGAAAACCATGTTCAAGCATAACGGTGTTCATCAGTGTATAAGGGTGTTCATCAGCATAAGGGTGTTCATATATTTCCTATAATTTCTAAATATTTACAGTGTTTTTGTTTGCCAAACCCACAAGCATGAGGAACTGAACATCAAAAACATAGGGAAATGCTTATGTTGCTTTTCACAGTAAATATTAACTGAAACAAACCAAACAGCCAGTAAATTGAGAGAATAATGAGCAAACTGGTCCATAAGAAAATAATTTACTGGATTTCGACACAAAATAAAAATGCTCTCCATGTTAACCAACTACAACAACTTTTACAATATTACGTGATTTACATCAGATTATTAAAATTACTAATCAAAACATTTTTATAACTGTTTAAAAGTGAACTTTCTTTTTCATGATAATGGAGCGGCTATGTGCTACTTTATATTTACTGACTGTTTCAGATCAGACTCACAAAACAAAGACTTGATGTGCACATATAATAATAATAATAAAGATAAATCATTTCATTTAAATAACTGAAATTCTGGTAATGTTACGATGTGAATTTAGTATTGCAGCTTACTGAATGAATCTGAATAAAATGCATTTTGGCCAGGTATTAAAAATGACTTTCCAACCTCAAGGATTTAATTAGCAAGCAAAATAATTACTTAACCATTCAGCTGTGCAGTAAACACTAGATTCTTTGTCTAAGTTCAAATTTCCAAAGGGAGTCATACATTGTTGCCTCCTTTTCCACAGATTTTAGCCCACATGTTTTATACATTCAAATTAATGTCTGTTTTATAACCTTGTAATTTGTGAAAGCAAGTTTTTTCATTGGATGTTGTGCTAGATATAGGCATTTTGGGAAGCTATTATAAACGGGCTGTTAAATAATAAAGCTAACTTTAACTGAATCAAGAAATGCATAAGTGACAAATGCAGAGGATCAACTAATATATTACTAATATCTTTAGTTTAAACAAACAACTTGTTTCATATTTTTCATGTAGACATTTTTTTGTCTCTTGAAAACAAAGACAATTCAAAAAATGTTTTCCACCTAACAAAATCTGAAACAGAATTAAGAATCACAGTTATTTTCAGCTTAACAGTTATTAATCCTGTATAATAATTCAATTTATTTAAATTCAGTTTACTTTCTAGCGGCAATGAGCTAAGAAACCAAGTTTAGTTTGAAGGCAATATAAAAAAAAGTTAATTTAATCCCATCATACAGACACAATCAATGTCAATTACATCAATTCTACTTATCCTAATTATGAAACAGTGCAGTAAAGTTGAGTTTATTATTCAAATTGGTTTAACATTTCTTTAGGTGATTGCTATGAGTCTTTGACTTATCAGCAATTCCTCATACTGAGGATGAATTCAGCGAAAGGAAAACTTTAACAGGAAGAAACCTCCCCCAGAACCAGAACCTGGCTCTTCTATGAAAAGCAAAACCCGTCACAGAAGATAACACTGTTGTCACAATCCTGAGGTGTATTATATAAAATTTAGAAAGTAGCTTGGTTTTATCACTTTGTGTAACCTGATAAACCCTAGTCAGTCCCTTTTTTTTACAGCAGCAGACCTGAGATATGTTTGTACAGCTGCAGATGCACTTAGCTTAGTTTGTTCAGACAGCTTAGTGAAGTGTTAGTGCGAGACGCAGATGGGGGTAAAACCCTTGTATGGTTTGAGGTCCTGTTATTCTCACCCAAAAGTGTCTGTTAATGTTATACAGCAAGGCCCCTCTGAGCTAATCTGAAGAATGTGATGAGTTTCGGAGGCTGTTATAGGAAGGCCGTTTCTCTGTGTCTTGTCAAAACAGATACCGAACACCTTTTGAACATGTCTGGTGCTGTACATTGCTCTTACTTTCGAGGTTATTAATAAAAGCTAATTGAGTGACAATCATCAATCTCTTTCTTTGTTATGATTTCTTTCCACAGCAGGTGTTTGATTTTCTGTTGTGTGAGTATTTTGACAAGTTATTTTCTGTTTACTCGTCGTACTCGTACTCGTATTCGTCGTCTTCCGCTTTATCCGGGACCGGGTCGCGGGGGCAGACTCAGCAGAGACAGCCAGACGTCCCTCTCCCCAGACACCTCCTCCAGCTCCTCCAGGGGGAGCCCAAAGCATTCCCAGGCCAGCCGAGAGACATAGTCCCTCCAGCGTGTCCTGGGCCGTCCCCTGGGCCTCCTCCCGGTGGGACGTGCCTGGAACACCTCCCGAGGAAGGCGTCCAGGAGGCATCCGGTATAGATGCCCGAGCCACCTCAACTGGCTCCTCTCGATGTGGAGGAGCAGCGGCTCTACTCCGAGCCCCTCCCGAATGGCCGAGCTCCTCACCCTATCTCTAAGGGAGTGCCCGGCCACCCTACGGGGAAGCTCATTTCAGCCGCTTGTATCCGGGGAAATCTCGTTCTTTCGGTCATGACCCAAAAGTTCATGGCCATAGGTGGGGGTAGGAACGTAGACCGCCCGGGTAATCGAGAGCTTCGCTTTTCGGCTCAGCTCTCTCTTCACCACAACGGACCGGCACAGCGCCCCCATTACTGCGGCAGCCGCACCGATCCGTCTGTCGATCTCCCATTCTTCCCTCACTCGTGAACAAGACCCCGAGATACTTGAACTCCTCCACTTGAGGCAGGAACTCCCCTCCAACCTGAAGAGGACAAGCCACCCTTTTCCCGCTTGAGTACCATGGCCTCTGACTTGGAGGAGCTGATCTTCATCCCCCCGCTTCACACTCCGGGCTGCGAACCGCCCCAGCGCATGCTGTAGGTCTTGGCTAGAGGGGGCCAGCAGGACCACGTCATCTGCAAAAAGAAGAGACGAAATCCACTGGTCGCCAAACCAGACTCCGTCCGGCCCTTGGCTGCGTCTAGAAATCCTGTCCATAAAAGTTATGAACAGGACCGGTGACAAAGGGCAGCCCTGCCGGAGTCCAACATGCACCGGGAACAGGTCCGACTTAGTGCCGGCAATGCGGACCAAACTCCTGCTCCGCTCGGACAGGGACCGGATGGCCCCTAATAAATGGCCCCCGATTCCACGAGGAACACAGTCAAATGCCTTCTCCAGGTCCACAAAACACATGTGAACCAGTTGGGCAAACTCCCATGAGCCCTCGAGTACCCTGTAGAGGGTATAGAGCTGGTCCAGTGTTCCATGGCCGGGACGAAAACCACACTGCTCCTCCTGAAGACGAGGTTCGACTATCGGCCGGACTCTCCTCTCTAATACCCTGGCGTAGGCCTTACCAGGGAGGCTGAGGAGTGTGATCCCCATGTAGTTGGAACCCACCCTCCGGTCCCCCTTCTTATGAAGGGGGACCACCACCCCGGTCTGCCAGTCCAGAGGCACTGTCCCCGACCGCCATGCAATGTTGAAGAGGCGTGTCAACCATGACAGCCCCACAACATCCAGAGATTTGAGGTACTCAGGGCGGATCTCATCCACCCCCGAAGCCTTGCCACTGCGGTGCTTTTTAACCACCTCGGTGACTTCAGCCTGGGTGATGAAAGAGTCCAACCCCGAGTCCCCAGCCTCTGTTTCCACCAGGGAATGCGTGATGGCAGGATTGAGGAGATCCTCGAAGTACTCCTTCCACCGCCCGATAATTCCCCAGTTGAGGTCAGCAGCCTCCCACCCCCACTATAAACAGTGTTGACGAAGCACTGCTTACCCCTCCTGAGGCGCCGGACGGTTTGCCAGAATCGCTTCGAGGCCGACCGGTAGTCCTTCTCCATGGCCTCACCGAACTCCTCCCAGGCCCGGGGTTTTTGCTCTGCCACAGCCCAGGCCCGCAGCACGCTTGGCCTCACGGTACCCGTCAGCCGCCTCAGGAGTCCCACAAGCCAACCACAGCCGATAGGACTCCTTCTTCAGCTTGACAGCATCCCTACTGCCGGTGTCCACCACCGGGTTCTGGATTGGCCGCCGCGACAGGCACCGCAGACCTTACGGCCGCAGCTACGTGCAGCAGCATCGACAATAGATGCGGAAACATGGTCCACTCGGACTCTATGTCTCCAACATCCCCCCGGGAATCTGGTCAAAGCTCTCCGGAGGTGGGAGTTGAATACATCCCTGGCCGAGGGCTCCGCCAGGCGTTCCCAGCAGACCCTCACTATGCGCTTGGACCTGCCAAGTCTGTCCGGCTTTCTCCTCCTCCAGCGGATCCAACTCACCACGAGGTGGTGATCAGTGGACAGCTCAGCCCCTCTCTTCACCCGTGTGTCCAAAACATGCGGCCGAAGGTCTGATGATACGAACCGACCCGAGGGATCCATCATGTGTTGTATTGTTGGGAATAAAAGTACAACAAGCGTCTCCAATAATACAACACACCCCTCCATTATTTTGTTAGGATCATATCCAAAGCTGTTCTGTTTTGACAAGAAACCAAGGAGGTGGCTGAGAGTTGTCCGTGCACCAAAACCATCAACAAGTGTTGAACATTGTAATTTACGTATTTTCCAGAAGTAAATATTGACTCAAAACCTTCCACAATTTGGTTTGCCAATTTATATTCATCTGGGACACCCCTAGGTATGCCTATCGCATCAATCCATACAGGGGAATCTGAAGAGGCTTGGGGGCATTGCGCAGGGCCCTTGCCTTGCCATCGTGGCAGGCGAGGGGTGGGGGGCAGGATGCGGCGGGGGTGCTTGGAGCGGGGCTCTGTGTGGAGCTTGTGCTGTGTGGGTGTGGCTTCATCAGCTTTTCGGGCCGGGGTCGATCGGGTTGGGGTGGTGGTACTAGTCTGGGCTGGTGCTGGGGGGGTCTGCCTGTCTCCACCCTCGGAGGGAAGGGGACCACCTCCTGGGTCTGGGGGCTGGTTGTCCCTATGGGGTATCGGCACCTAAACCTGTTGGAGTGTGAGTGAGTGTACGACGTCCATTGTTGTTTGTCTTTAAGTTGGGTGCGTGGGTGTGAGTGTTTTTATGTGTACGCATGAGGATGGGAATGTGTGATTGTGACTTTTAGGAATAACCTTTATTAATATTATTCATAGCTTTAACTTTAACGGTGTCAGTCCAGGAAGAACGGTACAATCCTCTAAAACAGACTAAAGTTCAAGTTCCTTTATTGCATGCAAGGGAAGATAGTTTCTCTCGCACGCAATATAAAAGCAACCTCCCTGAATGAAGGCACGCTAATACTTGGCTAGGTTTCCAGCTCCTGAGTTCTCTTAAAGAACTCGAAAGCACCGCCAAGGGGAAGTATTAGGTTTCAATGGCTCCTTGGACCTCTAAAATGTCCTTAAAGCTGCTTACTTTGTAAACATGCAGAGATAGAAGCGCATCCTCGGCATGGTTTCAAGGTCCTGGGGTTTTCTTAAAGAATCTGAAACGCTGCCAAGAGGGGGTCTTGAGTTTCAATGGCTCTCATAAATTTTCCTTGAGAAAAATTCAAAAGCTGCTGGCTCCCTTTTTTGAGTAAACAGTTGTATAAATACAAAAGTGTAACATCTACTGGCCATTTTAAATATGTGTGAGTCGATAACAGTGAGCTGACGGACGTGACGGGGGACACATTACACTGACGGACTTTGACTGCTATATGCTAAGTTAACAGACCCTAGCTCACTGAATAAACTCTACTGTGAATAAGCTTTGGTGTCTGAGAGATAACGAAATAAGCTCTCATTTGGACCAGGAAATAGTGCTGTACCGCCTGGTTGAAAGTGTGTGTGAAGTGAGAAAATGGACATCACTAGAAAAGGAGCTCCCTGCTGGTTCTCTAGGAGCATGCTTGGAGACAGGGAGAAGAAACATATTAGCAAGTTTCACCCACAAAGATGCTTTAACAAGTTAAAACAACAGTTTGATTGAGCTTGTTTGGGTCCCAAAATAATTGTCGAGTCACCAGAAAATGGTAAGAAATTAGTTTTAACCATTAAGTGACACAAAGTGGTTCCACTCTAAAATTCGGTATTTACAGGGTAATCGAACTTTTACCTGCAAACGAACCTAGCTTACCCTCCACCGTGCTCACCCTCCAAGAAAATCCACCTGGTGCCACCTTCATCTCAAGAGCAAGTAAGACAGGATTACCTGGACCAATTCACTTACCTGACAGAGTTTCCATCCGACTTCCCCCCCCGGCATATCTTCAAGTCTCCAACTGTAAAGCAAAGTTATATCAAGATTAATAACTCTCTTTTATATCAGTCACTTACCATTTATCCCTTCTCCATACAGCGGCGAGTTCCAGTTTAACAGTATTCTAACACTGCATAATAAACATATAAAACTTTTCCTGTTTCCTGAGTGTATTTCTGCATGTGGGTCAAAGCAGCTAGAAAAACAATGACAGAACACTCAGGCCAGCCGATACACTCAGGAGGACTCTTTCAGATCATAGCCTCCAGATCCAGTCCCACGGAAACTCACTTCGATCCCTCCTGGAACAACAACGCCACACCAACCAACAGATAGACCAGATGTCCTCTTTACTCCAGCATGCTCTGAACAGCCTAAACCTTGCTGCCCCAGAGGGCGCCGCTGAGTCTGCCGTCTTACAGCAACTTCCTCATTCCCGTGACGTCATTTCTCTCAACCCGGAGAAGTTTTCCTGTGAGGTTGGTTGTTGTGGAGGTTTCCTCCTACAGTGCTCCCTAGTGTTTAATCGCTCCCCGCAGTCCTTCCCCCATGATGATGTTAAAATCTCCTTTATTTTAGGACCTCTGACTGGAGAAGCACTAAGATGGGCTGAGGCTCGCTTTACCGACCATAACCGCTTCGGTTGTTCTTATAATGAATTTATATGTGAATTCAAGCAGACATTTGACCCCGAACTAGATCAAACGAATACAGCCCGACGACTGTGGGCATTAAGACAAAGGAATAAACCAATTTCTGAGTTTTCAGTAGAGTTCCGTACTTTAGCAGCTGCGTCAGGTTGGGACACATGCGCTCTTAAAGCTGCCTTTTTAGATGAACCTAAGACTTTGAACGAGTTAATAGCATTAGCTACTTGAATAGATAATAGACTGAGAGATAGAAGAAGGTCACGTTTGGAAAGGATTGCTGTGAGACCACAGGCACCTCTGAGTTCACCTGCAGCCCCTCGTCCTGCACCACTTTTACCCTCTCCAGAACCTGAACCCATGCAGATTGGTCGAACCTGACTCTCACCTGAAGAGCGCCAACGAAGAATGGAATCCAAACAATGTTTATATTGTGGAACACATGGACACTTCATTGCCTCATGTCCGGTGCGACCAAAAGAGAGGGTCCTCCAGTTGTAGAGGGGAACCTGAGGGGCCATCAACTCTCCCCTGCCAATAACAGATTCACCATACCAGCAACCATCTTGTTTTCCCAAGACTCACTCCATTAACCTCCCCTTGTTGATTCTGGAAGCGAGCAGAATTTAATCGACCAACATCTGGTGGAGCAGGAGCATTGACGGCAAGAGCCTGCAACCCATCACACACAAGACCAAGCCTCTAGAATTAATAATCTCAGGTAATCTTTGAGAATTCATATTCTTCTTCGTGTTTCCCATTTCTCAGAACCCCCTAGTGTTAGGATTCCCCTGGCTCCAGAAACACAATCCACTCCTTAATTGGTATAACTGTCAAATAAGCTCCTGGTCCACTAGCTGCCTCTCATCCTGTTTACATTCTACCGTTTCTCCCAAGCAACCCGTGTCTGATCCTGGAGCAGCTGAGGACCCAGACTTATCATCAGTCCCTGAGGAGTACAGGGACTTAAAACAGGAATTCAGTAAGACCAAAGCTCTGTATTTACCCCCTCACAGACCTTATGACTGTGCGATAAACCTTCTCTCTGGGGCTCCTCTGCCCTCCAGTAGGCTTTATAATATATCACGCCTTGAATGACAAACTCTAGAAAATTACATCACTGAATCCTTAGCTGCTGGCATCATCCGCCCTTCATCTTCCCCTTTGGGGGCTGGGTTTTTCTTTGTCGGAAAGAAGACAAAGAAAAACCACGTAGGGAACGTAGGGAACCAAAGATGGTTCCCTACGTCCATGCATTGACGACAGAGGCATCAACCAAATCACAGTAAAAAACAAATACCCTCTCCCACTCATTTATTCTGCTTTTGAACCAGTTCAGGAAGCAACCATATTTTCCAAACTCGACCTCCGTAATGCTATTGGAGAACCTTACGTGGGATATAGAGGACTTGGTATCTCAGGCCCTCAGAGTCGAACCAGATCCAGATGGAAAAACTTTTACTCATTTAAGACTTACAGTAGGAGGAAAAATGCTGTTAACTCTCTATAATTTGAAAAGAATAAACTTACCATTGCCTTCTGACAAGATTAAAATTAATGTCCTATATTTAAAACTTGGTTTTCACCAAAAGTGGTAGTTTAATTAAATGATACAGTTGATTTAATTGATGTAATTAAAATCATTAAAATTCCTGGTGGATTATGCATACCGATTTATGCATAAATAGGTTTGTTGTGGTAGGCAGGAGTAAAAACCAGGTGCTATAAGAGTAGGCTATCCTTTCCTTTTCCCGAACGGAATGATTCTGTTTATAACTAATCTATTTGCTTTTTTATTCCTTCATAAGCTGGTACGCAGCAAGACTGCAATGTGGTTTATTTTTGTCCTCTTTTTATATAATAATAATGGAAATAACAATGTACAAATGTAATAATGTGTTGTGAAATGAAGATGGCAAAAGAAAGAAAAATGCTGATTTCACTACCAAAGTCTGTGATTTCTTGTTCATGTTAAATTGTTGTACTCGGATGGCTGTATGATCAAATTGTTTATTTTCAGGCATTGTCGATCACAATACTCATGATTTCTCTGGAAATGTTGATGAAGAGTCGTCCCACTATATTGCCTGTGATTGTGAGCGATAACCCTAAACATATATTTTTCTCCTAGGTGAAGAAGGTCTGAAAAGGTGGCTGGGACCAGCCTGACAAATGGGTCCATTGACACATTATTACTTAGGACATAAGATCTCTGAGTTTCAGGAACAATAGGAATTGAAAGATTGCATTTGAGGGTTGAAAAACGTGCGGTTGAGAAGGGTGTGAATGAATGAAGGCCCAAGGTATGAATGATGTATTGATGCGGGCCACATGAGTGAAAGGTTCATGAATCGAATGGTATGTTTTAGTTTCTGTGAGGTCATTATTTGTTTTGGGTTTTGATTCTTAGTTGTGTTAGGACAACTAATGAATGTTTTGGAGTGCATCAAGTTTTGTTTTTCATTTGTTTTTTCTCTAATGTCGGTATTCCCTTTATGTGTTCAGATGCTCGCAAGTTGAAACACGTTTCTGGGTTTTAGTTTTAGAGGGTGAAAACTTAAATTTCTTATGAATTTTCCTGAGGTGAAATTGGATCTAAATTCTCTTTAAGGTGGTAACAGAACCCAATAAAACTTCTCATTCTGCCAGGTTTCTGGTTGAATAATTTGATGGTAAAAGACTTGGCCCCCCAATCATTGTACGCCCTCGCAGCTCACCGCAACTCGGCCTGCAGTGACCACGGGATCTGGCATCCCCACCCACACGCCACTGACATGGCCGCCACTCGATTCCACATGTTGCCACTAGCTGGCACAGAGAAAAGTGTCATTCGATCTTCGGTCATGCCGAGTTCTGCTGGGGCGAGAAGCATCAAAAGTCCGACCGTCCTGATGGCAGCGGCAATAACTTGTTTGTTAATCGGTGGGGCTGAAATGATGTAATGAACTGACTGTGCCAACATGTTCAGCATTTATCAACGATGATGTATACTACATTTGAAGTGTATCCAATGATGTATGAAGGAGATAGAACACTTGAAACATCCTAGGGGGCGCTGTTGATCCAAATTCCAATGTGATCCAGTAGAGCTGTTTGGGGGTTGACAAAGATCAACCATATTTAGTTTGGAGCAAATCAGACCTTCCAGATGGAAGCTGCACTCATTTGCGTGTTAGTGGGCAGGGCTAAAATGATGTCATCAATTGACTGTGCCAACATGTTCAGCATTAATCCCTGTTGATGTATACTACATTTGAAATGGTTCCGATGATGTATGAGGGAGATAGAGCACTTGAAATGTCCTATGGGGCGCTGTGTATCCAAATTCCAATATAATCCAATAGAGCTGTTTGTACACATATGTGTACCGAATTTCACAATCCTCAGTCTAAGCATGGCTCAGGGCTGTTTTTTTTTTTATTTTCTAGGGGGCGCTGTGGAAGAATTAGGCCACGCCCACCAAATATGTCATCAGATCTGTTTTGGGGACTGGACTAGGATCAATCATATTGAATTTGGTGCAGATCAGATCATCTATGTGGAAGTTAGAGCCAAACGTAAGGCCATGGCGTGACGTCAAACTTCGCCACGTCACCATGGCCACGCCTTTTTATGAAACGTCACTGTGCTTCAAACAAAGTTAGACCCACTAGTTATCAGTCACCTGACACAGTTTGAGTGTAGACAGCCAGATAGCGACCTTTTCCAGTAAAAAAGTGACTTCCTGGTCTGAGGGGGCGAGGCTTAGATGATGTCAGCATATGAACCCATAGGATCAAACCCGAAGGTCCTCCTTCATGCCAACATTGGTGTGATTTAGCGTTTCTTTGTTGAACTTATTGCATTTTTTCACTTTGGGCGCGAATGCCATTTTGGTACCCTGGCCACGCCCCCTTAACACGGCCGAAAACTCATGATTTTGATCATTTTTAATCCCCCATGCCTTAACTGCATATTGACCAAATATGTAGCTGATAGCTCAAAATCCCTAGGAGGAGTTTGTTAAAGTTCGAAGTGAGTAAAAGTCAAAAACTACCAAAAATTTGCCTTTGATCCAAAATGGCCGACTTCCTGTGCGTTTGAGGGCATACCCCCAAGAGACTTTTTTTCTTGGTTTGAGGAGCTCTACCAGTGCCAAATTTCAGACGTCTACGACTTACGGTTCGGCCTATCTCACATTTGGGGGTTTAGTGGTATGGCCACGCCCACTGACGACTCCATTAAGGAACCAGAATTTTCATCAGGGGACAACTTTGGATAAAATTGTGTGCATCTAGGGACTTGGCAAAGTCCCCAAATTGCCCCGCAAACACTGAACGGAATTAGAAAGAAAGAATAAGAAACACTACGATTACAATAGGCCCTTGGAGGCTTCCTGCTCGGGTCTAATTAAAGCTGCAAGCAGCTTTGGTTGGCCCTCGCAGCTCAGCGCCACTCGGCCTGTGTAGCAACCGCAGGAGCCTGGCATTGTTTTCTTCAGGCCACTGACAAGGCTGCTGCTTGATTCCACATATTTTCATTAGGCAGTACACATCCTGGTGTTAGTCTGTTGTTTTTTGTTTGTGTGGGTCACTTTCCTCTTAGAGGATCTCTGCTGGAGTGTGTGACTGAATGGCCTGTCATGCACCTGTTCTCGAAAAAGCTCATTCAGGTGGAGTTAAAAGGAGCTGCAGAGTGACCAAGTCACATTTAGTTGGTCTAATCAAGTCCTCTGAAGTTGACCTGCCGATTGTTCCTTCTGAGTTTTCTTAAAAACCCTCTGAGAAAGATTTTTATTCCTTTATTGAGTCTCATGCTGTCTCTGCTCTTAGGTTGGAGTCACCTATTGGGTTTGGATTTTTATCCCCAGCCACTCTGTTGAAACAGTTACCTCAGGATTCTTATGCATCTGATGTCTCAGTGCTTGCCTGTTCTGCAGCCCTCTTGCCATCCTTTCCATGGAATAAAGATCTCACACATTCAACTATCCTCAACATCAACTCAGGCTCACCTTGCAAACCCACTCTCCGGATAAATCACCACGATCCTTGCTTCTCCCTCAACAGCTCATACCATATGGAATTAAAATAGTCTCATTAGAATCAGACATTTTTTAGACATTGAATTTATAACACTGATTTTTTATCCTGTGCAATTATGTATGTGAATTTGTTTTGTACTTAAAATTTGCCAGCAAAAATTCACCTGCAAGAATTCGCCTGAAAAAATTCACCTGCAGAAATTCACCTGCAGAAATTCGCCTGCAAAAATTCACCTGCAGAAATTCACCTGCAAATGTGTTGCCGCTTCTTCCGGTCACTTCAAAACAAGAGCATCTGCGGACAGGGTTGGGGCACTAGCTGTCATCAGGTCAGTCAAACATTTCATTCAGTTCCATTAGATGAAAAACTAAATACTGAATCTCTAGGGGACTGTGCTCTCACCATTCATTTCACTCTGTACACCTCAGACTTCCAGTACAAGTTAAACTCCTAGTGGAGGAGTATAATTCCTTGGTGTTCACTTGGACATCAGACTGGAGTGGTGATACAACTGTGAAGCCATCTACAAGAAGGCACAGAGCAGACTGTACTTCTTGAGGAAGCTTAGGACTTTCAGTATTTATAGCAAGATGCTGCATATCTTCTATACGTCTATTGTGGAGAGTGTGATCTCTTCTGCCATCACCTGCTGGGGTAGCAGCATCAGAGCCAGGGACTTAAAAAAGTTCAACAAGCTAATAAAAGCTCTGTTCTTGGGACTCCTCTGGAACCTCTGGAGATCATTGTACAAAGAAGGATTCTTCATAAAATGAAGATTATGGAGAACCCTGATCATCATCTTCATGAGACTGTCCTAAAACAACAGAGTCAGACTTCTTCAAATCTGCTGTAAGACAGACACGAGATCCTTCCTACCCACAGCCATCAGCATTTACAACAGCTCTTTGAAGAAACCTGCAGAAGATGAACTACAAAAACATTTATTTTCCCTTTCGGATGAATAAAGTATTTTTGAATTTAATTGAATTACCATTAAATATGCAATCAGAGTAACGTCCTCTGTTAGAAACATATGGAGTAATCAGATCAACAATGTATGATGGAACTTGATTATGAATTAATTAACATTAATTGTATCATGTTTCCTTCAGTAAATAATGAAAATGGGTCCCACAGACCCAAACACCACACAAGGGTTAAGACATTCATGTGGTAAGTAGTTAAGTATCAATGATTTTACAACATTTTTAAAATTTATTTATTCACTGGAAATGTGTGAAAATATGATAATGAAAATCTATTCTAGGAGAAATTGATTACTAATTACAGTTGAAATTATGCATGAAGGTGGTTGATAATTTATTTGGACAATTCAGGGGAGGCATATGTGTTAAAATAAGGTTTTAGAGTAGGGACTGGATAGCAGGATGTTATAATTGGTAACATTAAATACATTTATAGTACTAAATTATTAGCCCAGCATTCCTCCATCTATATTTATTATGCCGAGGTGGAGCAGATCAGCAGCTTCAAGTTCTTTTGCATTCACATCACTGAAAAGTTATCCTGAACAGTACATGCAGACACTGTGTTCAAGAAAGCC
Organism: Crenichthys baileyi; assembly: GCA_036173005.1. NCBI lineage: Eukaryota > Metazoa > Chordata > Actinopteri > Cyprinodontiformes > Goodeidae > Crenichthys > Crenichthys baileyi. Next base: position 297,903 of record JAHHUM010001233.1, read on the forward strand.
TGATGGAGATTCTACTTCCTGAGAAGGCTGAGGAAATTTGGTATGAACAGCAGAGGCCATCACTGGCAGCAGTCACCCCTATGTGGGACATTTACTGTAGCTTGTGTCTGTGTAAAGCACGCTTCATCATCAAGGACCAGACCCAGTCAGACTTTTTTGTCTGCTACCTTTTGCCAGGCGGTATACAGGGGTTAGACAATGAAACTGAAACACCTGTCATTTTAGTGTGGAAGGTTTCATGGCTAAATTGGACCAGCCTGGTAGCCAGTATTCATTGATTGCACATTGCACCAGTAAGAGCAGAGTGTGAAGGTTCAATTAGCAGGGTAAGAGCACAGTTTTGCTCAAAATATTGAAATACACACAACATTATGGGTGACATACCAGAGTTCAAAAGAGGACAAATTGTTGGTGCACGTCTTGCTGGCGCATCTGTGACCATAATGACTGGTGAAAGACTGGTTTGATGAACATGAAAGTGAAGTTGAACATCTCCCATGGCCTGCACAGTCACCAGATCTAAATATTATTGAGCCACTTGGGGTGTTTTGGAGGAGCGAGTCAGGAAACGTTTTCCTCCACCAGTATCACGTAGTGACCTGGCGACTATCCTGCAAGAAGAATGGCTTAAAATCCCTCTGACCAATGTGCAGGACTTGTATATGTCATTCCCAAGACGAATTGATGCTGTATTGGCCGCAAAAGGAGGCCCTACACCATACTAATAAATTATTGTGGTCTAAAACCAGGTGTTTCAGTTTCATTGTCCAACCCCTGTAGGTGCCAGCCAGCATGCAGAAAAAGACTTAAAGTTATTATCCACAAGCTGTCAGAGTACTGAACTCTGGACAGTACTGCAGTAAACCACATTTGTGACACTTTATTAGCTTATTGCTGCTGTACAAAATGTACTTTTTTATTGTACGACATTAGTGCTTTTGTTTTTATAGTGAGTTGAACATTTTTTTATCACAAGTCAAGTCAAGTTTATTTATAAGGCGCTTTTCAGCAACAAGGCCTTCAAAGCGCTATACATGAAGAAAAACATTACAATGGCACAGAAAATCAAATACAGAAAAAAAAATCTAATTACATTAATAATCCTTGGGGGTCCACAGGTAAGAGCTGGTTCTAATCCAATCTTTCAAATAAAGGTAATTAAATTGTTAAGTCCTCTGTGTAAAGGAAAACATCCTGTGCTAAAAGGAAAATGATAATAGCAATCTTTGAGGTTGCTGGTATAATGCAATTGTACTGTCATCATTTTAACAAAAACGTCATTGGTCATTGGCATCCACTGAAGTCTAAGTAGAGAAGCTGGGTCACTGACGTAAAACAGTTTTAATCCAAACTTTCAAATACTAGTAATATTTGGCAGTCACTGGTATGAGATTATTGTACAGTCATTTTAAGAAATCCCAACCTTTTCATTGCTTTGTTTACAGTGTGATAATTGAAATAGACAAATAAATGCTTACAATAGCAGGCATAAAAACTGCGGTTCAGATTTTATGCAGATGAAAGTTATTTAATATGATCTGTGAATTTTTCTGGCTTCAATATTTGACGTAAATATAGTCTTTTGTTATGCTGTTTTTGTTGATTGGCCCTCTTTAAATGAACTGCTTCAGTCACCCAAAACAGTAATTATACTTCTTTTGCTACCATCATCATTTTCATGTTCATTGTTCTCTGAGTCATGTTTCTTTATCAGTGGCTGTTTGCAACCTAATTGCAGATCCAGAAGAATGTTTTGTTTACTTTATTATTTCAATAAATCCTTTAAATTGTTTCACTGTGTCTGTAATTGTTCCTTGTTTCATAGTTAAACCTGAAAAACCATGACAGGTAGATTTATTATTTTGATTGTGACAGTTATAAATATAATTCGACAAAATATTTAATTCTATTTAATAATAGGATTTGAATAATTCAAATAGCAAATTAAATGCTGTTTTAACTACTATTTTAGAGCTTTCATCAAAGAGTTGTTGTAGATTCTAGGTAGATTTAGAGGTTATAGAGAAGTTTTGAGAATAAAGCCAGCCTTTTTTATCAGGTTGTTGAGTTTCATTAAGTCATTCTGCTACCCCAGGAGATGATAGCAGAAGAGATTGTATTTTCCATAACAGCCTTAGAAGATATGCAGCATGTTATTGCAATTACTGAAGCACCTAAGCTTGCTAAAAATAATTGTCTGCTCTGTTCCTTCTTGTAGACAGGTTTACAGTTGTGTCTCCAGTCCAGTCTGCTGTGTAGATTAACTGTGAGGTATTCATAAGAGTCCACCACCTTGACGTCTTCCCCCATAATGGTAGAAGTGTAGGACTTGTTCTTTTTTGTCCTGAAATGTATAATAATCTGCCTTGTTTTGTTCATATTTAGGATGAGATGATTGTTTCCACAGCACGCTACAAAGAGTTGTATCACTTTCTTTATTTAGCTTCTTGTTCATGTTTGATACACCCCACCACTGTGGAGTCATCATAGTATTTCTGCAGATGTCAGTAATTTGTTTTATACTGGAAGACAAAGTCATACAAAATAAAAAAGAATTGTCAGACTACAGTTCTCTGTGGGTGATATTTTGCTGCTCACTATCCTGTTATAGAAACAAGCTTTCATTCTCACAAACTGTGGTCTGTCCTCTGCCTGAGTCTTCTGGTGTTTCTAAAAAAAAGCAATTCAGGGTGATCGTGTTAAATGTATTGCAGAAATTTGAGATTTTGATCCTAAAAGTGTTGTGTGCTTAGTCAGTATGAGAGTGGGTTTGTTAAAGCAGGTGTGATGGCATGTTCAGCTCCAACTACACGGTAATAATGACTTTACTGAGGGTTCTGGTAGTTGCTTGTTTTATTATTCGGGAGTTTACAGTACAGAACAAAAGTTTGGACACACCTTCTCATTCAAAGAGTTGTCCTTATTTTCATGACTATGAATATTGTAGCTTCAGACTGAAGGCATCAAAACTATGAATTAACACATATATAATGAACAAAAAAGTGTGAAACAACTGAAAATATGTCTTATATTCTAGGTTCTTCAAAGTAGCCACCTTTTGCTTTGATTACTGCTCCGCACACTCTTGGCATTCTGTTGATGAGCTTCAAGAGGTAGTCACCTGAAATGGTTTTCACTTCACAGGTGTGCCCTGTCAGGTTTAATAAGTGGGATTTCAAGCCTTATAAATGGGGGTGGGACCATCAGTTGTGTTGTGCAGGGGTGGATACAGTACACAGCTGATAGTCCTACTGAATAGACTGTTAGAATTTGTATTATGGCAAGAAAAAGCAGCTAAGTAAAGAAAAACGAGGTGGCCATCATTACTTTAAGAAATGAAGGTCAGTCAGTCCGAACAATTGGGAAAACTTTGAAAGTGTCCCCAAGTGCAGTCGCAAAAACCATCAAGCGCTACAAAGAAACTGGCTCACATGAGGACCACCCCAGGAAGGAAGACCAAGAGTCACCTCTGCTGCATCGCAGGTTAACAGCAGCTCAGATTAGAGTACAGGTCAATGCCACACAGAGTTCTAGCAGCAGACACATCTCTAGAACAACTGTTAAGAGGAGACTGTGTGAATCAGGCCTTCATGGTAAAATAGCTGCTAGGAAACCATTGCTACAGGCAACAAGCAGAAGAGACTTGTTTGGGCTAAAGAACACAAGGAATGGACATTAGACCAGTGGAAATCTGTGCTTTGGTCTGATGAGTCCAAGTTTGAGATCTTTGGTTCCTACCACCGTGGCAGAAGAGGTGAACGGATGGACTCTACATGCCACCGTGAAGCATGAAGGAGGAGGTGTGATGGTGTGGGGGTGCTTTGCTGGTGACACTGTTGGAGATTTATTCAAAATTGAAGGCATACTGAACCAGCATGGCTACCACAGCATCGTGCATGATATTCCATTCGGTTTGCGTTTAGTTGGACCATCATTTATTTTTCAACAGGACAGTGACCCCATACACACCTCCAGGCTGTGTAAGGGCTATTTGACCAAGAAGGAGGGTGATGGGGTGCTGGGCCAGATGACCTGGCCTCCACAGTCACCGGACCTGAACCCAATCGAGATGGTTTGGGGTGAGCTGGACCGCAGAGTGAAGGCAAAAGGGCCAACAAGTGCTAAGCATCTCTGGGAACTCCTTCAAGACTGTTGGAAAACCATTTCAGGTGACTACCTCTTGAAGCTCATCAACAGAATGCCAAGAGTGTGCGTAGCAGTAAACAAAGCAAAAGGTGGCTACTTTGAAGAACCTTGAATATAAGACATATTTTCAGTTGTTTCACACTTTTTTGTTCAGTATATAATTCCACGTGTTAATTCATAGTTTTGATGCCTTAAGTGTGAAGCTACAATATTTATAGTCATGAAAATAAGGACAACTCTTTGAATGAGAAGGTGTGTCCAAACTTTTGGTCTGTACTGTATGTAGGACCTTTATGATGTAGAATGTAAGTGCAGTAGGTTTATAGCCAAGTTTGCATTATTTGCTGTCTAATGTTCACCTTCTACTGATGATACACTTGGCCCTGTCTTTCAGTGTTTAACCCTATCTTTCTCCTAGACATAGGTACTGACTGAGCTTTACTGTGACTAACTGTATGTGCTCTGTTTTATACTCTAAATGTGAAAACTGGCTTAGAGATCATTTGTCTTAGATGAAGCCACTAAAGGAGCTCTATCCATTAACATTTTACTTTTCTTTTCCATAGAAAGTACTCCTTGATCAGTGTTTCTGTGTTCTTTTTGTGTTTCTGCTCTGTTCTCTCAAACCCCTAGTTGGTTGTGGCAGATGGCTGCTCATACTGGTTCTGGTTCTGCTGGATGTTTCTTCCTGTTAAAAGGGAGTTTTTCCTCTCCACTGTCGCTACATGCATGCTCAGTATGAGGGATTGCTGCAAAGTCAATACAAGTGACTGTGTACTGTTGCTTCATGCCCATTCAGGAGGAGTGAATGCTGCAAGTCACTGACTCGATGCAATCTGCTGGGTTTCCGTAGATAAAAAATGCACAGTTTGATAGTTAGGATCAATTGGAATGTATGTACCTGACTTGAAATTTGTTTATTTCAATTGAACTGATGTTGTAAAGTGCCTTGAGATGACATGTGTTGTGAATTGGCACTATAGCAATAAAACTGAATTTAATTGAAGACTGATTACTGAGTTTACTTTGGTACTGTAAGAAGGTAGGAGGTGTTTCATAACACTGAAAGTTTCTCCAGGGCCAGTTTAAGGTTGAAGACTTACTGTCCCACAGAGTTGATTTGCATAGGTTTTCATTAGTCTGGGGCAGACACCATCTGGACTTGTAGTCTTATTGTGGTTCAGTTTCTTTACCTGCCTTTTCACTTTACTTTTAGATACAGACATGTGGAAGGGGGAGGTATAGCGTGTAGTACTATGTTATGATTTAGTTCAGAATCAACACAAAGAAGCAGAAGGATCCAAAGGAGGAACATTTCAATTGGATGTTTTAATTGTGTTTAAAAAATTCTATCAATTTAAATATCTAATATTTGATAAAAGATCATAAATTGCAATGTAATTTGTAATTTTAAAAATTCACATGAAGGAATGTAACTCAATAGTTTTCAATCTTTTAACATTTTTATTTATGTTGGTGAAATTACATTACTTGTTGAATAACTGAAATAATGTTTAAAATAAAGAATGATAAATTACATATTAAAACAAATGAAAGATTTCAAATTTTAATGGAAACCCCTCACAAAGTAGTGATTACAGCATACAACAGAAAATACATGTGAAATTGACAAGTTATAGAAGGTGAAATGATAATGAGAAAAGCTGGGTGTTAAAGATTGTCAGTGAAGAAGTTTTTTTCTGTTTGCAGTGGCAAAAAATTGAATAATTTGTGAAGTTTTTTGAACATGATCCATCTAATTAGATGTTCTGCTGTTATTTGGCCTTCAGCAGTAGTTGCTCAGCTGATCTGACTCACTAAGAAGGGTCGTGCAGGTGTAGCAATGTATCCTGTTCTAAATGTCACATTTAAAGCATGTGCAGCAGAGTTTTGCAACAACTTAAATACTGTTAAGTTTAATGATCTTATATATCTAAATATAACGTGTTTGCAATACGTTTTAAGATAAATGTATACGCATATTAATTTATAATTGTTTTATATTATTGACATTTAATTTGGTGCTTATGACGTTATAATATAAAACACAAACTGATTGGGTATGGATTGTAACCAATTCATACCATTTATTTGTCATTGTTCAATATCATTTGTTGATTTAATGCGACTTTCAAACAAAGTCACGCCCATATGTTGCGCGGCCGTTTATAAACTGATACGTGAAATTCGCGGTCATTTCAGCGGACGTATCTTGGAGTAGTCGAAGTGGGTATTGTGTTCAGCTGAATGTCTTTATTTTGTCATTTATTTTGCTCATTACCGTAGTACATTTGAATTGATATTGGTTATTAATGTCGAATTTATTTGTGTTTCCCATTGTTGCAAAAATATATTTTATTTAGATCATGGCGAATTTTTCTCCATCAAAGTTCCCCAAGTTTGCCGACGAGGAGGCCGAATCGGCAAAGCAGGCGGCTCAGCTGGCTTGCGTAAGTCTATCTTATATTTTTTTTGGGGAGGGAGTAGTTATACCATACATATCATAACACCTTATGTAAAACATCTCCATTAACCGTCCGGTGGGTAAGTAGAGAGCATTTTTCTTCTTCTCTTAAAGTAGATCAGATGCCGCCAGTTTTTTTTCTTCAATCCTTCTTCAGATTAGGGTTTAATGGTCATGTACGCTACATCAAACAGTTTTCGTTTTGTAGCGATCCTTATGTCCGCTATTATAACACAAGGTAGAGAAAGTCACCTTTCCAAGAAAGTATATATTGTCATTGTAGCACTTTCTCCATTCACGTCATTTGGGCGCTCTCAAATAACCTTTGTATTAGCATATTTACAGGCCCCGCTGCTAGCTTGCGTTATGGTCTTACTGTTGTGTGTTTCTTTTAAATTGGTCATTTATTATAGTTCAGAAGACGAAAATTCGCGGTTTGGGGGCTAGTTCATGAGTAAGTTGCAGTGTTATTAATTTTTTCTAGTAGATTGACAGTACATGTCTGCTTTTCACAAATGTTTTTTTTATTTTACATTTGTAATTATTGTTGTTTAGGACATGTTCTGTAGTATACCTGTAAAAAAAATTCATCCATCCGTTTTCCATAACAAAGAGGCTGTATGTTTGTTTGAGTTAAGGCTTTTCTGTTTTCAGTTTGACTCAGAATTAGTCTATATCAATTTTATTGGACAAGTTTGTGTCACAAAAAAGGAATTTGACTTTGTACAACCAATGACAATATTGAAAACACTTTATAGGGATAAAAATAGGTACAAGGAGTGTAAGGGTGGGTGCAGCCCATCAAAATCTGTGTGTGTGTGTATATATATATATATATATATATATATATATATATATATATATATATATATATATATATACATACAGATTTTATATACAAATTTATTTTTATATATAAAATTATATAAATATATATACATGTGTGTGGGTGTGTGTGTTCAATTAGCATGTTGTCTCTGTGCATGCTTGGGTCGTCATCGGGTACTCTGGCTACCTCTCACAGTCCAAAAACACAACTGTTAGGTAATTGCTCTCTCAAAAGCGTCCTTAGGTGTGAATGAGTGTTTGCGTGGTTGTTTGTCCAGTAATTCTATGTGTGGCTTTGCAATGGATTGACGATCTGTCCAGGGTGTACCCTGCATCTTGGCACAAGCTCCCTTTTGACCCTATATGGAAGAGGTGGGTATAGAAAATGAATGAATGAATATATATATATTTTACATACATATACTGTGGTTTGCAAAAGTATTCCAAACATAAATATATTTCTGGGGAATTTTATGTGAAAGACCAACACAAAGTGGTATACAATTGTAAAGTGGAAAGAAAATGATATTAGATTTTTTTTTTCCCTGTTTTACAAATAAAAAACTAAAAAGTGCTGTGTGCAAACGTATTCGGCCTCCCTGAGTCAATACTTTGTGGAACCACTTTTTGCTGCAGTTACAGCTGCAAGTCTTTTAGGGTATGTCTCTACCAGCTAAGCACATCTAGTGTCTGAACGTTTCGTCCATTCTTCTTTGCAAAACAGCTCAAGCTCAGTCAGATTGGATGCAGAGCGTTTGTGAATAGCAGTTTTAGATCTTGCCACTGATACTCGATTGGGTTTAGGTATCGACTTTGACTGGGCCATTCTAACACATGAATATGTTTTGTTTTACACAATTCCATTGTAGCCCTGGCTTTACGTTCAGGGTCGTTGTCCTGCTGGAAGGTGAACCTCCACCCCAGTCTCAAGTCTTTTGCAGACTTTTTGTAACGACAATATTTTACTTTATGAACATAGATATTGTCAGTATACAAGATTATGGCGTTTAGCAATAAATCTGTGTCAGCATAATATTGGAAAACTATTGTAGTTGTTATTTGGCATAAGAAACATTATTTGTCAAATATAATGACGTTGTGAAGTATAGATTCAATATGTTATGTGTTTTGTTGCCATGTTTTTAGCATAATAAAGTCAATCAATTAATGATAATTTTTTGTAATTAGAAACAAAAGTTGTTAGTAATGGTTTTATATGTGCACTTTATGAATTGTTTTGTTTTTCTTTGAAATATTTACTAAAGGTTTTTGGTTCAATATTTTTATTATGTCTTGTCATTGTTTTTAATTTACAGTACATGTGTGCTGATATTAATGGATCCCGTGAGCATGCCTTTAAGGCATGCTCACAGGGAAGGGGAGGGGCAATTTGTACCTGAGAGGGCAGCAGAGATAGAGAAAGGTTGTCATGATAACTAAACAGGAATTTCTAGAGCAAGCAACAATTGCGTAGGCAAGATAAAGGTTAAACAGGTTTATTGAAATACTGTTAAGCTTTGGGGTGAGGCTCAGGAGTGTGAGTTGTTATGGAAATTCTTCATTTAGTGCTCCCTGACTTCAGTGTTTTAATTAGTGTTCTGGTATTTAGAGTAGATGGACTCTAAACTATTACCAGAAGTTTAATGGTTAAAACACATCCTGGGGGGTTGTGCCTGAGGAAGAGCAGATGGTTGTCCTCATAAATAATTGTCTTACCTCTGTCCTGGGAAGGGTTCAGGGGCCATAAAGTTAAACTCTTTGAAGCTGAGGTAACACCCACATACTGCTTAAATACTGTCTGTAAACTGTATTCTGGGCCTCTGTTTCACTGACTCGTCAGTGACAGGGTCTTCAAACGCAGAAATGCCTTTGAATAAAACTTATAAAGACAAAGTCCGGATTTTCTCTTATTGTGAGTTAATTTCTCTCCCACTTTGATAAGAAAATTATATTATAGGTTCTTCCAGGTCAGGGAACTGAAGGGAAGAAATGGGTGAGTAGCGATGATAGGAAAATGAAGTGTCTTACTGTGGGATGAAGGTGAGGTTTTTCTAGGGATGGTGAGTAGTGCCATAGAGGTTGAGATTGACAGGAGATGTGGTTGTGTTGAGTGGATGGCTGCTTCTTGTTCTACTATCTAGGTGGTAGTGTGTGAGGTTGGACAGGCAAGTAGGCTGAAGGCAGGAGGTCAGGAGAATCAGTGAGAGAGCTTTTTGCAATGGAGGGTTCCCAGAGGTTGGAGAAGGCTCCCAGTGGAGAAAACACAGTGAAGTGATTTAACCCACTGTGGGTTCGTGTCCAAGACATCTGACAGGAGAGCTTTGGATCAGGGTTATTCAGGGTCAGGTTAGCACTGTGGTAGGACCAGAGAAAACTGAGGTTAATGACAGCAGGCAAGTAGGACGTGATTTTATAAGGGTTTCCTTAGATAGAAAAACTTTTTATCCAATTTGAATAAATAACTGAATCTGACTGCACTGTTCAATGGTTAGGACTAATTGTAATGTATGTACCTGACTTTTGTGAAGTGCCTTGAGACAACATGTGTTGCGAATTTGGCACTATATAATAAAAAGAATGAATTATTCCCCCTGGAGAGTGAAAAAATCCCACCTTCTAAGGGGAAACCTGGGACTCAGAATGCTCTACTTAATGAGTTTGGGATGCAGTGCAGTTGTGCAGATGCACCTGCCTGTCACACACTGTAGAGGGAAGGGGAGAGAGAGAGCACACAACACAAACCTGTTGCTGAGCTCCATGGCTGACAGAGGTGTACTGTTTATGCAGACAGGTGTAGAAAGAAGTTGCATTGAACTAATTGTTGTCGAAACTCAAGTACTTTGCAGGTCATGAAAACAACAAATTGCAATAAAAGTATGGATAAATTCATGGTAGTTTCCATTCAATACTAGCATGATAACATATGTTCACCTTGTCATTGATACTATTTATATTTAGTATCAATGACATTCAGTACATCAACCCTTAATTTTACTATTTTGGTTTATTATTGTTTGTTTGGTTATATTTTCTCTTCTTTATTTGTTGTTTATAGTACCATATTAATGCTATGTCGGTTTAGCAATTAATGATGATTTTTACAGTTTCAACACATTTATTGTTTTCTTTTTTGCATAAATAATGTCAGGGTCATAACAGTGGCAGTTTTTAGTTGATTTCAGTAACAAGTCATACTTGCTTTATATTTTATTTTACAATAGAAATACATTTTATGATAAAAATTTCNTCTGCAGTTGAGAGAAAAAGCGCTCTGTTGGGAACATATGGAGCAATCATATCTAAAATATATGATGGAGTTTTAATTATCCATGACTTGATATGCAAGAAGAAAAATGTAAAATTCTATTCTGGATTTAACAGCGAGACAATAAAGAGAAGCTAATATTAGAGAAATATGCTCTCTCCTTTCTCATTAGATCTTTCACTGTAGGGTTTTGACTGTGCTGTATGCTATTTACATATATTCCTGATGCTAAAGAATTACAATAGTGCAGCCTTAAAGTAAGAAGGATGCATTTTTCTACATCACTCTGGGACAATATATTTCTAATTTTAGCAACAGATACAAGATTAATTTGGTATTCAAATGACATGTCAACAATAAAACCACGGTTCTTTACATTACTTCTGGAGACCAAGATTCCATCCAGAGTATGCAACTTCTTAGTTTCTTCTTCAGATACTGTAGTCTAAAGGCAACACCCTTTATTTTATCTAAGCTTAAAAGCAGAACAATTAATGTCATTACTGGTTTTATGTCCTCAAGACATTCCTGTACTGTGAAGTGACTCATGATGTCATGACCCTGTTGTGTGGGTGTGAGTTTCTGTTTGTGTGAGACTTTTCCCTGAACAGAGAATCTCCACTGAAGAAGGTGGCTGTTCTGATGCATTTATTATCTTTCACTACAACTCCTAAGAGTATCGTAAACTCCGCAAAGTCTAGAAAAGCTGACCCTTAAAAAAACACTGTTGTGTCCGTATTGTTGCATGTCCTTATATACAGTCAAGTCTGGTGGCCACTGCAATACATGAACCGCTACCAGGCGTTGATGCAGTCTATCGCCTTCCTAACGTAGAACAAAGGCAGTTATCCGAATAAGCAAGTCGCATCCGAATTGAACTTTCACCTGGACCTAATCATAACGTCTAAATACCTTATGGACGTAGGATACTAAAGCTGCATTAAACTTAACTTTAAATCAAGTTAAAGTTAAGTTTAACGGACCCAATCTTCAAGTATCCTTTTTACTTGAAGTCGAAGTAAAAAGTTTCTTTCAGATGAAAATGTGGGACTTTTAAGGTAATTCAACACATAAAAGTAAGTTGTCATCACTTTAGAAATATCGTGTCCAGGAGTGACGCTGAAAAACTAGTCCATGCATTTGCTACTTTAAGGCTGGACTATTGTAATTCTTTACTATCAGGATGTCCACAAAATGCAGTTAAAAGCCTTCAGCTGATTCAAAATGCTACAGCAAGAGTTCTGATGAAAATTAAAAAGAGAGATCATATTTCTCCTATTTTAGCTTCCCTTCATTGGCTCCCTGTTAAATCCAGAATAGGATTTAAAATTCTCCTCCTCACATATAAAGCCTTTAATGATCTAGCTCCATCATACCTCAGAGATCTGATTGTTCCATATGTTCCTAACAGGGCACTTCATTCTATGACTGCAGGTTTACTGGTGGTTCCTAGAGTCTCTAGAAGTAGAATGGGAGGCAGATCCTTTAGTTATCAGGCTCCTCTCCTGTGGAACCAGCTCCCGGTTTTGGTCCGTGAGGCAGACACCCTCTCTATTTTTAAGGCTAGGCTTAAAACTTTCCTTTTTGATAAAGCTTATAGTTAGAGTGGCTTAGGTTATCCTGAGCTATCTCTGTAGTTATGCTGCTATAGGCTGCTGGAGGACATAATGACCACTTTCAACCTCTTTGCTACATTCTCACACTACTCTCAAATTTTGCATTATTTGCTGTTATTTCAGCTTTTAACTTTCTTCTCTCTCTTTTCTCTAGAAGCTACACCTGGCCTGACTCTGTGTCTAACTGTGACACCTTTCTGGAGGGGGGCATCCTCCGAGCTTCTGCTGGCAACAACTTAATGCTCACCCTCTACCGATGATCCACATGGCCCTGTCTTTCAGTGTTTAACCCTTTCTCTCTCCTAGACATGGCGATTGACTGAGCTTTTACTGTAACTAATTATATGTGCTCTCTTTCAGACTCTAACCTTGAAAACTGGCTCAGAGTTAATTTGTTCTTTCTTTCTAGATGAAACGACTAAAGGAGCTACATCCATGAACATTTACTTTTCCTTTCCAATAAAAAGTACTCCTGGATCAGTGCTTCTTTGTTCTTTTTGTGTTTCTGCTCTGTTCTCTCAAAGCCCCAGTCGGTCGTGGCAGATGGCCGCTCACACTGAGCCTGGTTCTGCTGGAGGTTTCTTCCTGTTAAAACGGAGTTTTTCCTCTCCACTGTCGCTACATGCATGCTCAGTATGAGGGATTGCTGCAAAGTCAACGCCAGTGACTGTCAACTGTCTCAACATGCTCATCCAGGAGGAGTGACTGCTACAAGTCTCTGACTTGATGCAATCTGCTCAGTTTCCTTAGACAGAAAAACTTTTTATCCAATTTGAATAAAAACAGAATCTGACTGCACTATTTAATGGTTAGGATTAATTGAAATGTAGGTACCTGACTTTTGTGAAGTGCCTTGAGACAACATGTGTTGTGAATAGGCGCTATATAAATAAACTGAATTGAACTAAACCAAAAGAATTAAGTGAGATTAATGTAAAAAAAACTGTAGAGTAATATGAGCATTTATGCAGATGATAGGAGTCTGACTTGGAATTCTGAGGTGTACAGAGTGAAAAAAAATGGTGAGAGTACAGGTCCCTGTGGTGCTTCTGACCACCTGGTCAGACACACAATCCTTAGGCCTCACAAACTGTGCTCTGCTTTTGAGGTAATAATTTATCCACACATTAACCTGTGTCTTTTGGAATTTCTAAGACAAGGATAAATTGTGTCTTTGGCTCCACCCCATGATGATAAACAAACTGCATTGGGTCCTGAAAGGTGCCCGTTTGGAATTGGAATACAAGGAGTTCGAATACCAGAATAAGGAAGTATGTCTTCCACAGCACTGGAACCTTGTCTTGGGTCAGGTTAAAGGGGTGCTGCAGAATCCCATAAGGCTGGTCCGTACAGAATTCAGAACTCAGGGACTGAAAACATCTGGGACCTGCACCCTTGTTCCCTTTTAGTCTCTCAAGCTGCATCTTCACCTGACTTCTGGAGACAGACAAGCAGGAGAGGGAGGCAAAGGGAGCACTCACAACTCCTAAACGTTCTGCTGCCTGGTAAGGCAACTTTACCTTCCTGAGATGAAAACAGTAGTGAATGGTACCTTCAAGGGCCATGCACCTTGTAAGCACTTCTTTTCAGTTAACGTCTGTCGATTGTCGCAATTAATTCACATTACTCATGTCATTCTGAAAAGACAGCACCGATTACTGAACTGCAGTTTTGTTGTTTTTCAGAAGCATCATGACTCTAAATATGAACAAGCTTGAAAAGAATAGCAGGGTGCCACACCTTGGAGCATAGTTGTTAGTAAATAATAGGGATATATTTTTTGAGGCATCCGATGATGAGTTTAAGGAGCCCTTAGTAAGGACAGTCTAATGACTAAGGCAGTGATACAGTAAATATACTGTGCACCATCTAGCCAAGCAAGGGATTTGAGGAAGAGGGCTTACTTCCTGGAATTAAAGTTTAATTCTTTTATTTGAATGTAAATGTAAAGATAAACCTATAGTTTCAGGTTAAATTATTTTGTTCCATGTTTTTTATCTTTATTGCTTCCTCATTCCATAAAGACGACAAACTGTAGAATCAGATCTAGTGTTTCCAATGTTGAGCAAAGTTTATGCAAGGAAAAAGTCGAATGCTATGGAGAAATGTTCCACAATGGTGAGTATGACACTTATTGACATCCAGGGTAGGGACCAGTGATGAAGTTCGGGGAGATGTAGTAATAGGGTTCACTAGAGTGGACTGTGGCAGAAGAAGAAGGGGATTTGTCACTAATCTTGTTTTGTGTTGATATAAGCTAGCACCATCACTGGATCCTTATTGGAGGCAATTGGAGAAGTAGAATGTGGTTCAGTTTTTAATGTTTCTCAAGACAGTTAACCCAGTTAAGCAAGGATAAACCAGAATTACTGGCCAAGTTTTAACATTAACAATAAATGAAAAACTTTATATAGATTTTGCCTACATTTAATGAAAAAAATATTATTTTAAAGATACATTAAATATTATTATTATTAAATATTAAATAATCAAAGCACCTAATGGAATTACATGGGTATTTGTTTTATACAGCTGTTGCAGTCAGTTGTCCATGTTTATATTTTTATTCTACACGCCTCTGGTAAAAGGTATGTAATAAGGCTCAATTTAAGCCAATTAGCTGGTGTTTATGTTGATGGTTATTGAATAAGTGTATGCTGTTGGGCCAGGCGGTCATCCCAGTGGAGCTCCGTCAGGCCGCAGTGTGGATAATTAGAGTGGTTGAGGGAGGGTTAACCTATCTCAGTGGCCACAAGAGAGCAAGACAGCTCACTGCAATGCCTCTCTTTTGATGTCTGAACACCTTTCTCTTCACACCATCAACCTGAATGTCAACCAATTGGGACAGTGCAAGGGCTTGATATTATGTCTGCAGGTTACCATTATATGTATTTTTATTTTTTTTACCTGATCGATTGGCTCTGCTCTGCAGTCTTGCTTCTGGGGGTATCTGTCCCTGCTAGTTAGGTATTGACCAGTGGGTATCATTAGGAATGAGCACGGCTGCTTGGGGGATGCTTTGTTGTGGGGAGGGGTTGTGAAGTACTCAAGCCTTTTTCTTTTTGCCTCCTGGACTAAGTTGACCTTTCACTTAGGGAGAAGCTGGAGCTCAGAGATATTTAACTGAACGGAGCCTTTAGATGTATTTTGGAGAAAACAGGAGATACTGTCGAGTCAAGATCAGGGAGTGGAAGGGAGACAGAGAAAATGGAGGGTGGGAGAAGAGAGTTTGTTTGACCTTCAATGCCTAATTGATAGGCTTCTCATAGAACTTGTTTGAGATGTACTTGGTCCCTGTTGTTCAGAAGGCCCTTACCCATACTGTGAAAGTACAAAGTCAACCACAGGTAGAGAGCCCCTAATGGCTTGCCACAATCAATAGTAGCCAGCTCAGCTAACGAGAGGTGCAGCCACTCTCCAGCATTCACAGGCCCCATTAACAGTCCGTGGGCAGCCTAATTCTACTGCCTTGCTCATTAATGTGTAGAAATGGGGGCAAAAGAAACAATATAAAACATCCTGGAGAAGAACTGAGGTTCATAGCTTTCAGAAGAAATCAAACCATAACAGTAAAACTATGTCTAGTGTTAAAATAATTAGAGAAATAGTTAGAGAACAAGAAATATATCAAAACAATTTCAACTTTGCACATTGCTCTAGTATCCTTGCAGTATTTTACCTATAATACTGTGTTGTGTGTGTCTTTAAATTACATTTTATATAAGCAAATTACAAAATTGTCAACTAGGCAAAAACCTAAAAGTCAAGAGTTAAGGAAAATTGCTGCTACCTTTATCTCCACTGCCCCCTCATTAAGGGAAAGGCTAAATGTTTTTCTATAAATGCACAGTAAGGATTGTGCTTATGGAGATTATAGAGAACCAATCCCGCCATAATTAAGAATAAATTCTGAGATAAATAGCTTAAATTAATTACTTGCCCAATAGATAATTTAACAAATAAGTTTTAATGGTCCATTAAATGCAACAAAATAAAAAAAGATATGAAATTATTAATATATTAGCCTCATCCCTTTTATTTTTTCATAGTCATTCCTTGACAAAATATATTGACAAAAAGGTTGTACTTAAAAATCAGATATTAATGTTGTCCTTTTAATTCTTAAACATAATGTATTTTATCTCCCCATATATATTCCTGTTGTATTTTTTTCCCCAACGGATTTACCTGAGCCCATTTATTCTCATCTTAATGTTTTACATTCCTTGGTCGCTGTACCGTCTTTTCTGTGTCAGAATGCCCCTGGAAATGTAAAAACAAAGAGGGCAGGACAGAGACAGAGGGGGCAGTCTTTGAAGCAGTTTCACCGCCTCAGTACCCGTATTCACAAAGAACTCTAAGACTAAAAGTAACTCCTAGTGACATAATTCTAAGAAAAATCTAAGAATTTTCATTTGGTAAGATAAATGTTATTCTCAGAGCACCTTAGGCCTTCAGAGAGCTCCTGAGGTGAACAAATGTTAAGAGTACTGAGGAGGATGTTTAGTGAGCCTAAGAATGTCTTAAGCAGAGAAGATGGTGGAAAGACCGAGAGAAAGCAGAGATATCCTCTGTACAATGAACAACAATGAATTTATAAAATGATACCGGCTCAATCGTGCAGGAATCCACCCCCTAAATAGTCGAACAAATTAACACATAAACTTCTATAACAATCCTACAATTATTAATATATAGATAAGATTAACCTTGTTATTCCCGTAGATGGAAATTAAATAGTTTCAGCAGCAGGATAGGTTAAAGGTGCTCCTCTAGTAAAGTAATATTAGGAAGAATAAATAAATAATAGAAACAATAATGAATAACCATGAATAAAAAGTGTACAAAATTACAAACAATATCGTACAGAATCACTGAAATATTTACAGACTGTATGCTTTCAAAAATAAACATTTGGCAGAAATCTGAAAAAAAAAATCTATACATAAATATACACACTGGACAAAAAAGTACAATAATCTAAGATGGGTCATGTGGTCTGCTGAGACAAAAATAGAGCTTTTTGGTCTAAACTCCACTCGCCATGTTTGGAGGAAGAAGGATAAGTACAATCCCAAGAACACCATCCCTACCATGAAGCATGGAGGTGGAAACATCATTCTTTGGGGATGTTTTTCTGCAAAGGGGACAGGCGACTGCACCGTATTGAGGGCAGGATGGATGGGTCCATGTATCAGGAGATCTTAACCAACAACCTCCTTCCCTCAGTAAGGGCATTGAAGATGTGTCATGGTTGGGTCTTCCAGCATTACAAAGACCTGAAGCACACAGCCAGGGCAACTCAGGAGTGGCTCTGTAAGAAGCATCTCAAGGTCCTGGAGTGACCTAGCCAGTCTCCAAATATTTGGAGGGAGCTGAAAGTCTGTATTGCCCAGCAACAGTCCCGTAACCTGAAGGATCTGGAGAAGATCTGTTAAGAGGAGTGGTCCAAAGTCCCTGCTGCAGTGTGTGCAAACCTGGTCAAGAACTACAGGAAAGCACATGCAGTTATTCACAGTAGAAGCTCACCCAGTAGCTATGTCTAGGAGAGACAGGGTTAAACACTGAAAGACAGGGCCAAGTGTATCATTTGTATAAGGTGAGCATTAAGTTGTTGGCAGCACCAGCTTGGCCGATGTCGCCCTGCAGGAAGCTGCCACAGCTAAACACAGAGCTAGGTCAGATGTAGCTTCTAGAAAGACAAAAAACAGAGAGAGAACATTGACTTAAAAGCTGAAATAACAGCAAATAAAACAAAATTGGAGAGTATAAAAATGTAGCAGAGAGTGTGAAAGTTTAGTTTATTTATTTATACAGCACCAATTCACAACACATGTCGTCTCAAGGCACTTCACAGAGTCAGGTACATACATTCCAATTAATCTTAATCATTGAACAGTGCAGTCAGAATAAGTTATTTATTCAAATGGATGAAAAGTTTTTCTATCTAAGGAAACCAAGCAGATTGCATTGAGTCAGAGACTTGTAGCAGTCACTCTTCCTGATTGAACATGTAGAGACAGTGGAAAGTCACTGGTGATGACTTTGCAGCAATCCCTCATACTGAGCATGCATGTAGCGACAGTGGAGAGGAAAAACTCCCTCAGAAAATGGTCATTATGTCCTCCAGCAGTCTAAGCCTATAGCAGCATAACTACAGAGATAGCTCAGGATAACTGAAGCCACTCTAACTATAAACTTTATCAAAAAGGAAAGTTTTAAGCCTAGCCTTAAAAGTAGACAGGGTGTCCGCCTCAAGGACTAAAACTGGGAGCTGGTTCCACAGGAGAGGAGCCTGATAACTAAAGGATCTGCCTCCCATTCTACTTCTAGAGACTCTAGGAACCACCAGTAAACCTGCAGTCTGAGAACGAAGTGCTCTGTTAGGAACATATGGAACAATCAGATCTCTGATGTATGATGGAGCTGGATCATTAAGGGCTTTATATGTGAGGAGGAGAATTTTAAATCCTATTCTGGATTTAACAGGGAGCCAATGAAGGGAAGCTAAAATAGGAGAAATGTGATCTCTCTTTTTAATTTTCATCAGAACTCTTGCTGTAGCATTTTGAATCAGCTGAAGGCTTTTAACTGCATTTTGTGGACATCCTGATAGTAAAGAATTAACATAGTCCAGCCTTGAAGTAACAAATGCATGGACTAGTTTTTTTCAGCATCACTCCTGGATAGGATATTTCTAATTTGGCAATGTTTCCGGAGGTGGAAAGAAGGAAATCCTAGAAACCTGTTTAATATGGGATTTAAAATGACATGTCCTGGTCAAAAATAACACCAAGGTTTTTTACTTTATCATCGGAGGTCAATTTAATGCCATGAAAGATTCCGGTCCAAAGATGAAGACATCTGTCTTGTCTGAATTTAGAAGCATTTAAAGTCATCCAAGTTTTTATGTCTTCAAGACATGCCTGTAGTCTATCTAACTGGTTGGGCTCATCAGGATTTATGGATCAATAAAGCTGAGTATCATCAGCATAACAGTGGAAATGTATCCTATGCTGCCAAATAATTTTGCCAATTGGAAGCATATATATAGTAAAGAGAACTGGCCCAAACACTGAACTCTGTGGTACTCCACAATTAACCCAATTTACATGAACAAACTGGAATCTGTCAGACAGATAAGATTTAAACCAGCCTAGCGCTGTTCCCCTGATCCCTACAGCATGTTACAGCTTTCTAAGAGAATATTGTGATCGACTGTATGAAATGCAGCACTGAGATCTGACAGAACAACTACAGACAAATTGATTATCTGAGGCCAGGAGAATATCATTAGTGACTTTCAGCAGAGCTGTTTCAATGCTTTATGAGCTCTGAAGCCTGACTGAAACTCTTCAAACAGATCACTGCTGTGTAAATACACACACTTGATTAGCAACTATTTTCTCAGGAATTTTAGATAAAACTGGAAGATTGTGTATCATCTTGGAGGGTTTCTTAAGTTAAGGTTTAAGCCTGTGGTACATATCCATTTACTAAGGATAGATTAATCAAATCTAGAATAGGGCTGGTAATCAAAGGGAACACTTCTTTAAATAATTTGGTTGGGATTGGGTCTAACATACAAGTCAAAGGTTTAGATAACTGATATACACTCTGGACATATCACTCTGTGGAGATTTCTAATAACTCAGGAAGCTCCACTGGATCAAAGCAGCCTAAACTCAGATCAGATTCTACAGTTACCTCCAATGCTGTCTCACTTAGTGAGGATAAAGTAATCATGTTCGGGAGTATGTCAATGATTTTATTTTTAATAGAATCAATTTTATTTAAAAAGAATCCCATAACGTCATTACTGCTGAGAAGTACAACTCTGTGTAAGTTTAGCAACTGTACTAAAAAGAAACCTAGGATTATTCTTATTCTCTCATGAGAATTTATGAGAAATAAGCTGAGTCCTCTAGGTGTATAAAGTGCAATTTTCTCTCCAGTTTTCATTGCGCTTTAAAGTGTGCAGCTCTGAATTTAACCAGGGAGCCAGTCTCCTGTGAATAATTGCCTTCTTTTTGAGAGGGACTACATTATCTAATGCACCACACAGTGAGGAAGTTTATATTCATTATAAACAGGAGAATCAATTTACGAAGGGGAAGTAATAAAATTATTGCCCTCATCTCTGTTTTTTTATGATAATGGTGAAATTAAAAATATAACATATTCTTTAAAGGTTCTTTACAGCATTGTCTGATAATTATTCACTATAGTTTTTTTTTCTGATGTGTCAAATACCTATGCCATAACAGGCTATATGTAAATTAATGAGCATGCTTTAATTTAAAAACTAGCACAAAACATTAATCCTAAATTCCTAAAATTTTCACAGTACAGCTTACCATGGAATATATTTTTTAAATCCCATTCAGCTTAACAAAAATGTGAAATGGTGAAATGCCCATAAGTTTTTAAGTGCACATTAAGATCTCTGTGCAGTAATGCTATGTGGTGCCAATACCTCTGTACCTCAGTACAGTTTAAACATCAAATGCTATCAAAGTAAAATGGCTTTATAATTGTTAATAATTTTTAACTTTAAGATTAACATCAACCCATTTTATGAATTTATCAATGCTCACTCAGTAGCATTAAATTAACGTCAGCATGTATCAACGAAGAGCTCAGCAGAGCACAAAACGTGGTTCTGTTTCATTCCTGCCTGACTGCCAAGAGCGGTANTTTTGGCTATACACCCGAGTGTATATTGACCCTGTGGAGCTCCCGACGACAGTTCTGGTGGAAACAGGAGAGTTAAAGTGCACATTTAATTCTGCCGTGTTTTTGGCAGCCGGGGTTTTTATTTTTTTTTGGTAAAAATCCGGTTAGCATTCGAACATCCCTTTCAGACAGCTTCCTCTTGCGTCCACAGTTAACCTGTTGGATGTGGTTCGTCCTTCTTGGTGGTATGCTGACATTACCCTGGATACCATGGCTCTTGATACATCACAAAGACTTGCTATCTGGGTCACAGACGCGCCAGCAAGACGTGCACCAAAAATTGTCCTCTTTGAACTCTGGTATGTCACCATAAGTGTGTGCATTTCAATATTGTTGAGCAAAACTGTGCTCTTACCTGCTAATTTGCACCTTCACACTCTGCTCTTACTGGTGCAATGTGCAATCAATGAAGATGGGGCTACCAGGCTGGTCCAATTTAGCCATGAACCTCCCACACTAAAATTACAGGTGTTTCATTTTTCATTGTCCAACCCTGTGTGTGTGTGTATATATTATAATATATATATATTATATATATAAAATATACATATAAAATATGTATGTAATGTGTATATATGTATATATGTATATGTATATGAAAACCTGATAAGCCTGATAAACAGAAGACGCTGGATGGATGGATGGATGGATGTTTAAGAAAAAACATATTACTGTTTAATGTTATACAGTGATTTAGTTTAAAGAGAAGACTAAGAGCTCATTTTTGTTCTACTTAATCTGTTATGACTAACAAAAACTGTTATTTGCTACGATACATACTCACTCAAACTATGTTTTATAAATCACTCGTTATTCACAAAGCAGCAGCCGAGTACCTTCAAAGGTTTCCTGCTGAAAACAAAAATGACAGCGAGCAGAGAAAGCTACCCACCTGCAGCAATTAAAATGCCCCTGAAAACCAAATTCATTTCAACAAATTAGCCACATTACTGGCCACTGTGTAATCGCTGATGGCAATTAATAAGAAATTAGTCACAATCAGCCCTATATTAACATCTCACCCAGGGGCCGCGGCTGGAAATTAATAACCAGAGATTCATCTCTCTTACTGTCTTTTTGGCTTGCTTTCCTCTCCTCACCCAGCCACCCCCCCCCCCCCCCCCCCCCACACACACACACACACACAAACACCTATGTTCACTCACCTTTACTGTTCATGAATCACCTCTAAGACACCCATTTTCTCTATGCAGATCATCTCCTTTGAGCTACAAGCTGCTCATGTAAGCCCGCCAGCTTCCTCTTTACCAGAGTGTGAAAACTCCCTGAAAAACACGTGTGTATGTTTCCACTTGTTACCGGTATAACCAACATATGTGCATGAGGAGTGTGTGGACAAACAGCATGTATATTTAGATATATAGCATATTGTATGGTTGTGTGATGCGTATTGTGTTGTGCATGTGTGTGTCTAAGGTGCTACTCGAATGGGGAGGAGGGCACTGGTGGAGACTGAGCCCGCCTCTAGGGGTCCTCACACCAATCAGCAAAGCACACCAAGAATCAATTAACACCAGTAGGAGGGGGCAGAGGCTACACACACTTAGACACACGCACATGCACGCACTGCACTGTCTGAGGAGATATCCATCAGATCAACATACTGCACTGGATGCCAAACTGTGTACGTGTACATCTTTGAGCCTTGTCCCAGTGTGCCCCAGTCTCTCATGGTGTGAGGTTGGGGAACAGATTGGGGGTCAGCAGGGGGGTCAGGCCAGGGTCACCCCCATCTGAGCCGTGTGTGTGTGTGTGTGTGTGTGTGTGTGTGTGTGTGTGTGTGTGTGTGTGTGTGTGTGTGTGTGTGTGTGTGTGTGTCAGCCTGTGTTTCAGTGTGTAGACCAGTGCTCTCAGGGCTTGCTGGCAGGCAGAAGTGAACAAGATTGATGGTGTTGATTCAAACTACAAATTCATTGTTGCCACCAAGTCCTTGGAGGATAAATACATCCGAAGAAATTATGACAGAAGGGACCGAAATGAGTATCTCACATTTCACATTCGTCTTTCACTCCTTCCATTTTTTTTAAGCATCTCTCTGGTGAGGGGACAGCTGCTGGCTACATGAAAACCATTCATCACTGCATCTTTACTGTAAAATTATTGACAGAAAGGAGCTCGAGCAGGTATATTGGCTGCACTGTACAAGTCTAGGATTGAAGATGTAGAAAACCTTTGATTTGAGCCAACAACATACAAGTTATGGATGCCTAGCTGAAACCTAGAGCAGATAGAAGACATTTCCGCCAAATAAAGTGATCAAAGAGTGTCTGCCATTTGCCCGTGACTGCTCCTCTGCAAAACCCCACCTCTTTCCTCTTCCTCTCCTTCTACATATTGCCATCTCCATCTGTTGGCCCATTGCACTCGTCCGTCCACTAGCCCCCACTCTCTCTCTTACTTGTTTCCTCTGCTCCTCTCTGGCCTTCCTGCCTGGAGGGAGGTAAGGTGATCTCCCCGTGCTGCTGTAAGTGACTGGTATTAGTCTCCTTCTCTGTCTGTCTGTTTGATCCCGGCACTAATGACTCCACAGGGACTAAGGGTCTGATAATGGGAAATCAATATAGAGAATAGCACTCTGGAGTGGCCTCACTTAGCTCTCGCTCCTTCACGCCTCTCAGCAAAGCACCTCTGTGTATTCCTATGTGTGGGTGCAGTTACTTAGTGTGCAAGTGTGCACAAGAAATCTGTTTACATACACTGCCTTCAAAAGTATTCATATCCCCTAAACACTTCACATTTTGTCAAATTATGACCACAAGCTTCAATGTATTTTTTAGGACTTTATGTCATAGTCCAACACAAAGCAGTGCATATTTGTTAAGAAGAAAGCCAATAGTTTTCAACATTTTTAATAATGTAAAGCATGTGGTGTGCACTTGTAGTCAGTCCCCCCTGTAAAACCAATGTTCAATGCAGGTCATTTGGTATGTCTCTGGCTGTATATAGATGATTGTATACAGCTCCAATCTATTTTCCCATGCAGTCTCTCCAGCTTCCCTGTCCTTGCTGAAAAAAGCACCCTCATAGCATGACCCTGCCACCACAATTTTTAACCATGGAGATTGTGTTTTCAGAGTAGGTAATACCTTCCAGTTCCCTTTGGTGTCTGCTAAACAACCTATTTTAAATGTCATCATCTGTACCTGCCTGCTAGCTTCTGCAGTCAGAGTTGGACATCCGCAGTCCAGATGTTGACCTCACTGACTCTGCATGCCTACAGCATTAATGCAAGTACTAAAAACTGTTCAACTCTGAGTGAAATTCTGTATTTCAACTGAAAAAAATGTATTACTAAAGCTCAATAACACATTCACCAGAGATATGCAAACACTACTTGAAACCAATCCATGACTTTATCCCTGACCTGTCTGCTATGGACTTCATGATTCAATTTGTTCACTTATGTTTTTAAAAAAAAATCTCCGTGCAACTGTAAAACAGCTGCAGGGAATAAATTCAACACAGGTGAACTCCAATTTCTAGTTAGGTGACTTCTGAAGGCAATTGTTTGCTCTGGAGTTTACTTAGTGGTGTCAGAGAAAAGGGGGTTGAATACAAACCACACGTTCATATTTTTATTTGGAAAAAAAAATGTTTCATTTTTCTTCTGCTTCACAATTATGCCTACTTTGTATTGTCTATCACATAAAATTAAACGATTTTGTGCATTTTTGCATGACTTGTGCTGTAAGTTTAAGTTAAGACTCTTTGGATCAAACCATAGTTAATGGCATATTTGAAGTCAGCTGGTTTGGAAATGCATGTGGCTGTGTGTATCTGTGTGCCTAATCGGTCGCACTGTGCCTGGGGCAAGACAGGTGGAGCTGGTGGCATGAGACCCCACCCCCCTGCCTCCAAAAAAAAAGAAATCCAACCCTTAGGGGCCAGAAGGCCCAGCAAAGCAGGAGACTGGAGTGTGTCTCTCTGCCAGGCACCAGAGCACTGTGGCTGGTGGCAGCTGGTCCTCCGCTCCTCCCTCCCCTCTCTCCCCTGCCGGAGCGCCCCACAGGCAAGGCAACAGGAGGGGTGAGGAGGTCAAGAGGCAGGAGAGAATAGGCGACATGCAGCATAATCGGCTTTTATGAAGTGGTGAGGACACAAGCACAGGGGAGAAGGGGCTCGCAGCTCTGACACAATGCAGCTGACTACAAGCAGTAATGAATTAACACATTAGCTCCATGACTGGGGCGTTCGGGAGTAATCAGGTGCTCTTAAACACAAACTCTGCCTCTAATGTCCTCTCAAACAGATAAATCACTCATATGCAATTAAAGCAATAACAAACTAATTGATTACATCAGTCATTTTGTCAGCAGGATGTCTGTGAATGCTCTTCTGTGTTGTATTGGTGACTTAAAAGCAGACAAACTTTTACTTAGCACTCACAACTGATAGCACAGAGGTTAACTCTCCAAAGTGAAAGAGACAATCCTGGGGGGAATCCTTTTGTCCAAACTCAAACCATGTGTTCAATTATCATCATCCCTAAATGATCATCAGTAATGCTTTAACTCTTTCCTTCACATCCCAGTCTCAGCCATCCTGATTCTGCTCTTGCCCATCCCTATAATTCACCTCCATGTGGTTCCCTACTTCCTATGTTGTTTTTTGTTTTTACTGTCTTCCTCCTCTCCCTCCCTCCATGACTTTTAACCAGCGTGAAGAGGCAGCCATGCATTCAACCATCAGACAGACGAACATGGTCTAAGCTCTCACGCAGAGAAGAAGCATATTCTTCCTCATGAGCAGCCAGAATGCAATGTGAAGTGAAACAAATGCCCATCAGGGAATATTTGAACGTGAATATGTGCAAAGACCCAACAAAATAAAAAAAAATGTTTTTACATTAAGCTGCTACAATATATAGAGCGCAAAACTTTTGCTGTCATTTGTCCTTTGGAGAGAAATAAAATATATCTCCTCCAATAAAGAGACTCTTTAGGGACTGTAACCTTCATATCTGGTAATTAAAATCCTTTAATATCTTCCAGGTGATATAAGTGACATTTACTGTGACATTTTAGGTGTTTTTTTCTGCTTTTTAACTGTCTGCCAGAAGAATTGTGTCCATGGGTGCAGAGCGGCCCACCAGTCCTCTGGCAACAGCCAAGGAAAGATGTGTGATGATTCATTGTGGTTTTTGATATGGACGAGGTGGCTCTTCACCCAGGGCATCATTTAAAAAAGAAATCTGTTAGCTGCACCCCAGGTGTGTTTTCTATTGCTGGTTTGCATGTCAGTGGGGCAGCAACAGCACCAACCCTCCACCACACCGCAACCTTCAATTTGTTTTGCTCAATGTTAACTCTTTAATTACGTATAGCTGCACACTGTGGCTAACTACTGGTTTGATGTAGGTACCCGATTCACATATTCCAGGTCTCCACTAACAAAGGACTATTTTACTTATTTGCTAATCTGTAGTTCGAAACCTACGTTGTTTAGTCTTGTCAATCCTAAACTGGATTGTTCTATGCAGCAAAAAATATTTTTCTTAATATTATGAGACTCATGAAACCTTTCTAACTACCACTTTTTCTATACCTTGTTTGGCCTTAGGAACATATTGAGAGGATTGAGAAAGATAAATAAAGCACAATGGGGAAATCTTGTAAAGTACAATACCAGGATAGGACAGATCTTTTGTTTAGTTATTAAAGTTTCACAGAAGTTACATAATTTATATTTCATTAACTCTTTTTCCCCCTTTTATTCAGAACAATGTTCGGGTGTGAAGTTCCTGTGTGTTTTAGTAGGGGGAGTTCCTGCCCATGGCGACGTTCATGCAAAATCCGCCACTGATAATGATAGTCCTATCCGGGTCCCTGATGGGGGATCCCATTGCTCTCTTCTCATCCAACAATCCCACTGAGCATGTCAATATGAAACAATACCCCTCCCTCACCGAGGGGAAGCCGTCCCACCCATTAAAGACAGGCTCATATTAATGGGAGAAGCTTATATCTCCGTGAGAAAAGATGGAGAAATTAGTAAATCGCTTTTTTTTCCCTAAGTTTTTAAGCACGACTTTTGCCAGATGTGTTGAAGGCAAAGTGGACAGTAAAGCTTTGTGTTTGCCCAAGTTAAAAAAATTCACAGCTTTGTAAATGCTGGCCGATGCAAGTGTCTTTCCGCTTAATACTACCTATATTAAATAGTTTAAATATTTCATAAGGGTGGGTTTTTAGAGCGAGGGAGGGGAAATCGTTAGCTGCGGTAAAGTTTCATTAACTGGTCCCCTATTTCGCTGCGAGGCAAACTCATCTCCTCTTATTGTAATAAAACAATCTCTGTATTTCTCCCGGTGCCGCTCTCCGCTCGTCTCCCTCTCCCTCCTTCTCTTTTACATCATAATAATACACTACATCCCCCTTAAATGCACTATTACTTACCGCTGCCTTTTCATATTGTAACATCACGGGCACTTTAGCGACAATATAAAAGCGTGTCATTCATTATTCAGAGGCAGCCGGCCTTGTCCCCTCCTTTTAAAAAGTCAGGCGCTCCGCTGAAATTGATAACGGCGAGGAGACGCGCAATAAAAACGCAGCCCCCGGGTACCGAGCTGCAGCCCAAAACCCCCCGATTATGCAGATCAAGTGGTAATTTCTCAAACAAATCGCACTCTTTCACTCTTTTGTTGTCGCTTCTTTTTTGGACTTTTGGAATCAGGGTGTCAGCTTTTATATTGCCTCTGGAAGGGGAAAAAAACGAGAAAGGAGGATTGATGTATCTGTAATTGTTCATGCAGGTTGCAGCATTTCAGAAACTAAATATTTAGCTTTAAACGGGATGACCTCAAGACTTCTGTTTCGCAGACGCTCTGAATTTGTGGATTTTATGGAGCTGTAAGCCTGGCACTGTCCTCCCTGTTAATAAATCCATATCAGCTGTCAGGACATGGGTAGTGGAGCATCCTTGTCCTGGTTAGGGTAAATATAACGTTTCACCATCTCTGGGTTGTAACAGATCACCAACACCCAGCTTCTTCAATGAATGGGACACCTTCTGCTCAAAGTGTTGACAATTTGACAAAATGCAATAATTCTTAATTTCGACAGAACAGGTATTCAGGTCAAGGCAGGAGTCACAAAAAATGGCTTGTGCATTTCAAATCAATCGCACTTGCTGTATTTGTTCAGATAAATTCACCCTAAAGATGATTTCCGACCAGAAAACAAATATAAATGAACAAAAACACAGCACATGTGATTTTGATATGAAACAATATGTATTGTCATGGCTTTGATTACTAAAGCAATCACCCCTAGTACCATAAATGGGCAATAACCCATTGCATAATTATTTAGTGGAAAGTGAGTTGTTGAGGATTTGTCCTCAATATCAACCTAATTATCCTTGTTGTTTGTTTCTTTTGTATGTTAACTTTTATTAAAACATTTTATACGATTCTTAATGGGCTGCTCTACACGGTGTACCTTTTATTTCTCAGAACTTGTTTTTACCCTTTTTATATCATATGTTCTGTTCTCCGCTGGTTGGGTCCAGGATTGCTTCCTCCCCCTTGGTAACACGAAGATCACCAGCCTTTGTCAACCATCGGATTGTGTTCGCCTAACTACATATGTTTATTTACTTTAAAACTAAACCAGGTTACCAATGGTGTACGATAGGGTCTAGGTTTTCAAGATGTTGATCTATGTATTTTATGAATACAACAAATGCAAATAAACAAAACAAAATAAAATCAACACATAAATCGAGTTCTGATGAGTTTGCATAAGGATACGTATTTTTAGCATGTTTTTTGTAGCTTTAAGATGGATGTGGAAAACACCCACCTCTACCATAAATGTACAGTGACATAAAGGAACGATTTGCAGGGGGGTTGATTTTTTTCTTAAACATCTACCAAAATGAGTTTGATGTTTGTTTCGTGGTTTTTGGATATTTTGGGTTTTATTGTAACATTTTTAGGAGATTGTTTTATCGGCTTAGTGAAAGTTTTTTATGTTTAATGTATTTATAACTCGATATATGAGCTCTGAAACCTTCATTCCGCTGCATCATCATCCTGTAGTAGACTTCGGAGGGTGTTCGGCTATCTCCGTATAAATCTTTTCATTATTATTTTAAGCTGAATTCAGTGTACCAACTGTTCAACAAGTGTCAGAATCGTATTGTAGACACCCAATACATTGCACAGGGGTAAATATGCTAAGATCTGGTCTTTAAGCTAAATTATTCAGTTGCAAACGTCATCGAAAGAAACATAAAATTGTCTAAAACGATGACAGCTTTAACAGACCAATTCTTCCCCATCAAAAGCCACCGGTGAGCTCACATATGCCAGGGTGAAGCGGCCAACACTCTGACTGTCCATATTGCCAAACAAACACCTCGGGCCTTGTCCCATCACATCATATTGCTTTATAGCACTTTATTGTAAGAAGGATGGATTTTTTTAAATTATAGATTAAGCATATATATATATATATATATATATATATATATATATATATATAATATATATATATATATATATATATTCCTTTTTTGAAGTTGGGAAACATGATCTCACATATTGCAGCTGAACAATAAAATATTTTACCAATATTTGGAGAATTGTTTTCTAGTAATAGCTTGTTAGATGGCTTTATATTGGTTGCAAAATATATTTGAAATTAATAGGATTTGTTCTGCGTAAAAACAACACAAAATGGTAATACAGTGATGGTAAACAATGCAGACTTCTGCGTAAAATATTACAAATAGTGCTAAATAATTAAAAAGTTGAATAAAAGACAATAATTGTGTCAATATGCAAATGAGTGAACCACCAGTTTGTTAAATTGCTGTAATGTGATAGCTTAAAAAGCCACATGCCTCATCCAAAGCCGACGCGCATTTGTCTGTCCATGAGACAAGTTAGTGAAAATGAGATTAGCCGGTCACTTTGGGCGCATGTTACATTGAATCTGAGCGCTTAGCAGCTTCCAGAGCCCGGACACTTTATCTGGAGTAGCCCGTGGCTTTCCCTTGTCAGGTCATTTAATGTGGCACTGGCTATCACAGGAACAAATAAGGCCGCGTAAAGGAAGGGTTTGCCAAGCTCAGTGGGTGCTGGTTGTTTTCTGTTAGTGCTCAACACGAGCACCCTTTTTATCTCAAAGAGCGACGAGGTGGTTTGTCATGTCATCGATTAAACGTGCGTAATTACGCACTGGATTGCAATCAAAACACATTTTATAATGTTATAATATAATGTGTTTGCTTTCAAACGCCCCCATCATCTAAAAAACAAACAAAAACTTGACAAAATATATATTTTGCGTTTTATTAACATGAAATTAAAAACCGCATATACCCAATAGTCTAAATAACGGCAATGGGATCATATAGATTTTATTTATCTGAAATGTTGTGTTTGATTTATTTCGGGTCTCTTTAGGAGACGTACCGCAGAAGCAGGCTCCATCTTAACAGAGCACACCCTAATAGCTCCAAGACAGTTTGCAAGTGGTTTTTATACACGTACTTTGTCAATGTGTGAGATCATTCAAACTGCAGATGTGTCAGAAACAGCGAGGAGACAAATGACGCGCACTGTGTGGCTCGTCTGAAAAGAATAAAGCAGAGAGAAGCATCCATTTAGATTCTAACGGCGGCAAAACTTATAATTAGGTGCTTTGAACACTAATATCAGATCTCAAAGAGCGTAATTTGGCTGAAATTATATAATTCATCAAGAACTTTAGTTATTCTCAAATTTAAATTTTTTTCTATAAGCCAGATATGTCATGGAGTGAAAGTACGCTTCTTCTTCTGTATTGCTATTATTAAAGAGCGTTAAATGAAACTCTGACTCACTCACACGGCCTGAAGATGCCATATCTTACCATATATACATATAAAACACTCTGACACCCGTGGTTATGGGAAATCTTGATTATTGTGCCAAACCGTGGGCCTTCCCCTCTGCTGACATTCAATCAGTCATTCCACTGCCAGCCAATGAAAGGTGCAGAGGGATGGAGGAGGACGGAGCTCCTAGACGGAGCGTTTTGACGCGTTGAGAGGAGGACAGAGCGTCACATCTCTCCAAACGCCCATCAAACTTTCGGCAGAGAGGATTCAGTGCTCCAGAAGAGGCCTGTTAGAGAGAACGCGCTGATTTTTTTGGACATGCACAGCGATGGAGAGACTTTTGACGATGGGTTTTGGTGCAGTTTGACCTCATTGTGATCCCCATCTGAAAGCACCTTCTCCAGTTTCCCTATCCTTTCAGGATCCGAGCGAGGGATGGAGCAAGCACCCAGCGCACCGAGTCCTCCTCCAAAACCAGTCAGCCACGAACCCATCAGTTTCGGCATCGACCAAATTCTGGGAGCCGGTTCGGAGCCGGAGAGCGGGCGCACGCCGGGGAGACAGAGTGGATCTGATTTAAGCAACGGGGACGCCTATTATAGTTTAGGAAATCCGAGCGGTGCCAACGCGCCCTCATACACAGCGCTTTCCATCTCCCTCTCTGGGATCATGCCTCCAGTGGAGGCGTCCGGTTCGTACGGAGAGAACGGGAATCTGGGCAGCCGGGGTGTGATACGAGTCCCGGCTCACAGACCCGTAACGGCCCCGGGACCCCCGGCACCTGTCCAGAGCGCTGTTCCCGGGTTTGGGGGGCTATGCTTCCCCTGGATAGGAAACAGGTTCGCCAAGGACAGAATATCAGGTAGGCCAGCTGGCAGACCTAATGGGATCCCCTCATTAATATTTGATAATGTTTTAAACGGCAATAACGGCTCCTGTACAAAAGGACATGTCTGTTGGCTTTTTAGAGCTAGCAGACATGTTAGCTGTAAAATAGTTAAAAATATTTACATCTCTAAAGAATGGGATATCCAAAGCTGCATGAAGAAATTATTATCAACACCAGCTCTACTCAACTCGACTCAAAATGTATTTACAGAGGAGCAGAAGTGCCGAACAGGTCAATAAAAACAAATTAGGATATTCAAGAAGTGACAACATGATAAGATCCAGTTTTATTATAAACACTACCTTTCTATGATTCACGTTCATAATTAAATCAGTCTAGGATTATATACATCAGATGGAATGAGCAAAATAAATGTCCTAAAAATCATTAAACATCAAAACAACGGTCCTGTTACAATTGAGATAAAATAACAAAACTTTAATTAATATTCTTTACCATGGAAAAATAAGAAAAATAACATTATTGGTTGTTAACTGGATACTATATCTAAGTAAAATGTGCTAAATTCCGTACAAGGTCTAACAGTTTAAAGCTGGTTTAAAAACACACGCAAGCAGCTTTTTCAGACACAGTTTTAATGATTCGTATTAAAATCTATAGGTTATGAATTTGATAATTATAAATAAAGGCTTGTAAAATAAAAAATTGTAATATGACAATGAAGAGGCCAATAATTCCCATTAATCAAAGCAAAATAATATATATATTATAATAAAACGTTTTTTAATTGAAGGTTTATTTTTTCCTTAAATGTATTGTTTCAAACACCAGAATATGATAAAGTTTCTGGTAGTTAACTTTCATCTCAAACCAGAAACAACGTAAATGGGAAACTGTTGTCCAACATGGTGCATTTGAGGGATATTTGGTTTTGGGTCTCCATTCAGTGAACTGTGTGTGTGTTTTTTTTTTTTTGTTTGTTTTTTGTTTTTTGTTTTTTACATCAATACAGAATATGTTTCCTGGATTTTTCACTCACTTCCTTCCTCCTTGCAGCGGCACTGGTGCCTTTTGCAGTCACTAGGCGGATTGGCCACCCGTATCAGAACCGGACCCCTCCTAAGCGGAAAAAGCCCCGAACCTCTTTTTCCAGAGTCCAGATTTGCGAGCTGGAGAAGCGCTTCCACCGGCAGAAGTATCTGGCCAGCGCCGAGCGGGCCGCTCTCGCCAAGAGTCTGAAGATGACCGACGCGCAGGTCAAAACCTGGTTTCAGAACCGCAGAACCAAGTGGAGGTTGGTAGGAGACTTGAACTAGCAATGAATTTGCTCTGTTTCGATAATGACCCAGAGTGTAACTCTCTGTTTTACTAAATCCATAACTAAATAAGTATTAATGGATGAGGTATTGTTTCTCTTTTTTTGGGTTTAAAGTCTACTATATATATTTATGCATATATACAAGTATGTATGTATATATATATATATATGTATATATATATATATATATATATATAATATATATATATATATATATATATATATATATATATATTATATAATATATATATATATATATATGTACTTGCACTCCTTCAACCTTGGAACATGAAACTTAAGTTTCTGTTGTGTCTTTCTCGTGGATAAACGCGATTTGTTTTCCGTTGCAATGACTTCCTAAGTGTTTCATTCCCCTTCCTGCCGTCTTTCAGGAGGCAAACAGCCGAAGAGAGAGAGGCGGAGCGTCAGCAGGCCAATCGCCTCATCCTACAGCTGCAGCAGTCTGCCCTCCAGAAGTCCCTCAGCGAATCGGCGGTGTCGGATCCACTATGCGCCCACAACTCCTCCCTGTACGCTCTGCAGAACCTCCAGCCGTGGGCCGAGGACAGGGAATAGGGACAGATAAATTAAATGAAAGCACTGGGACTTACTTTGATTCATGCATTATGGAGGAACAAATGTGACTTGAGACTGAAGCATGGGTCCCATCTATTTGAGTGGAGGATTTTAGAACTGGACATGAAAATCTGGTGAGTGATGCGCACTCAGAAGCAGAAACTGGGTTATTTTCAATTTACTACGGTGGGTGGAAAAATCAAAACGGTGCAAAACAAATCTAAAACAGACCCTTTCAAGAAACATTGCCACCATGTAATTGTCCTCTTATGCTTGCACTTATTCTGTTCATTAGAATAAGAAGGGGAAGAAATGTCTGGTCAGCCGTTTGTCTGAGGGATGTAATTAATTGAACATAGGAAAACATAGGATTCTATTGTTTTATGAGTCTGCTTTCTCCTAAAACACCCATTGCTGGGTGCATCAGTTCATCTTAAATACAAAATGTGTCAAAGACGAAACAAAAGCTGATATTGTTTCTCATCATTCTTTCATTTTTGTGGTGCTTATTCAGCTCCCAGTCATAAAAAAAAAAATACATTTCTAATGCACCCTCACCATCCTGCATATATAAAAAGCAACACTTGGGCCTAACAAAAAGATGCCAAAATATTTAATTTTGGGCGAGGAACGTTGTTTGAGTTGTAATAAAACGAAAACAGGCTGCAGGAGGTACGAAATTTTTCACCCATGCTATAAGTTAGGATGATAAAAGAAGTGATGCATGCTCAGAGATGTTGCTGAAGTCCTTCCACATGCACATTATGTTTTTGAATCGAGCCAGAAAACTCTGTTTTGTACTTTTACTGTACATGTGTAAATAATATTATAAACTGTTGTTGTGATTTTTTGTTTTTCATTCATGCTCCTTTCTGGTGCACCAAAAATGATTTTTAGGATTTTAACTGTGTGTTATTATAAGGTACAGAAGGGGAAAAACACGTGGGGTAGAATGGTAAAAACATTACATGAGTTTTTTTTTCATGAAAAGTTTATTGATAAATATGATTTTATACAATATTTCAATACACACATCATTTGAATTGACAGTTTTCAGTGTCTACATGATGTCTACCTCTCTGTCTTCTTGTCTGAATTTCTGCAACTCATTCAGATGACATTATTGGTATAGCACAGTGAGTGAAAGCAAAATATTTAAATCTTTCAATCCCGCGCATTCTTCAGAACGATGGCTCTTGTTTGAAAAATGGCTTCCATTCCTCCGGAATCAGTGATGAGGTCTAGCTCTCGGATCTTCGCCTTCCTCCGTCATCCTTCCTCATCTCACAGTGCAATGTTGGTCACTCTGAGTCAATGTTTGGTTTTTAAACAAGACAGAGCTGAAAACAAAACTCTCCTCTCTCAAACACGGTTCTCTTCGTTAAAGGTTCCTTAACATGAACTGATTTATGCACATGCCAAAAAATAAATAGTTTTGCGAGCAGGACATTAACGTCATGACACCACAAACACGCACACACACACACACACACACACACACACACACACAAGCACACCCGTGTTCATGTCTCTCTATATAGAAGCCAGTTCATGAGCTCTTTATTTAGCAGATATAGACAGACGATGTAATTACAGAGTTATATCCACTCAGACAAAAGGACAGACAGGGATCCGGATAAGAAACAGACAACCATCAAGCAGTAAAAAAAGTCACAAAAACAACAGTTAATACCTATAGTACAGCTTAGTTGTTACAACATTGAAGAAGTGACTTACGACACCTTAACGCACACTGACTGAGTTCAGCTCTGCAAACAGATCTGTAGTCTCCAATATAAGCATTGAGAAAAAATATTCTGCCACCAACTTTGCGTATACAGTATGCACTAAATAGAGTATAATGTGGGCCTCTGTCCTACATGCTTCATAAACTTGCTCACTTTTGCTGCACTGTTACGTGAAATTATGCTGAAAACAGATCATCGTTTAAGACAGTTCATCTGTAAGCTGCTTTAGAGTTTGTAACAAGCAATAAACCAGACCAAAGAAGAGACTGGCTGCGTATTTACACAGTGACCAAAACCAATCGCAGTCCAAGCTGATAGTAAGCCACAACAGCAACAAATGAAGGAGACAGAAATACCAAATAAATGTAAAGGACATTTTCCAAAACCAGTGAAGGTTTGTCTCCACGGATACATTTCTAAACCCAAAGTGGCAGTTGTCCTTGTTTTGCTTTTATCTAAGGTTTTGGTGTTTTTACTCCTGCAAACTGTTGTCGATCTCTCATTCTCCTTATTCTCCTCATTTCCCCATCTCTTGCTCTGTGTTCTCATCTGTTGCTCGACCTCCCTCCTGACATTTGTCATTTAGATGACATTTTCAAAGAGCTGCAGAGACCTCATGATGTTTTCATCCTGTGCAAAAAAAGAAAGAAATTAAAAAGCTGACTTCACAGAGAGCCATCCAACAATCACACTTTAAATCGTTTTACTGGCCACTAGGGGGCGGTAAAAGGTAATAAAATCTTAATAATGTCTTTCAACACAAACACACTGATATGGAAGATAGCAAAGACCATAATTAATAGCTACTATAGCGAGACTTGCGAAGGTGGGAGGTCTTTGATAATTGCTGAGAAATGTTAGTTTTATTGGAGGAATAATTTTGTGCAGACATTTAAGGTGGTCATATCTGGGGAAAGTATTTTTGGCTTGTAGAAATAACAACAACATTACAATAACTGCAAACTCATAGATTTAATGTCTTTATAAACAATAAGTTAGAAAAGTGTTTTGATCTCTTGGTTTGGATACTTTGAAAGATGAACTCTACCTCTTGACAAGAAAGGATGAATTCCTCAAGTGTGACGACACCGTCTCGATTTTTGTCCATTTTCTGTGGACAAATGAATGCATGTTAAAAATATACTGTGCCTTACAACAGTAGTCTTGAACTTTTCTGTATTTTATCACATTGCAGCCACCAACAAGGTATTTTATTGGGATTTTATGTGTTAGACCAACACAATAACTGTAGTGGAAAGAAAATGTGCAAGGTGTTGAATATTTTTTACAAAAAACCCTGAAAAGTGTGGTGTGCATTCGTATTCAGTTTTCCAAGGATCATACTTTGTAGAACCATATTTTTGCCAGTTTGTTCGAAAAAAATGAATGGAGAACATCTGTAAGCATTAATTTTCAGCTCTTGCCAAAAACTCTTATTTTATCGAGGTCTTGACTTTGACTGGACCATTCTAACCCATGAATATGCTTCGATTTAAACCATTTTTTGTAGCTCTGATCAGGTTCAGGGTGGTTGTCCTAGTGGAAAGTGCACCTTCACAACAGCCTAAAGTCTTTGCAATCTCTGACAGGTTTTCTTCCAGTATTGCCCTGTGTTTACTCACTCCATCCGCCATCCCATCAACTCTGACAAGTTTATCTGTCCCTGCTAAAGACGACCATCCCCACATCATGACACTGCAACCATCATGTTTTAAGCTCGTGATGGTATGTTCAGAACAGAACATCTTCTTATAGATGTTTGCTGTGTCCCTGGCAAACAGCAAATTGGGATTCATTCAGCAATGTGTTTTTTTCATGACACTCTCCCATTAAGGCCAGACTGTTGGAGTGCACAGCAGTTGTCCTGAGCTGCAGATCCCAAGCAGCTCCTCCAGAGTTACCTTGCACCTCTTGGTTGCTTCTCTGATGTTCACTTATCTTCTCTAACAAAACTTAACAGGCCTTCACAGAACACCTGGATATATACTGAGATTAGCTCACACACGTGGACTCTTTTTACTAATTAGGTACCTTCTAAAGGCCGTTGGTTGAATTTTTAGGGGTATCAGAAAAATGGGGTTACATACAAATAGACTCCAGCCTTTCAAGACGTTGCTTGCTTTTCCTCCCACTTCACAATTATGCACTAATTTGTGTTGGTCTATCACATAAAATACACAGAAGTTTGCGGTTTTAACATGACAGAAAAACATAAAAAGGTGTAAGAGGTATTAATAATTTTGCAAGACACCGCATGTCTAAAATAATTCATCTTTATAAGACTCAACATTGTGAGGTTAGCATTCTGTTTAGTCTTGATATCCCTCTACAGTACTAGTTTTCCTTCACTGCAGCTTCCAGATGTGTTTGTGCTTTATCAGATTTTAATGCAGCCGTCATGATGATTCTACCTGGAAGAAGGCATCCACATGCTGCTTGGGTGCATCAGTTTTCAGGACAGGGTATGTGTACTTCCCCATCATGTCATATATTGCTCTGACAATGTCTGTCATCTCCTGTGAAACAGAACAAAAGAGAGACGTAAAGAGGCCTGAGGTAAAAAAAAAAAACACAGCTGAAAGAAAAAGAAAAATATCACAAACCTCTTTGTTGATGTATCCATCTCTGTTGATGTCATAGAGATTAAAGGTCCACTGGAGTTTCTCTGTGACAGTACCTCTTAGGAGGATGGACAAAGCCGTAACAAAGTCCTGAAAAACGAAAACACAAAGATTCAATACCAAACTAAAAAACGTTAGAGAGGGGAAACACTTTTACATGGTGACAATCAGCAAGAAGAGCTGTAAAATTCACTAAACCAAACCTCAAACTTAATTGATCCAGTGTGTCCGGTGTCAAAAGCATTGAACAGGTAGTGAGCATAGGTGCTGGCATCTGCAGCAGCAGATAAAAGGGACAGTTAACACACCAAAGTCAACACAGAGGCAAAGATGACACAGGCTCCTTACCCCCATGTGGGAAAAACTGTGAATAGATGTGTTTGAAGGTTTCCTCGCTAACAACTCCACTGGGACATTCCTAAAAGAAAAGAGGAGTAGAAAATGACCAGAGGTGAGAGAAATGTGGCAGGTGTGAAGCAGGAATCAGGCCTGAAGATTAACAGACATCTGGATAGACATGTTAGAGGAAATAATACATGCATGTAACAGTCATATATCCTCAGAAAATTGATAAAAATATAAAATACATTAATATCGAGATATAGACAGGTGATACAACAAAGAGCAAATGCTGAAACATGAGAATAAATCCACTATTCTCCAGTTTAACAGGTGGAGACAACATGAATTGAGTTAGACAGGTTAGTGATAAGTGAGATTTTAATAACCTTGTTACAGGTTCAGCTTGTTTTAATGAACAATTTATGATAATTCATTGCAGTTTTTTTCCTTTGCAGATTGAAATCGTTGCAGAGAGCTTTAACCTAACTTATTTCTTGTTCTTCACTTTAATAGACAGTTTTGTCAAAATGTCAATCTATTTCACATTTAATTGTCACTGAAATTCAAAAGAGCCAGAAGAGACTAACCACTAACACATTGAGAAAAAACTGAACCTTAACAGAATTTCTTGAACTGCTGCCTGTAGATAACACGTGTTTCCTCAAATCAAGGTTTAGTTTATTTGTTTTTGTAAGGTTAAACCTTCAATGTTTCACAAACATTTTCTGCAAATTGTACGAATATATTACCTTAGGAGTGAAATACTGAGTAAGAAATGAAAATAAAGAATAAG
Organism: Crenichthys baileyi; assembly: GCA_036173005.1. Classification (NCBI taxonomy): domain Eukaryota; kingdom Metazoa; phylum Chordata; class Actinopteri; order Cyprinodontiformes; family Goodeidae; genus Crenichthys; species Crenichthys baileyi. The sequence continues at coordinate 337,055 of JAHHUM010001233.1, forward strand.
CAAACAATAAATCAGCATAGTCATCAAATAAAACTGCCCGCATTTGTTTTTGTTTAGTTTTTCTTTAAACAAATAATTATTTGAATTTGATGATGTAGTGCATAACTTGTGCATCAAATAAAATGGGCCTATATTTCAAAAAAAAAAAAAAAAAAACAACAGATTTACAAAATGCTAGTTCATATGCAGCAATAAATCCTCTCTTAGGCTTAAATAAGACAACATCTTGCTTTCATAACTATAACGTTTGGTCTCCTCAGCTCCCAAACTCTTGCAATGTGTTTGGCTAAAATCAGAGGAGATGCAGCACAGTGGTAAACAACTACATAATGCTTCGCTTTGAACATTTATTAGGTGTGTATGAATCATTTGCAAACCATAGCAGCCTATTTTACTTAAGATTTCTTACGAATTAAAAAGCCTCCTTACAAGTCAAAAATAATGTTGAGTAATGACTATTATTTATCCCCATATTAATGTATGTTCAGGGTATCCATCAGAGAATAACTTACTGCTCTGAAGTAATTCCTGCCTGAATATAATCATGTACAAAACTCCACATGAGAGTTCTGGGTTTAAGATATCATAATTTAAAAAAAGTTTCTTACATTCTTGAAACCCCTGTAGAGCACTTGGAGCTCTCTTTTATTGAAGTTGGTTAGAGCTTCAAGCTGGTCAAGGCCCTCTGGCCGATGGCACACAACGGTCATCTCCAAGTCATCATCAGCTTTGTCTGAAAGAGGACAGATGAACACATCAAGTTAACATTAGAATGGATTTGATTTTACACCTTTTTTATGTCCAAATGTTATATATTTGCAGATTAATTTGCAGAGTCATTAGTCTGATTTGTTAATATAAATGTTCAATGTCAATTAACTGCAGATATTCAGTTATTAGTGTTATCAGTGTTAGTCTTTTAATATGCAATTTGCAAAAACCACTGACTGGAAAATTTAAGCAATAGAACAGGAAATCATAGAAGCCCTAAAGAATTGTGGGAACAAAAACAATTTCTTTGGAGAGATTCATTTTGTAAAACATGAGCAGCGCTGGCAGGGCTGCAGTGTGGTGCAGTTGTTGCCTTGCTGCAAGAAGATTCTTGTTTTGACTCCCAGCCAGGAGGCTTTTCTGAACGGAGTTTGAATTTTCTCCTCATGCATGTTCGTTTTCTTCCAGGTACTCCAGCGTCCTCCCACAGACCATAAACACACAGTGGTTTAATTAGACTCTCTAAGTTGCCCCTAGGTGTAAGTGTGTCCATGGTTGTTTATCCTGTATTCAATTATGCTCAGGCGAAAAAAACTAAATAAAAGCAAATATACAATTGGTCAGATTTTATACAAAGCTAGATTTTTTTTCTTTTTTTTCTTTTTTTCTTTGATTGCTATAACAAGAAAAATGGAAATGAAATTACATAAATAAAGATATTAAGCAGATTTTGTGCAGAAAAAAATTCTGTCCTGGAACGAATATTCTGCAAATATTTTTTAAGGCTAAATTGGCTTCAGTTAGGAATAAGGTCTGGAAATAGATCATTTATATTTAATGTATTTACTCTATTTTCTTCTTCTGTGCTTGTCAAGAACCAGCAAATACTCAGTTTAGATTTAGTACTTTCCACATTAGACCTTTGACTTTTAGTATTTATTTTTAAAAAATGGAAGGATTTTGAATTGTAACGAAACCAACACAATTAACACAAAACTCACATATGTTTCAAATTTTCACCCATCACATGCCATCACAGTCTCTACAACACGGAGGAAGTGATATATAAATGATGCTGAACAGAATCTTTCCACTCTGCCAAACAGAAAAATATATCCAAATCTCATATCCTCTTATAAGATGTAATGGCAAGCACCAACATGATCCTCAAATATAAGCTCAACCTTTGTGGAGTCTTATTTTTTTATTTTTCCAGTTAATTAGTAGAAGAGAGGATGAAACATGGCAGCGCAGAGAGGTAGAGGTCAGATTAGCACTCCCATGTCCGTCCTCTGCCGGGCCCTATCATTATCAACTCATTATCCTCCTCGCTGCAGGGGAGAGGAGAAAGGACACACCATTGACTCCTCTCACACATATGTCTGTAGGTGAACATCCCAGCATAAATTCAAACACCTTCCCTCCATCTCTTCTCTCTAACACACTCATCTTCACAGCTCACAGACCCCTGAGCTGTCTAAACAGTAATAATTATGCATACTATTATAACTGTGCATAATTTAATAGAAATACTAATAAAGTTCTGAACATGATAAAGTGGTCATAATGACAAGTAATAAAAGCTTGAAGCAAAAAAGGAAGAAATCTCAGAGATGTTTAGATAATAAAATGTGATGTTTAATAAGAACCCTTTCAAGATAACGTGCAAGTGACGGAGCGGCGAAGAATGATAATCCAACATCAGAAATGAATATGTCTTAAATAAAATATACCTGTAATGAGTCTTGAGCTGCAGGACTGTGGCACAACGACCCTAGAAAATAAAAGTTCTAGACCACAAAGAGGACACAAATATCGATGGGGTAGACTAAAATCAAGTGAAAATTGCTCTGTTTCCAACTTTTGTGAAATGTCTCAGCCTTAATTAGATAAAAGTTTTACTTTTAATCTGGATTTTTTTTTTTAACTGATAGATGATTTGTAGTAATTATGGATTTGACCTGTAAAACGTGATCAGAGCCATTTCTTTTAAGGTTGTGAGTGATGCAAAATTTTCTATGTTGTCTTTGCAATCGAGACTTTGAAACACTGGCAGTTTTCAAGACCTTTTAATCTCTGTGGGAAAACCATTAGAGCTTTGCAAAGCCTCATTACTCCAGCACCTCTCCAAGTCTTTCCTCTCAATAAATCGCAGGTACATAGTTGTCATGGTAAAGAGCAACTGTATCGCCCTGCTGCGGTCACCATTTGAAAAAAGTTAAATCCAGCACACAAGGCACAAAATGTCTTTACCTTTTATACATGTCACTAGAAATGTTGGGTTTACTCTTTACAGCCATAAAATTCACCATTTTAATCATATGTTACATATCTTCTGAACTCAGATCATTGTTTAAATGCTATTACAATTTTATCGAGCAATAGCTTTACAGAATGATGCCCTTTCATTGCCTAACCCATAAGAAGTGTTAGTACTTAAAATACTGCATAGCTTTTACCGTCTCCCTCCTGAACCTGTTTGATACACACACGCTCACAACCTGCTGAAGGTCACATGTTTCATGATACAGGGAGGTCAGACTTTACAGTATCCTATCAGGGACTGCAGTTAAAAGCAGGCACTCCAAATAACAAACACAAATATAAAACAAAACACTTTAAAACAATTAGGATTTTATTCAATAATTAAATCAACCCCCGTGCAGAACACCATCTTTCTAAAAACATTATACCAAAAGAAAAAAAGAACCTACAACATTTACTTAAGATTTTTAAGTGATGTGCAGTCTATAACAATTGCTGCATGTGTTGCATAATATCTAATTGATCTTATGCAACACAGGCAGTTCTTCATAATTTATTATTCAAGACTGATAAGACTAGCATGGTTGATGTTTTGCTGCTGGCTGCGTGGACTGAATAGTGTCTAAAATTCCATAATATAAGCAGATAGATACGATTTTAAATAGAGCATAAGCATAACAAAACATAATGATTGAACATGTGTTTGCATTCAACTGTTTGCTTCACAGACTAATAAGAACATCAGTGCAAATGTATTTTCTCTTCTGCCAACTGCTCCGTTGTTTCTGTGTCTCTACAAAAACAATAAAAGATGTGCATGCAATTTAAGTTGTTTGCATTACTAGATAGGATTATTCAAAATAAAATAATTGAAATACAATTGTGGAAAGTTTTAAGACAAAGTGCAGAAAGGACACACACACTGATCAGTTATTACAACTAAACAACCAACAGCAACTAAGAGGTGGAGGCAGACAAAAAGGAACATTTTACCCTGTTTAGTCCTTATATTATCCTTTTTTCATGAGCTTGGTGGATAAAGACTGAAACAGTTGTTCTTCTGACTGAATCTGAACAGGATTACAACTGTAAGTTAACTCACCCTCCACAGCGATGACTCCCAGCAGATGCAGCAGTTTGAAAGCACCACAACACAACAGAATGATGGCTATAGTCTGTAAGCTGTTGTCCTTCTGCTCCTCTCTGTCCATTCTAATCACTTACTAATGACAACTTCACATTATGTTAAACAAGAACATGTAACTTCTGAACAACTGTTTCGCCTCCTCACCTCTACTCTATGAACTTCGAGCCTCCATGAGCCTGCTCCACCAACAGAGATATTTGGACTCACCTGCATCTATTTATCCTCTCATCTCTTCATGTCCCCATGCATCTCCCTCCTATGTCCCAACCTTTTCTCCATCCCAGTAACTCACTTTCTGTCCTCCTCGTCCCTTTGTTCCCAGCCCTATTACAGCCTCTGTGTCCTTCATTGTTTGGAGCTGTATTTTACCTCGAGGGTTTACTGTGTTCTGCACAGTCACACTAATGAACTCACCTTCAGCTGTATGGGATTATGTCTCTGTGTGTGATCAAGCAGATCAGCACTTGATCAGTTGTTCCCATTTGCATACATTATCTTTACTGAGTGGAAACTATTTATGACCAAGTGACTTTTCTGACCAAACACTCTATCTTAGTCTTTTTTTTTTTTTTATTAAAACCCCAGGTGAAAAATGAAACTGACTCCACTTTGAGCTCCAGAGTTTAAAGGGTGATCTAAGAAGGGAGCCAAACAACCAACTAAAACTACCAGCAGGGTGCAGCAGAAAGCAACACACCAACAAAACTAAAAGCTTTATATTCAGCTAATGTCTCAGTTATACATTGAGAGCTATAAAAACCAATACCTAAATTCCGAAATAGTTGTGATTTGTTCTTAAAATATAAAGCCGACAAGCAATGTATGCTGGTCAAAGTGGAAAGTCAGCAGAATTGAATCTTGAAACCAAATTTTATACCATTCTTTGACCTTTCTGCCATACTGTTAAATAAAAGTTAAGGATCGACTGAAAAATATTGTTAGAGTAAGTTTATGTTTAAGATGACTGTTCTGTTCTGAAAAAATATTTTAGTCAGGGTATGGGAAGCAGCTCAGTCATTAATCAGTTACCTTTGAGGCTATTTCTCAGAAGAAAAGCAGAACAGAAACTAAATCCATATGATGGTGCTGGACCATCAGCAAACTGAAATCCCCAAATAAGTGTTTAGACTCTTTAAGGTCATGGCCCTCATGATTGCAGCAGCTGTTGTTTTCTATGGCAGCTTACAGAGCATATATTATATTATAATCTAGAAATCATCTAGAAATAAAAAGTAGTCGAAATACTATATTTAACCATAATAGTACCCCTACTTAAGCCTGCTTGGAAATTAGTTAAAGTAATCCTTGTTCAAATCATGGTTGTTGTGAGTGAAATATTACCACTAGGTTACCTTGGAAATGTTGCTATCACAGTTTGCCCATGTAGCTCTAAGTAATTGTTCGCTATTTTTTTTACTTGTAAAACTCCATGGTTGTTTTGGATAATTACAGCAAGGTATAGCCATGAAGTAAATACAAATCCCACATCTACTGTATCTTATTGAGGGTAATGTCTTTATTTCCATCACTTTATCTTTACCATGAACTTTGTCTTGCATTGCCATCTCTACAAACAAGCCAGATGCAGTTCAGGCTGTTTTGATTCAGGCTTCTGAGATAGTGGGGCAAGCTACAAAAATTATTACCATTATTAATAGTCTCCATGTATCATCCTATGTATCTTACTGATAAAGTCATACTTCTTTAAAGCAAGAAACAAAAAACAACCAGAGTTTAGGTGGGTGACCTGTAGATTGCCTCAAGGAGGCACAGAACTTAGGTAGGCAACCCAGAAGTCATCCCAAGGAAGCACATAGATGTGACAGGCGACCAAGAGGTGGTCCAAAGGAGAAATAGAGTTCAAGTGGGTGTCAGGTCCAGCAAAGGGCCCTCTGAGTCCCATGTTGGAATGGCTGGGGCTTGAGATAGAGGAGGCGTAGAAGATGACCCGGACACCAACAGCGCAAGAGGTCAGGAGGCCAGTGGCACGGTCTGGAGGCCAGTGGCAAAGGAACTCAGGAGACCTGTCCACCGGACATTAGAACCCATGGTGGAACCCTAGAGAGCAGCACAGGGGATACTGGAACCCTCGGACTGGCACTGAAGAGCAGCAGGGACAGCATGGATGAAGATCCCTCGACAGAGTTCGGAGACAGGAATGTGAGATGGAGGCTGGTCCACCTGGACACTCTCAGAGAACTTGGGAACAGGAACACTAGGCGGGTCCAGCTGGACAACAGGAACGTGAGTCTTATGTGGAGGTGTAGAAGGGTGGTTGTGTAGATGGCAATGATGATGATGGAGAAGGTGGTGCAGATGGCAATGGCAATGATATTAATAACGATCAGTGTAAGGTACATATGGCGACAATGATGGTGATGATGACACAGGAGATGAAGATGACAATGCTGAGGCTGCTGTTACTGATGAGGATGTGGAAAATTCTGGTGCTGAAGACATGAGAATCACTGAAAAAACTGCTTGTGACATTGGGGAAAGAGTAAAGGCATCAACCAAAACCTCTAGAACAGAAGTGGCGGTTTTAGGGAGACGTATTCCTCTAGGCCGAGAAAGTAAGGTAGTAATGGGGAAGGTGGTGGCATCAACCAGACCCTCCGGGACAGGAGTAGAGGCATGTCTATGAGGGCATCATCTGCCGCGAGCAGAGGAGAAAGCAGAGGCTGGCACCGAGCTGGTGGTGGTGGAGGAGGTTGAAGCTGTGGCAGAGGCGGACGTGGCTTGTAGCAAATTTCAGCCAATCCTTTCCTGTAATTCCACTCACACTCCTTCAACAACTCCTCTAAGCCCATAGGAGGAAGGAGAGGAATCCATTCATTCAGCTGATAAATGCAATTGGCTGCTGCCCACAAAGGCTCTCAGGGTTTGTCAAAATAAACCCTAACTATATTTGTAAAATTTTTGAAGTCCTCATCTTAATAGGAAACGGCTGGGTCCAGTTGGCTAGATTCTTCTCCCATACTTAAGAGGAGGACCCACATGCAGACAGATATCAATAATAATAATAAAATACAAAAACCTATAGGTGTTGAGGCACAGGGAAAACAAGACATACACCGCGGGCAATTAAACAGAGTAACAGAGTATGAGGTGGTTAAACGAAAGAATCTGGCAGTGAACAATGAGAAGTCAGGAGCTCATATATCGAGGCAGGGGTGAAAGATGACAGAGGAAGTAACTGAGCTAATCAGAAGAAATGTGGAGCAGCTGGGGCAGAAATCAAGCAGAGTGAGGGGGGGAGACTACTTTAACCAAAAAGGTGCTGAACTCGGATACAAAGAACCTATCAAACCAAGGGGAAAAATCTAACAGAGATCTAACAGAACAGAAATAATTCCAAATGTACAAAGAGCAAACTAGGAAACAGTTCACACAGGAATGGACTAATAAGGCAACACTTTGAGAACATAAACAGGAAAATTATGAAAACAGAGACGCAGAAGAAACCCAAAAACTTAAATACCTGAGGATCATAACAGACAGTAACTCACTGTTCTGAAGCTTGACTCTTGTAAGTTCCTTCTGATAAACTTCTTAGTCAGCGGGGACATTATCGGGCGGTGGAAGGAGTACTTCGAGGATCTCCTCAATCCTGCCATCACGCATTCCCTGGTCGAAACAGAGGCTGGGGACTCGGGGTTGGACTCTTTCATCACACAGGCTGAAGTCACCGAGGTGGTTAAAAAGCTCTGCGGTGGCAGGGCTTCGGGGGTGGATGAGATCCGCCCTGAGTACCTCAAGTCTCTGGATGTTGTGGTGCTGTCATGGTTGACACGCCTCTTCAACATTGCGTGGCGGTTAGGGACTGTGCCTCTGGACTGGCAGACTGGGGTAGCGGTCCCCCTTCATAAGAAGGGTGACCAGAGGGTGTGTTCCAACTACAGGGGGATCACACTCCTCAGCCTCCCTTGTAAGGCCTACGCCAGGGTATTGGAGAGGAGAGTCTGGCCGATAGTCGAACCTCGGCTTCAGGAGGAGCAGTGTGGTTTTCGTCCAGCTCTATACCCTCTACAGGGTACCCGAGGGTTCATGGGAGTTTACCCAACCGGTCCACATGTGTTTTGCGGACCTGGAGTAGGCATTCGACTGTGTCCCTCGTGATGCCCTGTGGGGGGTGCTCCAGGAGTATGGAATCGGGGGCCCTTTACTAGGGGCCATCCGGTCTCTGTACAAGCGGAGCAGGAGTTTGGTTCGCATTGCCGGCACTAAGTCGGACCTGTTCCCGGTGCATGTTGGACTCCGGCAGGGCTGCCCTTTGTCACCGGTCCTGTTCACAACTTTTATGGACTGGATTTCTACGCGCAGCCAAGGGCCGGAGGGGGTCTGGTTTGGGGACCAGAGGATTTCATCTCTTCTATTTGTGGATGATGTGGTCCTGCTGGCCCCCTCTAGCCAAAACCTACAGCGTGCACTGGGGCGGTTCGCAGCCGAATGTGAAGCGGCTGGGATGAGGATCAGCTCCTCCAAGTCTGAGGCCATGGTTCTCGACCGGAAAAGGGTGGCTTGTCCTCTTCAGGTTGGAGGGGAGCTCCTGCCTCAAGTGAAGGAGTTTAAGTATCTCGGGGTTTTTTTCACGAGTGGGGGAAGAATGGAGCAGGAGATCGACAGACGGATCGGTGCGGCTGCCGCAGTAATGGGGGTGCTGTGCCGGTCTGTTGTGGTGAAGAGAGAGCTGAGCCGAAAAGCGAAGCTCTCGATTTACCAGTCGGTATACGTTCCTACCCTCACCCATGGCCATGAACTTTGGGTCATGACCGAAAGAACAAGATCCCAGATACAAGCGGCTGAAATGAGCTTCCTCCGTAGGGTGGCCGGGCACTCCCTCAGAGATAGGGTGAGGAGCTCAGCCATCCGGGAGGGGCATGAGTAGAGCCGCTGCTCCTCCACATCGAGAGGAGCCAGTTAAGGTGGCTCGGGCATCTCCTCGGGAGGTGTTCCAGGCACGTCCCACTGGGAGGAGGCCCAGGGGATGGCCCAGGACACGCTGGAGGGACTATGTCTCTCGGCTGGCCTGGGAACGCCTTGGGCTCCCCCCGGAGGAGCTGGAGGAGGTGTCTGGGGAGAGGGACATCTGGGCGTCTCTGCTGAGTCTGCTGCCCCCGCGACCCATTCTCGGATAAAGCGGAAGACGACGAGTACGAGACGAGTACGAGTACGAAACTTCTCAGCCAAATGAATACATATAAATGTTACTGAAAAAGGAACAAAGTGAACTCCAGTGAAGCTGTCAACTTGTAGCCTGCAGGGGGCTCTACTGTGTCTGTCACTGGTCTGTTTTACTTACTGCTCCTAAATTACAGCTGCAGTGCCAAGAGCAATTAAATGCAGAGAAATGTCTAGCATTTAACCTTATTTTAGGAGACATTTAGAACAATATTAATCAGTGTAAACTTCCCCTTTTCAAGACAAATTCCTTTTGTATTTTGGTGTTTATTCAGGTCATAAGCTGTGATTATATAGCAATACTTCTATTTGACAAGATACAAAAACACAGCAGATGAAGATAAACTCAGTAGCAGATTCATACTAAAATCACTGCACCAATTTTACATTAATTGGTTAGGAGATGTCACTACAAAGAGAAAATATTCTTATATGATGTGACACTAAAATCCATCACTTCACATCACATGACAGACAATATTGTCCTACCTTGAGTGTGGACCTATTGGAAATATACAGTATGTTAATACCCTTTGTTTTGTCTAAATCGCACAGAGGATGAATGAAGGCTAAGCAGAGTTTCAGGTGCTGCAAATAAAAAGTTAACACAAAATTTGCCCATCTCAGTTAGGCTGACAGAAGCAGATCAGACATTGAGATTTTGTAGACAAAATAGTTTATCGTTCCCCTGTTTTCTGTTACACCAACTGAGGCTGTTTAATTTGAAAGGCACCTGTGATTTTTCAAAAACAGACCAAAGCAAGTTAACTAACTTATAACAACTTGTTGCTTTTAAAAAATGAAATAGATTAACTGCAAATGCTTTTGATGTAGGTATCACAAGGCTCGGGTGGTTGTTGAACAACATAACTATCAGGTGTGTTAATGCTATTCTGTGAATAACATATTTGACTCTGGGTGTTGATTATATTACTCTGAGCCCTGAAGGAGTAAGTTGTTTGCTGACAGGAAAGGTGAAGTGCAATGGCTGGTTGAGAATTACGTATTTGACCTAAATGGCTAAACGGCCATGTAGGATATGCACAGATAAGAGTAGTCAGTTCAGCAGTTTAAACTTACACCGAGATGATGTAAATATAATAATTAACTGAGCACATAGCAGTCCTGACAAAGAAAAAATGTGTCTGAGTAGAATAGAGGAAATTTCAATGTATTAACAAAATGTTTTTTTCTAAACATAAACAGATATACAATAATGATGATCCTGGACAAAACATCTAAGCTAGTTGCGAATATTTGATCTCATCTAATAATGTTATGCACCTCATTAAAGGTGAATAGTCACATATCTTTAATATCCATCTAAACTTTGAATTTTTAATATGTGAATGTTGTATTTGCTTCAGGAATTTGGACACTGCAAGGAGTGAAAAACATATCTATTAAAGCATAATGTTTTATAACACTAACAAGGACATATTTAAACCTTAGACTAACTTCTGACAGCTTACTATCTCTTAATCCACCAACAATTCAACTCAGTTTCAGTTAAAGGTAGTTGTTTCTGAAAATATTTAAATGGGAACATAAATCCAGCCTATATTAGAGCCTTTTTTGATTATTCGAGACCCACCTAACGTTTTGAAAATGTATTCCAGACACCTATTTACCTGGGTCTGCACAGTGGGAGAACTTTTGCCTGACTGAACTGTTGCCTGGCAGAAAGAAGGTCATGAGTTCGAATCCTGGCCTAGAGTCTGTCTGCATGGTGTTTGTAAGTTCTTCCTGTGCATATCAGGATTTTCTCCAGGTACTCCAGTTTCCTCGAAGTTCAAAAACATTACAGTTGGGTTATTTGGTCTCTCTAAATTGTTCTTAGGTATGTTCTCAGGTATTGTTAACATGTGATAAAAGCGTCCTGTCCAGGGAGTAACCCACCACTAGCCCAATGATTGCTGGAGATAGGCACTAGCCACCCGTGACCGTGCAAGGACAAGCGGTCAAGCCAATCAATGGATCTATGGGTGTGTTTTTTGTGTTAGGTCCGAACAGGTCCGAACAGGTCCCAATTGAACTTTGTGACGTTAAAACAATTTGAAGAAAGCATAACTAGAGATGGACATAAGCCAAAGTTGTGATTTGAGCACAAAAAGCATCAACATGTGCAGCCTTGAATAGAGGCTTGTTTTCCTTCTCTAAGAGACATTGCGAACGATTACGAAGCCTTACAGCTAAAGCACACAAAATACAGGTTTGTCTGAAGTTGAAAACAGCCAGATTAGCTTCAAGAAGTTTATAGAAAGTCAAAATGCAATTATTTTTATAGATGCAGAGGCACATTTTACTGCACATAGGATCTGTTGCAAAAATGTGGATAACCTTGGAGTCCTCTGGTTTTCTTTTTGATTTAATAACCCCTCAACCAAGGAACCCCGGGAATGAGGAGTAACACCTGGAAACCCCATGACATAACAGAAAAAAACTCTACATAGAGCAGCATCACAACCTCCTTCCTGCTCTTCATCACTAGAGCAGCACTGGGGGGACTACTATTTCAAGAACCTTGGATCACAAAAAGTTAAGTGCGGTCTGTTGCCTGTGCATACAACGACTGTAAAGTTAGACAAGCTGTCCTTAAACTTTCTTTCTGAGCTTCTGCAGAACCATGTGCACCATTCATATCAGACGCTCATTCCAGCCTGGCACGCTGCGCTCGTGTCCAGTTCGAGTAGACGCTCCCCCCCAGGCAGCTGAAGGAGCTGTTGCCCGCCACACAACTTATCGCCCTTTGGACCTCCTGTCCTCCTGTCCTTCAGAATGGTTCATGTAAGAGATTGTGTCTGGGCGGAGAAAATTAGTTTAGGATAAAACTATTTCAGTATTGTTTATTTCATTGTGTTTTGCTTTGTTTGTGGTGCTAGAAAGCTAAAACTAAACTATATGAGTGCTAGCAGGCTACATAGCCTTGATGTTTATAAATTTGTTTTAGGTTGTGATCTAAACTTATTTCAGTTAGTGGTTTAAACACTGATGGTTCGGTAACCTGAGGACACCTATATTATCTGTGTTTTCCCTTAATTCCCTCTCACCACTTCTCCTTTAGCTGCCAGTGGTAAAAGCTGAAAGCTTTACTACAGTGGCCAACATTAGCCCCGCTATGTTCAACAACAAATAAACTTTAATATTTGAAATAATGATAGGTAACTTAGACAGTTGCTAAACATGCAATTTTTCCTTTGTTAGCTTAACCTTTAGTCCTGGATGTGGCGTCATCACCTCCACCATCAGCACGGTCAGCTTCATATCTGTTCGTTCGGCATCTTGTGAGAGGCCATAAATGTTCCTCGCTGTCAATTTTAGTAGTCCATCACTGTATGATAGCTGTTTAACAACTATTGGGATTCATACTTATTTTTGTAAAATAATATTATATTTAAGCTTCTGACCAGCATTATGAATCAGTTGTTGTTGCCTTTCATTAGTTTTAAAACTAATGCGACCTCATTAATAGTTCCTCAAGACAAAATCTGGTTCTTAAACGAAAATATTCACACTGAACTGTAATACTGCATCATTTTATTGGTTATAGTTCATTCCGTTGTTCCTTTTTTGTAGTTTTTAGTTTTCCTCATTCCTCTCATCTGACTTAGTAATGTAGTTCAGTGTTACTAGTCTAGTAGCAGTCTGTTAAAAAGCTAAAACTAAACTATTTGAGTTTAGTTAAAATAATTTAACTTGATGTTAAATTATTTTTGTTAATAAATTCTCCTATTTTGGAAAGTTGCTGTTTGTTTTTACTATCTATATTTATGCAGGGCTTGCTGTTACAAAACACCAGTGCTCGAAATTTCGCTGTCACCGATTGTTCTATGATACCGCATCGCCAGGCTGGTATTAACAGTACAGTACCTGACAGACGGAAAGTTGTTTGGCTAAAACTAAAAATTCAAACTTTGTTAATGATTATTAATTGTCAATTTAAATTAATAATAGTTGCTTATAATTTTACCAATGACTGTTGCCCAACAGTGGTGCTCTGATTTTTTAGTCTGACCGAAAATGTTATATTCAAACTTTATTATTAATTATACTTAATAATTTTTAATTATTAATTATAAATATTAGTGGTTGCTAATAGCCAAACCGAACCCTTAGTTGCACAACAACATAAAAAAGCACATTGCAGTGTCATAATAAAGAAAAGTAAATAAAAGTTGGACCACAGACAGAAATTAATTATGTTTCAGTAATTAGTTAAAATAGAACAACCAAAGACAACTCTAAACAAATGGGTTTTTAACTTTGATTTAAAAGAACACAGGGTTTCAGCTTTTTTCCACCAACATTGCACTGCATTAATATGTATTATCATACATTATGACTTTGCCACTGTAAACAAAAGTGAAGTGTTTTCCTAAAGAAAACTCTTACACTATTTAGATAAATGAGTGGAGTTGCACAGAGTAACACAAAATATTATTGCTTATCCCACAGTTTTATTATGGTTCACAGATGCAATGTGAGCTAAATATTTCCAGGTCAAGGGAACGATTGTAGAGCGGGAAAAAAGTGCAAAGCTGCTTTGCCTGTCATTGTTTTAAAATGTTAGGCCTATTCAGTTCCATTTGAGAGAAAAATTGTCTAAAGGTGTATCAGTTAATGTATATATTGTATTAAAAGGCCAAAAAGTGACCATTTTCAGGTTTAATGGATTTTATATTTAGGGAGAAATCAGATTTTTCAGTCTTTGATCTGCCAGTTATCAGACTAATCAAGTGAAAATTGATCAACTGATTAGCACATCATTAATTGTCCCTTAGCAAAATTTATGAATGTGTTCAATCCAAGCAGGGTTGTTCAGCTGCAAAAACCTAACACTTCCAAACTTTAAATGGCATTATCAAAAGCACACTTTGTGTCCTGATACAGTTTGCTCAAGATGAGCAAGAGAAGGTTTTAATGATATATAGTCACAAGAACCGTAAATAATAACCCATATATTGCATCCGTTCTTGATCACCATGCATCCCTGCTGAGCATTCAAAGACCTAAATAATTAACCATTGTTCAACACAAGTGGCTGCAAAGCTTAAGATTCAATAAGATCCATGTAGCTAATCATGTTTGGGAGATTTTCTTGCTTGTTTATTAAGGGTTGCTTGATTTGGAAGGTAATGTGTGTAACAATAACAAAGATCAATGCCAAACAAAATAATTAAAATTATGTTTTAGTTAGTATCTAATAGATGTTTATGTTTCTATTGCCTTTAACCGCACCATTTATATCTATTTGCACAACAGCTCCTTCCACACAGGAGAATAGCAATTATAAAGCCATAAAGGCTATGCTCAAGAAGCACGCTGTTCAGAAGGGGTGGCTGTGGCTTTGTGAGAATAGCAGGTATCTGGGATCAGAAAGTAGAGAGCCTAATGCCAGAATCCCCTGTTACATGTCAAAGTTTCCTTGGGCAAGACACTTAGCCCCATTTTGCCTACCAATCTGTGATCAGTGTATGAATTTCACCTTGTAAGTGCAGATAGGTGAATGAGTCTTGTGGGGTAAAAGCTATTTAAATTCAGTCCATTTAGAAGGTGACAAGAAAAAACAGCATGAAGGAGTCAGTCGCACATCAGCTTTACTTGTTTTAGCCAACTTCTGGTTTGCTGGTGATATTAGATATAGGTCGTTTTTTGGGTGGGCATTTCTCCACATTTTGCTTGCTTAACAAGCCTCTCGATAAACACAGGTAACAGTCACAGCAGCAAAAAAAAAACACAGCAATAGACAGTGAGGGGAATTTACAAAGCAGAGCCATCTCCTCAAGTTTTGCAAATATTTTGTGCATGCTATTCGCATTATTTCTACACCCAATTTAGGGTGCAGATTGCACTAAATAGATGCAGACACAAACATGCCCACAAATCAGATGTGAGTAACTTAGACATTTTTGTATCAAGATGCAGCTGATCTGTTTTACAAGCAAACACGTGCACAGAGAAGTGATTAAAGGGATGAAAAATGTTAGTATAATAATATATAATAATAATGATAATATAATAATAGTTTTTTAATTAACAGGAAGATCCAGAAACTGACATAGCTAGGCACTTTTAAAATATTAAGGACAGCACCTTACTGCAGTTGGTATCACATTTAGAAAAATGTTCCTCAAATCAACAGACTAAGTAATATGGATTTGTTAATGCAGTGCTGCATATTGTGAATAAAAAATGATGAATGTTAAAGGGGTATAATCAATTAAATTTAAGAAAGTTGGGGCCCAGGGATCATGTATGGTCCTCGGAAAAATTTTGAGCAACCCAGCACCACAAGTTAAGATTGGTACAAATTTGGCCCTTAAGCACAGTACAAGTATTAAACACCTCAATGTTTTTCCCAGTTTAAATGTTTCTAATGGGGCATTTTGAAGCACTGACAAATGAATAAGTATTGAACAAACTTACAAAAATGTATTAAAAACTTTGTGAAAAAGCCTTTTTTTGGCAATGACAATTTCAAGATGTGTCCTGTATGGGGAAACTAGTCCCATGTATTCTTCGGGTGGGATCTTGACCCATTCTTTCACACAAGCTCTTTTCAAATATTTAAGGTTCTAAGGGTCCTTTTTATGCAAGATGATCTTTCCATAGATTTTCAGTTGGAAACAAGTCAGGTGATTGTCTGGGCCGTTCTAGAAGTTTTACTTTTTTCTCTAAAATCAATTAAGAGTTTCTTTTTGCTGTGTGTTTTGGACTAATTGGATGTAGAAAGAAGATACAGCATGTTCAGAGTGGGCACACATCACTTTATACTGTAGCTTTCTCTTTTGACCATAACATGGCAGTAGATACATCACATCAATACTTTAAACGCCAAAAAGGAAGTTCTTTCAGACTGAATGCAAAGCAGAACTGGCCAAAGGTTTTGAAACAGCCTCTATGTCAATTTTATTCTTAGATTTTTAAATTTGTTTCTTGCTGTAGTTATCTTCCTGAATGCCGATAGAGTTAATTGGATCTCCTCTCGTAAGCCTTTCAACTTGTTTTTTTTTTCTTTTATGAAGATTTTGGATATATATATAAGAACCTTGCCATGAAGTCTTCAAGTCTAGCAAGACAGATGCAACGAGAATAAAGATCAACATTTAATGTACTGGCAAACAAAGAGGTTTTTATGGCCTTGATGATTTTAATTCTCTTCATTTTAGATTTACTCTACCATCAAAAGCCTTGAAATATTATTTTATTAAATTCTGAAGTTCCAAGATTCTGAAAAAAAATACTACAGAATTGATTTCTATGAAAGTAGTTGGTATATCAATCATTCACAGAAGATTAGATATTGTAAAAGGACTCAAAAAGATATAAATTATCCAAGATGACTGCTGAGTTTTAAATTACTCAACATCATTCATAGAAAGAGTTCATTGAAAGTGGCCTTCAGCACTTCGTATTAACGATGAATTGGCCAAAACATTGAGCTTTGAATAAAGATAATTCTGTTATAGGGAATTAGATTTTTTCACTAAGTTCCTAGCACTGCTTTTATAATTTGATTCTCACAACTGAGGAAGAAACATTAGCATTTAGAAGCAACTGCTCCAACATCTTTAGAAAGTCTGTCTTTAAACATAAAAACACTGTGTTTGTGGGTCATTAACAACATTTTCATTTAACAGGTGCGATCCAGAAACTTGCATGATTCATTTTCTGAAGCAGACCCAGCAGACTTAGTAGGTGAAAGGAATTTAACCAAAACAAAAACAAACTTCAGAGCTACCCTTCATTCTTCGCATGAGCTACTAACAACTGTGGAGTATGGTGAGTGAAAACAGGAACCTTTCTGATGTGAAGCTTGTTTAAAATCCTGGAATCTATAACCCTCCTCTTTCTATAGCCAGCATTCTTCAGGCTATATATCACAAACTAAAGCCCTTAACTCCATCATGTCCTTTCTTGTTTTTTCTACTATTTTCTCTCCATGTCTTATCTCTCCTTCTGCCAAACTTCCCTCTTTGCCTTCCTCTCTCCTCTGCCTTCTCATTCTGTGTGCTGTAATCCTTTACAGAGAGTGTGTCATTTACATAATCTGAATTAGCCTAATCTGCCAACTGGCCCTCAGAAAGGGGTCGCTCTCCAAGAATGTAACAGCTCCCCTGGCTGTGAGCTTCTAGATAGGTGCAGAGGCAGCATTGTTAAAATAAAATTTAATTGCAACAGTTGTATTTGCTTTTAAGTGCTAATAATCGCGCTCCACACAGCGAACCTTTTGGATTGAGATGAATTGTTTTCCACAGAAAACCCAACAGGCCCTGATTAGCCCAGGATTGGCCTGTTAGGTGGTTAAGTCCAGTGACTCGCTCACACACAAACACTAAAAGGCTGAAACTATTACTTTATGAGTCATTGAAAGTCACAGTATGCACATAAGACAGTTTGCACTCCCCAGCTTGTGTATACAAACACATCATCAGCCCGTGAAGGAGAACTGAAGCGCTGGAGGGTAGCTGCAGCTTTGTGTGTTTGTGCAAGACAAAGAAATACACAAGGCCACTTCCTCACATAGTAGTGTGCCACTGTTGATTATATTTGGAAAGAGTCAGTCAAGTACAGCTCATTTAGACACACTGAGTAGCGTGCCAATATTGATTTTTGAGTAAACACAAGTCTAGACTCTAAATCTGCAGGAATACATGTGCACACACAAATACTGCTGGGATGCCAAGGGATGACGACGACTTAATAAGCACTCCCACAAGTTAATGAGAGTGTTGGTGATGGAGGAAAAGGAGTAGAGGAGAAGAAAGATTTAAAAAAGGGGGAGAGGTTTTGTGATGAGGATGACTGCAGGAGCAGATTGTGTTGGCAGCATGTGAGCGGAAAAGTGGAGGAAAGTAAAATAAAGAGAAACAAACACAAAAAAAAAACGGAGTGGGAAGAAGAAACCAGGAAAGCCACAGGGAAAGAGTGCAAAGCAAGAATACAAAGATGCCATAGGAAGCAGGAAAAAGCAAACAGTAAAAGGCAGGATGGGAAGAATGGAGTGACAGCTAAAGAGAAGAGAGAATGCAGGAAGTGAAACAGCACTGCTGCAAGGAGAAAGTGAGGAAAATTCACCAGGGACATGAAGAAAATACTTATAGCGAACTTCTCCAGAGATGAATTCAGGTCACAACAAAAAGATGACAGTGATAAAACAAAACCAATCGCTCAAGTCAAAAGGTTAAAGAAAATAAATTGTAACAGAAGATGAAAAAGGTTGACCGATTTGGTGCAGAAACTATAATGATAACTCTAAAGTCAGAGTACCTGACCAGTAATCTCTAAATAATACAATCGTACACTATTTCCCGGTCTGAGGTGTGGTAATTGTTGTCATCCTGGGTAACTTATCCCCAACACCACAGAAATAATGTCTTCACTTACTGCTGCACCAACCCCACATGGACCTAAAGAATTAGAAAGCTTCTGAGCTAACAACACAACACCAGAATTACAAACAACCCCCAAATTGCCCCAGCTCCATTCCCCATTCTGTCATGCTGTCGCAGGACCAATGTGGTGGTAATAAAAAGCCTTGTTTTCATTTGCACAAAGAGTCAGCTTTCATACTTTTGCACGCTGCGAAGGCTTCTACAACCACCTATTTTTTCAAAATAGCAACCAATTTACACCTTCTCTTTTTTCACACCCTTAGGGAAGGTGTTTGGGCTTGTGGTGGAGGAGGGGAAAAAGGGCTTATTCAAGAGATCAAACCAGCCATATGCGCTCACTTGGAAAATATCCTGTGTGGTCTAATTTGGACTGAAAGCTGATAACAGCCTGCCTGGAGACATAAGCTTAAATGACTGCACACTATTAACAGGGGATATTTTCATACTGGTAATGATCTCCAGCTTTATAGTGCTCATTCATTACTGATACCAGTTTGGATTTGCTCATTATTTTATGAGTAAAGGTTTATGTGACTTACGTGCCAAAAAAGCGTTCTCACAAGCAACAGGTTTTGATGAAAAGATGCCACTGCAAGGATAAACAGCAGAAATCCATCTGTCTTTCTGTGTCTTATGCTTACTTAAGGAAAGCCCCAATCTCATCAACCCCCCACACCACCGACCCCTCCCGCCCAAAAATCCACATCTTTTGTTGCCATGGCTACCATGCTTCCAAGGTAACAGCAAGACAGAGAAGCAGTGTGTGAGCAGAGTGACAAATACCTACGACATGTGGGTTTACCAGCACTGATATCTTGTATTTGTGCACACAGCCAGACAGAGTAACACACACTCATCCAGGTTGTTGTCTCATTACTTATTGGAGACTCTTCAACACATAATAATCTCCATTAACCATCAAATCCGAATGCTACAACTTAAAGCCATGAATACAGTCTTCAGATCAAAAAATAGTTCACTGTAAAATTTTTCGTCCTACAAACTTTAGTAAAATACAATTGTACATCCATTTGCACAGAAAGCTGCGGTACCACACCCCTCCCCTACCTGTAGCTGAAAGACGTTGCAACTTAGTGTAACAGTAATGCAAGCAGCAGCAGAAACTGCTTTTTGTAATTCAGATGCTAACAAAACTGTTGTGGTGCTGATATTGACGGCATGTGTTAAAATTAACTTATTTAAAATAAACTCCCAATGAGTTGTTGTTTATGCATGTAAACTACTGTTAAAGTTAGAAAAGTGACAGTTTAAAGCCCAGTTTGCTCTCCCCACACATTTAGCAAATATTCGGGTTTTTTTGCTGCATTTGTGTTTCAGACTTAAATTTGAATTAATTTTTGAATTCAACATTCAAACATTATGATACACATTATTCCATTTCAGTAGTGTAGGAAGATATGATGCCATAGAAATATAACACACTGTAGCATACATAATTTGATCTCTAGGCAAAACAGGCTGCCACAGATTTTTTGGACATTGAAACCTTAATTGCCCCACAGCTCTCACAGGTGTCATGTGTACCTAAAATGTTTGTCACTGCTACAGAATTGCCAAAGCTACGATAAAAATATCGCAACAATGACTCAATAATGGCAGTACTTTATCTCACGCAACAATAGACAAACCCCTTCACTCATCTCAGGATGCTTGAACATACAAGTCAAACTAATGGCATCATTTACTCTCTGATTGATCTGACTAATAATTCTGTGAGCACTTGGGTCACATTTGATTCTAGTATACATGCACTATTCAGAACAAGATACCAAAATACCAAAAGCACCACTCAAGAATTGATGTAAAAGAACTGATGTACCACAAATCCCCTTCATTTTAACATGATTACGACATTATCTTGTTTTGACAGCAGCTTTTGAAAAATTAGCAACTTTACATATGCCAATCATGGTATTCTGTGCTAGAAACCTCAACAGCAGCGAAGACATTTTTAAAACTTTTTCCACATCTGTCGCGTTTTGTCCTAAAGCCGTTTCCATTAAACTTCAAATGTTTTGTAAAGACATTAATAGATGAGAGGAAATAATGAACAGTTTCAAAGAAAACAAGCTAATATAATTATGGGGGGAATTGTACTATCTTAACTATTCTCAGGATCTTGTTTTGAATTTTTGTAGTATGGCATTCGAGTTGCCTTGTAAGTCAGGCATTGGATCTGGGAATAACGTCACAATTTAGTTGAGAGTGTTTGAAAGACCAGTGGGATTTGCTATGTGTTGGGATTATCATTTAACTTTTAACTGTACAAGATGATAATGCATTTCTCTTCATTTTTTTACACTCACACTAAACTTTGGAATGAAAATAGAGTCAAAGAGAGTCATGTTCGGTAGGCAACATGTTCAGTTGTACATTATTATTTGTACCTCTGGTTTAATGTGACACAAACCATCAGAAATGCTGGGAAATAGTTTATATCTGCCACTTTCAGAACATTTTATATGAGTGGAAAACTTTTTAAGTATTGAACTCAGGGCTGTTCGAGGAGCTCTGACTTTTTTCCATCTGAATTATGACTTTAGGGCACAATATATAAGTTGCATTTCCAACTGGGACCTCGGAAAATCTGACTTACGGGTATAGACAAATATTAAAGTCAATGCTACAAGCACCTGCTGTGTGGCTAAGGTAATACAGTGTTTTTAACTGGACTACTAAATACACTGTGGATGCTGATATTTTCCAAAACAGAGCATTTGTTTTTTATTCAGGTAAAAAAAACTGGGATATACTTGTTATAATAGCTCTAAAATTGACATGAACCACAGCTTTAAAACTTGTTGGTACTTTGGTTAGTATTTTTAATATTGATGTTGATGAGGACAGTGTTTTAACATTGCAAATTAAACGCACCCAGTTTCCATACCAATGTGATGTATATTGCCGGTAGACACATATCGACAGTAAAAAAAATATACTAGTACGTGTCGTAAAGAACATTAGATCAGAATATGTGAATATGCTTAAAAACGTAAGAAATATAGATCTTTGTGCTGTTAAAAAAGACAAACAACTGCAAACACACTGTCAAAGTAGAACTTCATTGTTGAATAAACAGGTGCATTTCTCTCTCTGAGACAACATGCCCTTTGCTCTTTCCTCACACATTTCCATTTTTGTTCTCATTTATCTTAAAAGAACACCAGCAGTTATGCAGCCTGCATATGTACACCGTATATATTTGTTCTGAAGTGTGTCTTAGCTTTAAAAAGGGGAAAATCTTAAGTTTCTCTGCAGAAATATTTAGATCCATGCATGAGTTTATGTGTATGTGTGGGTGAGATATTGTGCATGCATGTATTTTTGTGTGCTCCCTCACCCCTGGACAGCCTCCTCTGCTTGGTCTGCATGGTCAACGTGCCAACCACAGCCCCCATGTTTGCCGCTGTCGTTGTGGAAACAAGTGCGTCTGAATGCTCAAGTCTGTATTTCTTCGTCACGTGTTTGGACGGCTACAGCACACACTCCCTCGCCCTCCTTTCCTCCTCTCATCCCCCTCTCCTCTCTCAGTGGCTGCTCTTGGCATAAACCCTCTCCCCGTCATCCTTTCATGCTTTCTCACTCCTTCTCGAAATGCTCCTCCTCGCCCTCTCTCGCTCTCTCTCTCACCCCTTTTTCTCCTCACACCCCTCCCCATTCTTTGTTTTTATCAGGGGTTGTTCTCTCCCTCCCTCTTTCATTCCCCTTTTCCCTCACTCTCTATATATCTATCATACTCCCACCTTCACCAGAAGCCCACTGACGGAGCAGGGCATCAGTAATTCAGTATGAAATCAGCAGGATGTTGATTCACTAAATTATAAATTAATATGAGTGTACCCTTGATATGATAATATTGAGTGATTCACTCTGCATGAAAACAGCAAAAATCCCCCCATTACATTTGTCCACCTAAAAGCACCTGTTACCTTCGGAGGGTGAACAAATATGCAGATAAATTCAGCCGTAAAAATTGATTAGAGAAGCGGCTATGAATTGTGGGGTAACAGGAAAACATGTGACTTTGACGGAAATTATAAAGGTCCCTGAGTGTTTGCTGCATTCTTCATGAGAAGGCCACTTCAATCTATCAACACCCCCATCTTCTCCACTCATCAATCCTGCTCATTCATCCACGATGCCCCAACAATCTCATGCGCACCAGCGAGATGGATCAAGGGACCTAGAGTTTATGTATGCATGGTGGTAGATTGACTCCTGAGGCAGGAAAAAAAAGCAAGAAAGAGAGATAGGCCAAAAAAACGGAAAGAAAAAATGGAAAGAAAGCGCTTAAAGTCAAGGATGTGAGAAGAGAGGGGGATTAAGGCCTATCTTAAGGATCGAGAGGAAGTTGCTGAGAAGTTTAATAGGACAGAAATAGGGGGATCAAGACAAGTATCTGATAATGTCGCAGGATTGTGTGCTCATGTCAGTAAGAGCTGAACACACGAGTTGGAAATATTTTTTACAGTCCACAAAATCTGGGAAGCAGCTACAACTGCAAATACAGTGGCTTGCAAAAGTATTTATACCCTATGATACCCTACCCTTCTCTATATTCTGTCTCATTAGAACCACAAACTTCAATATACTGTTTATTGTGGACACTTTATGTGACAGAACAACTAAAGTAGTGAATGACTGTAAAGTAGGAGGAACAGGAGACATGGTTTTCCATCTTCTGAATTTGCATTTGTATTACGCCAACACAAGGCAAGTTTTTGTAGAACCAACTGCAGCCACAGCTCCCTCTACTAGCTTTTCTCATCCACAGACTGAAATTGTTGCCCATTCTTTGCAAAATCACTAAAGCTTGGTAAGACTGGCCCAGTCAGAGTCTAGACCTAAATCTAAATCGATTTGTGGCAGAACATGAAAACTGGCATTAACAGCTGCTCTCTATCCAATCTGACTGCTACGCTATGATCTAAACCAGTGTTTTTCAAACTTGGTCCTCAAGGCACACTGCCCTGCATGTTTTAGATGTTTCTTTGCCCTAACACACCTGATCTAGATGGTTGCAGTTCAGCAAAAGCCTGTTAATCAACCATCAATTGAAATCAGGTGTGCTGAAGCTGGGGAACATTTAAAACTTGCAGGGCCGTGTGTCTCGAGGACCAGTGTTGAAAAACACTGACACTCCGCACATGCATGCAACTTTAATTGTGGGCTAATCTGACGAGAGCATCTTTTTCTACGTTTGCCTCATCCCCTACGTGATTTGTGGCAAACTTTAAACAAGACTCAAGCCTTCTAGGAGTGTAGCATTCTGCCAAAAAGTGTTTTTATTTAAAGATTTAAGGATCTCTATAATGGATGGGGTATAATGTAAACCTTAAAATAACTCCTCAATTACTAACATGACATTTTATTCACACTATATCACCAGGAACTGTTGGTTGTAAAGTCTATTAATGAAAATTTTAAAACTAGAGGTGATTTTGAAACACATTACATAACTGTACATACTTTTATTGAACCATTGCCGATTCTGTGGCATTTGTCTATCTTAGCATCTTTGCCAACCTTACAGAAATCCTAAAGTCCTAAAGTTTTTTTATCCATGCAGAAAGAGACGGTGAATATGTGTGAAAGAAATAACCTATTTATGGTTGCTGTGTGAGCCACAAGGCCAGCACTATGAGGTGTAACTTATGCCCCTTTACCTGGCTCGATTTGGACCTACTCCATTTCACTCGGCTCGCTTTGTGAGCTTTCCATTACCGTTTTTTCCATGGGACCGGGAGAAATTAGAAGGTTTGCACTGAGGTAGTGCAGGGAAATGTTAATAAAACTCAAGACCGACTAGAACAATATTAAGGAAACAATGGCCGGAGCAGGTCATACCGAAACCTAATTTTACTTTTTACAAATCATAAACCATGCCTGAAGGCTGAAAGAAAAGAAAAAGGGCACATCAGCTTTCTGAATTACATGCAGGGGGGGGGGGCGCATCCTAAATCAGCTGATCACACATAAAATTGGCTGTTCAGATGCAAATATATTTCCCCCGAAACACAAAACACCACAACAATGAAACAGCGAGTTTGTTTCTGAAATGTATTGAATTTATTGTCCTTAAACAAACCAGCATCTGCAGGAGGAGGGAGCAGGCAGAGAGCAGCTGCCCGTAATCAGACTGCCTGCCTCGGATCAAACGGGAGGAAGTCCCGCTGTATCCGCGGAGCGCGAATATCCAATATCCTACCTTAAACTAACTGGCTGGGCTGTGGTCCAGATAATTATCCCAGTGGATCATTTTATACATGAAAAAAAGACATTCCTGCATATACAATAATAAATTATTTTGTTTTTGTTTTTATTTTCTATTTATTTATTTTTTGTTTCATGCAGATCATTTAATGTGACAATTTCACACAGAGGCTTCAGCCACCATAGCTTCAGCTGTCAGTGGCTCAGTGGAAGCACAACAGGTACTGAGTAGAGTGAAACAGAGTGGAGTGGAGCCGCATCGCACAGCCTAAAACGAGCCATTAAATGTACCTTCATGCATATAAACCTTTGAACCAGGTGATTAAATTTCAAAAACAAGGCACAGTTGTACTCTTTGGATTAATTTGACTCAAAAGTGATCTTTTGACATCAATATAATATTATATAGATGTTTTATCTTTTTTTTACTTTATTTTCAGTGACAATGTTCGTTTTATGTCAACACCAAAATTTAAACTTATGATTTTTATTTACTTTTTTGTTATTGTACATAGTGCATGAATTTGTTAAAATCCTAACATTAATCTAATAACATGAACATAAGAACCCAGTTCATGCACCAGGGTTTTAGATTAATGGTCAAATCTTTTACATCAGTATCTAGGATGTCCTGTGGTTCCTGGCTTGGAAACTATAGCTGATCCGTGGATTGGACTTGCTTTAAGAGAATTACACAATCAGATTGGGATCTAGGGGAAATTCCAAAGGCTAGGTCAACATCTTTGGCTCTTTTTCTTGTTGCCCATGCTGTTCTGGGACAGTTACTGCTGTGTGAAAAGATGCACTGCTGGGGGAGGCATCTGCCATCAGGGAGTTTTGCTGCCATGAAAGGGTCTGCAGCAACATTTACACTGAATATGAAAGATGTAAACACCATTATTATTATTAAACGGCCAGGTTTTTAGGGCGTAAAAATTTAGATAATGATAAATAATGTCTGAGTGTCCATTTTAGCTATGACATGTAGTGCAAGAAAAAAGTATCTACCTGCTTACAGATTTCTTAGTGTTTTTACTTTTTGCAGACATAATCATCTAGTTTATTCATCACTGAGTAAATAAAAATGCAGTTGTCAAATAATGATTTAAACCATAAAATAAAAAAGGTATACAAACCAACCTGGTCCTGGAGTTTAATTTCACCAGCCACATCCAGGTCTAATAACTGACAGATCTGTAGAATCAAGAGATCACTGAAACAGAAACTGCCTGGCAACATGAAGTAGGCTAAAATATCTCTAAAAGCAACAAATTATACCCCCATTAAAGAAACATCAAGAACAGATGAGAAAAAAATCTCTGACAATCACAAAACTTACTGTTAACTGATTATTGCTCTTAGTCAGCAAATCCTAAAGGGGAGCGTTGGGTCACCATTTGTGCCCTTGAGCTCAAGTGTGCTTTGGTTATGCAGCAGGTCAACAATTCAGAGTACACCAGCAAGTCCACTATTGAATGGCTCTAAAATACAAAATTAATGTTTTGAAGTGGCCTAGTTGAATAAGCAAGCTGTGGCATGACCTAACACAGGCTTTTCATTCTTAGAAGAATGGGCTCCAATACGCCTAAATTAAAATAATTCTGACAAAGAAAAGTTCATAGAACAAGACAGGTGCTTCTACCAAGGGAGCACAACCAGTTATAAAGTCGATGGGACAATTATTGGAGAAGAAAGGCTTTTCATCAGCTGATCAAAACTTTATGAGCATTACTAATAAAACCCAAAAACAGAACTAAGTGTCAGATAAAGACTCAGCCGTTGCAGTCCCAACTTTCTTGTTGTTTAGATCAGATGAACAAATAGAACAGTCCAGATTAGGGGCTAATCAGACAGGTGTTGTCAACTACAGCAATGTCCTGAAGAGAGACTAACTGCGGCTTCCTAAGTTTAAAAGGTATCCCTGCTCCAACATCTCCCTAAAGCCAGCCACAGTTTGATACCCCTGCAAAACCCGAAGCCCTATTCTTAGTTTCAGAAACGTTGCCCAGATCATGGAGCCTCCTACTTCTCTTCAGATAAAATCTAAAACCATCAGGATCATCAAGTTTTTTCTTGTCTGAAGTAAAAACTTTCTTCCACCTTTTTATGTCATGTATGGTGTTTCCCTTGCAAAGTCCAAAAGGTCATGTTTGGAGCATGAGATGAGAGGTCTTAAGGCACTTTTGTCTTCCTCCTCTCACTGATGCTGTCTCATGGTTGTTGGGCTGGAGTCATCATCACTAAGTGTCTTAATTTAGGCCAAGGGACTGCCTGTTTCTAAATGGACTCCCCACTAGGTGCCACCCCCTCAGGATCTTTAAAAAAAATGATGGAGCGTGGTTAGGGCCCTGCTCATGCATACATTTCCTGCCTCATTAGATTTGCCATCAGGGGTTTCTGACAGTGTGAATGCCAGGCAGAATATTAAATCAAAGCCAGGTTTTTCCTCAGATTTTGACTTTTTAAGGTACATTTCTCACACTTGACCATCTAGTAAACAGCCTATTTGAGTTTAAATGCAGTTTTTTTTTAATTTCCCTACTCTATTTTCATTCTCTTTTACTCTCTTGCTTTTCTTTCTGCTTTTTGTATTTTAAAGTTCTATTTAAAATCTAGTTATGAGCCACCAACAGGAAAGAGGGAATACCTGGATTTTTTCCCAGTTACCTAATTGTAATCAGGAGTGTATGCCTCACTAAAGCGAAACAAGGTTTGAACTGAATAAAAAAGTGAATTAAATCATTTAGGTCTCTTTTTTTACATCATAAAAACCAAGCATTTTATTATAGTTGTGTATGTTTTTATATGAAGGATTTGTGTCAAAATCCCATCCTCACAAATGACCTTGGAACTCCAACAGAGCATTATATTTTAAGACAATCTTGCATGTGTTTTGGGTAAGGGGTGTTTTACTTTTAGGGACCTTGCTTTTCATGTTATCACAGTCTGACTGCTTGAGATGAAAGATGTAAAAGATTGCAAGCCTCAGGATACAAAATGTGGTATAATGAAGTTCGCTTTTGTTTATTATAGTTTCCAATATTTTTACAAATGAAGCTTATGTCTGCTTTTACATCTACGTTTTCAGTAGCCAATTTGTAGAATAGAAACACTGACTCATTATTTAAAGCCATCTGTTTGTAATACTATCTCTGGGAATGTAGCAGCTATGCAAGAATAGGACATAATCATTCAGCTAAAGAACTAACTGTAATTGTAAGGACGCCATAAGGGGAATTAGTCAAAAAAGATTTAGTTCTGTGAATAAAAAAATCTGCAATCTGCTGTTGTAAAAACTAGGCTCATTAATTTTTGATTCTATGTGCGTGTGTTTTTTTTTTTTCTTCACAACACTGAGAGAGCCAGAACGGACATCAGTGGGGAGCAATCATTTCACCCTGCCCACTCGCACACATGCTTTCACAAACGCAGAGAGAAGCACACATGTGCATATGGTTGCACATTCATGTTACACATTCACTGATCACGGTCAGAAAGACCGATCAAGGGTTGAGGTCTCTGTGGAAATCCAGCATTAAAGAGAATGACCCCGCCATGCTACAAAACACAAATACAAGCTCTTCCTCTCTGCTTCCTCTCCAGTAACTTCGTCTGGATTCACAGGCTATCAAACATTTTCTTCACATCTCTGCTGCGCTCCACTTCATTTCTAGACTTAAACAACACATACAGGGGTTGGACAATGAAACTGAAGCACCTGGTTTTAGACCACAATAATTTATTAGTATGGTGTAGGGCCTCCTTTTGCGGCCAATACAGCGTCAATTCGTCTTGGGAATGACATATACAAGTCCTGCACAGTGGTCAGAGGGATTTTAAGCCATTCTTCTTGCAGGGTAGTGGCCAGGTCACTACGTGATACTGGTGGAGGAAAACGTTTCCTGACTCGCTCCTCCAAAACACCTCAAAGTGGCTCAATAATATTTAGATCTGGTGACTGTGCAGGCCATGGGAGATGTTCAACTTCACTTTCATGTTCATCAAACCAATCTTTCACCAGTCTTGCTGTGTGTATTGGTGCATTGTCATCCTGATACACGGCACCGCCTTCAGAATACAATGTTTGAACCATTGGATGCACATGGTCCTCAAGAATGGTTCGGTAGTCCTTGGCAGTGACGCGCCCATCTAGCACAAGTTTTGGGCCAAGGGAATGCCATGATATGGCAGCCCAAACCATCACTGATCCACCCCCATGCTTCACTCTGGGCATGCAACAGTCTGGGTGGTACGCTTCTTTGGGGCTTCTCCACACCGTAACTCTCCCGGATGTGGGGAAAACAGTAAAGGTGGAGTCATCGGAGAACAATACATGTTTCACATTGTCCACAGCCCAAGATTTGCGCTCCTTGCACCATTGAAACCGACGTTTGGCATTGGCATGAGTGACCAAAGGTCTGGCTATAGCAGCCCGGCCGTGTATATTGACCCTGTGGAGCTCCCGACGGACAGTTCTGGTGGAAACAGGAGAGTTGAGGTGCACATTTTATTCTGCCGTGATTTGGGCAGCCGTGGTTTTATGTTTTTTGGATACAATCCGGGTTGGCACCCGAACATCCCTTTCAGACAGCTTCCTCTTGCGTCCACAGTTAATCCTGTTGGATGTGGTTCGTCCTTCTTGGTGGTATGCTGACATTACCCTGGATTCGTGGCTCTTGATACATCACAAAGACTTGATGTCTTGGTCACAGATGCACCAGCAAGACGTGCACCAACAATTTGTCCTCTTTTGAACTCTGGTATGTCACCCATAATGTTGTGTGCATTTCAATATTTTGAGCAAAACTGTGCTCTTACCCTGCTAATTGAACCTTCACACTCTGCTCTTACTGGTGCAATGTGCAATCAATGAAGACTGGCTACCAGGCTGGTCCAATTTAGCCATGAAACCTCCCACACTAAAATGACAGGTGTTTCAGTTTCATTGTCCAACCCCTGTAAGCACCTCTCTCCATCCCGCTATGTGTCTGTTTTAGGCATACAACCAGCTCATCTTTATCTAACAATCTCTCCCTACAAATCCATGTGCCTGTAATGGAGTAATGTTCCTGTCGCTTCAAACACAGTTCCCCGCTTGTTCTAATCTCAAATCGTCATCTCCCTGCAATGTCTGACAGGCCCATTTCCACACTATGACTGAAATGTTTCTCCGTCTAGTAATCATTTTAATGTCTGTCTGCAGAGCACAAAGAGCGAGAGGCTGGAGCCGGTGTGTATGCTTGTTTTCCTTTTTTGTGCTTGTGAGTGGAGTATTGGGACTGACTTGTCTGGTGTTTCCCTACAGGGACATGAGTGAAAAGCTGCACGTTGTTCTACAAGGCCCCTGTCACACTTTTCAGTACAAAGATGAGACAACAAAATAAAGCGCATGAGTGTGAAGTGCGTAGATACGCCTCTTCCTATATATTCCACCGATGGATACAGAGGAGAGGGAAAAGAGCTGGAGCACTGGAGATGCAAAAATGCTTGGCAGTGGATGATGAAAAAGAGGAACAACAAAGTACACTGGAAAAGCTTCCAGCGGGAGATTAGGGTGCGATGAAAGAGAGAGAAGTGGTTCAGAAACGAGAGAGTGGGCGACTGGAACTGCAAGATAGAAAATGCAGAAGAGAGCAAAGGGGGGCATGCAAACCTGCTTCTATAGAATAGGGTGGGAGAACAAAGAGAATGAGCAAAAACGAGAGAGTGAGCCTGAAAGAAAATGAAACTGTTAAGATCTTGATTAAGATTAAAAAACAAGGGGAAGCTTTAGCACATCAGGTCAATGAAGTTGACGGTGCATACAAAGATCTACCTGAGTGCTAAACTGCTGAGACTCAATCTTTACCTTTTAAAAGATTAATCTGAACACTTATATATTCTTCATAGTGTTATATGATAGTCTCCTGTACACACAAAGCATCTGCAGTTATTCATCAGGGGCAGCATGGCTGACAGGTAATGAGCCTGTAGGGAAAATCAATACTAAAAGTTATAGGTGCACAGATTACTCCTCACCACTGCTTCTCTGTATCATAATTCCAAGACACATTCCAAGCTTCTTCCCTGTTTCCACTTATAAAATATTATATTGATCTGCTATTATATAGAGGGTTAAAGCAAAAGAGGCTGAGGGCAGTTTTCATAAATAACTAAAAGCAAAAGATGAAAAACAATGGACGCTGAGCAAGAAAACAGAGACATGCTGTCAGTTACAGAAAAATTTAAATTTAATAGAGAGAAAAAAGGATAAGGTTTTTATAGTGGATAGTGAATAAATGGGGGAATTGATGAACTGAGACTGAGCTTGCCAGGACAACTGTGTTTTTCTAAATTAATAGGATACAACTTTTTAATGTTATTCATGCAGAAGTGTCCTGATTGGTGAGATCTTCATGCAAAAAAATAAAGCAGCAACAGGTAGATGATCACATTCAGACTGGTTTGAGAATATTTACTGCAGTTTTACATACAAGACTAAAACAGAACAAAATAACTGTCTGACAGGCACTCAGGGTGATATGCTGACATCCACTGCAATTAATGAATGTTTATCGCTAGAGGAACACTGCATGTGATAAACTGGGGCACAAGTGCCACTGGTGGATTTGGGCCACCTTATCTACTATTTACAAAGTAAATGTAAAGTAAATCAGCTGTAATGTAGAGCTAATCAGCCCAAACTGTGAAAAACGATGAGAATCTGAAGCACACCGATCTTTGCTTTAAACAGATACCACTCAAAAGAGAAGTGCTGTCATGGTTTGGGTCAGGCAAGAGGCAGGTAGGCAGGCAGGACGCTCTGAAGAGTGAATGATTTAAACAGCTGACAAACCCGTAAACTGGAGGTTATCAGAGAGGAACAATAAAACTGGGAGACAACATGAAGGCTACAGGGAGGAGTAGCAGTGCTGAAGTACTTGGGAGATTGATTGCTGGATGTGAAACAGCTTAGGGAACGTCATCCCGTAGGGAAAGCAGGGAGCTGGGGCACTGACAGAAAGTAATGGTTGGATAAGTGAACAAAGAAACAAAGGCAGATAAACTTTACTCAGGCTGTGAAACAGTAGTCTTAACAAAGGAAACAAAGATCTGCAATAATCACTATAAACTTAAGCCTCTATGCCTGAAAGACCTACCATACAGTTACAGAAACCAAAACTCAAAGTAGACCTTAAATATAGGGATCATGACAAGTGCAGTAGAGAATATTACAATAACTTCTCAGTAGGAACTGAAGCAGATGGCAGTGGACCAAGGCAAAAGTGTAAATGGCAACTTAAGCTGCATTCAGTTTACCGTGCAAGTCAGACCTTGGTTATGGGAAAGACATCAAACTAAATAACATTTACTTCAATCTAGTAACAAGTTGAAATCAAGTAGGAATTGCCAGCCTTTATACTCAGTGACCAGTCTAACCATTTCAAGGTCAGAGTAATGTATGTTTTTGTGCATTCAAACACTAAAGGAACATAATCACTAGTAAAGGTTGTACATGGTTTAATGTGCAAAAGATTTTATAAAAAACTGCTGGAAGTGAAACTGAATTAGGGTTAGGTTTAGGAATGCAGCTTCCATAGTGTCAGACACATGGCAGCCATATTGGATTTTGGGGTTAGAGTTGGTGAGGACCATCTATCTTTCTCTCTTGGAAACATTTATTTCAGGGGCATTTCCTGTTTATTTCCCCCACTTGCAACTTGGACATGTTTACTTTAAACAAGCGGTATTTACATATTTCACAACAAATGAAAAGGTCCAAATGTTAGAAGGCCTAGTGGTAGTTGGAAAATGTGTATTTAGTAAGGCGTTACTGATGATAAAAAGTTTAAGAAGCACTGTCATATTTGTTTGTTTTGTAAGGTACATATGATCCTTTTGTAAAACTTCAATTCAATTCAGTTTTATTTATATAGCGCCAATTCACAACACATGTTGCCTCAAGGCACTTCACAAAAGTCAGGTACATACATTCCAAAACTCATCTGTCTCCACAATCTTTAATTGCTGAATTAACAGTTTTTTCTTATATTCTTAGATCAAAAACAGTACGGAAGAAGAAGAATGAACTCCTATTACAGCTAAAGGTTTCCTGGTTACAGTAATATTGATACTTTTAGAAGGATGGTGGTTTTGATCACAACCATATTTCATGGTTTACTTTAATGTGCCACTTTGGAGTGTTTTTGTTCACTCCTCTCTACTGTCTCTCCATACTATACACCTCTCTTCAGCTTTTCAGCTTTAATGAAAATATTATCCGAGTGTTGTTATTGATCATCTGAAGCCAAAAAATTTATTTATGAGCCACACAGACAGAAACTTTATAACCTTAAAAATAATTTCACCAACAAATAGGTCAGCCAGCTTGTTTGAGGTGTCAAAGAGCAAAAAGTTGGTTTGTGTAACAGAAAACATTACATGACTTCCACTGCAAATACTCTGTTTATTAATGTGTGGTTGAATGTATCCCAAACTGAATCTGCAAAAGATGATGAACTTTACTTTAAGATGTAACTGCTTACAATTGTATTTTAAATAGATGAACATAAAAGTAATAAAGAATGAATAAGGACTTTAAGTTTAAAGTTGGGTTTTGAACTAAAGCGATAATTAATGTTTTCTTTGTAGTGTAGCATAGGCTGTGCTGGATAACATCTCTGAGTTGGTCAATTTAACAACTAGCAAACAGAAAGAAAAACAGCATGCATGCAAATGCCTTGGCCAGCATCTAGGCAACATGTGAAATACACATTAAAAAAACTACAAGAAATATACAGTAAATGGGCTCAAAGCCTTAATGCTTTCATGGTCTACATTGTATTTCGAATGATATTGTGTGCCACATTTTGAGTGCTGTTGTAATTTAAAGTGGTGTTTTCATACAGTTGTTAAAGAGGTTTTTTTATTGTGTCAAATCATAATAACTCAATGTTTAATGTCAGACTAAATTAGTAGTTTGCAAAACTTTAAATTATCACTGAAAATGCAAGAAATCAGAGAAAAACAAAAACAGGACTAAAGCTTCTTTTAAATTCCAGTAGCTGACAGCTCAGATATAAGCCTGGATCTACCGTAAAGGAAATGTGGGAATGTGGCTTCTAAAACGGGACATTTGTGACAGAATAAAAAAAAAAGCCAGATAATTTATCCAATTAGAATACAACCTGTGTTTTATATAATAAACATGCGTTCCATTGGATTTTTTATTAGCCACCGTAGTGTTGACTGCTCTTCAATCTAAATTCGTTGTCCTTTATAGCTGATTTTGGCTAAAAAAATAAAGAAATAAAAGTTCACTGAAAGTTGTAGAGTACAACAAAAAATAATTGTCTCATTATTACTGAAGCAGGAAATTGAGATGGACACAAATTACTATCTACTATAAATAAATTGCTACATTCATGTTATGACCTAGAAGTAGGAATTTATTGGGAAATAGTTGTTTTTTTCATAAAAGTGATGTACGGATTATGATTATTGCTTAATCAATATTCATGAAAAATGATATTTAAATATCATAATTCAGAAAAATAATTTTTACCCAAAAATCATTGCTTAAGAATAGAAATCAGAGTTGCACTCTGGTGTTGTGATTATGGGCTCAGAAGCACTTAATAATTATAATTAGTTAATTATATTTAATAATTGATAATTATTAACCAAAACCACGCTAAATGTCACTGTTTAATCAGCTGCTCCACCAAATGGGGGGGGGGAACTTATTTTGTTGACCTTATTTTGACAGATAAATCACTCTTGCACAAAATAAACACAAATACTTATTGTTTATATCTGTGAACATATATTGAAACCATATAGCCCTGATATATTTACTATTCTGGCCAAAAAACCTTCACCTAACTTACTCAAATCACTATTCTACACAAAGGGGATAAAAATGACTGCCTAACAATAATAATAAAAGAAAATATATGCACATTGAGTGTCTATGAAGATCAAACCAGCAGTTTTGGGACAAAATGTGCAATTTGGGTTAACTTGGAAGCCCTCCTGGTGTGCTGATGTCTCAATAGTGACTATCAGCTAGTAGATGGTGAACCGCACCCTTTGCCACTAGCAGCTGATTGCCCCAAATCTCAAACAAAGAGTCATAAAACTCTGAGGTGGGAACTCGGTGGAAAAAAACTCCAGTAATAAAACTGGATCAAAGGAATGAATGGTCAGGCCAGGACCGCAGCTGCTTTGACTGGAAAACTTTTAAAAGTCCAACTTCTAACTCCTGGCTGATTTGGGATCAGCCGGACACAAACATAAACATGCACCTTGCTGATCGCATCTGCACTCTGCAATTCAGCCGCACAGCAAAAAACAGCTCAGCATAAAACACTTCAATCAGTATTGCATGCAACAAGTTGATACCTGGGATTAACTACTGGTGATTCTAAATCACCTTAAACTATGGTCACCCTGCCCAGACAACTATATCTATCCGATTTAAAAGGGAAAAATAATGAAATAACTTTGGTTGATTTCTCCTCTTCTCGGTTTTCAGATGGATTGTAGGTCTGAAGAAAGACATGGGGGGGGGGGGGGGTGGGGGGGGGGGTCTTTGATCGGTTTTTGATTCTTCTGACCTTATTGTATCAGACAGATTTCCAGCTTTCAGCTCTTCAGGGAATGGCCGTGTGGAGGAAAAGCTACTCGCCTGCAAGCTGCTGTCTCTCTAGATATGCACCTCCATTGAAACGTCCCATGAGACACGCTGGAAACAAAAGTTTGATTTTCGCGGGTTTTATAATCCCGGGTGACGTCAGAGCTGCGACGCCTGTTGAGCTGCATCGCCGTTGTGCTGCAATGCCTTTGCAATGCATGCTGGGAAGTGTAGTAGCAGACGATGGTCCAATATGGAAAACGACTCAAGAGCTAAAGGTTATCAAGACTCTCAGAGGTATAGAGGAAAATTACTTAGACTTTCTTCTAAGGAGTTTTATGACTTATTTCTAATCTAAGATGGAAGTTTTGGATTTGAGATGCTGGAAG
Organism: Crenichthys baileyi; assembly: GCA_036173005.1. NCBI lineage: Eukaryota > Metazoa > Chordata > Actinopteri > Cyprinodontiformes > Goodeidae > Crenichthys > Crenichthys baileyi. The sequence continues at coordinate 372,992 of JAHHUM010001233.1, forward strand.
CTTTTGAACCACCAGAGAATCCACCCACATCTTCTTTTGTTCTGGTTTTAGATGTTCTGCTGAGCACATCGGAAGCATAACCCATTTGTCTCTGGTTTCAGGCTTGGATCAAAGCTATTTTCTGAGGTGTAAACTCATATTCAATCACGCGAAACAGACCAACTTGGAATGACATCAGGAAGGGATTTTCAGGTAACATGAGAGTTATGTGTTGTCATTCAGCCAAGAAGCAAATAAGGGTCGAAGATTTACTGAGTTCTGAACAGCTCATTGTTTTGGAAAGATGCCGGTTAGCCCAGATCAAGGAGAAAAACTAAAAGTCTGAGGATGAAAATGCAAAGCTAAAGGCTGGCTCATGCTACACATATAATACTGTGAAACTGTTTTGTTTCTACTCCATTGTGTGTAAAGTGAACATGAATCTTTGGGCCATACTGTGCAGGTTGCTGTGAAATTGCTTCCAAACCAGGAACTTTCTTACGTTTGTGTTTGCTAGAGAATAAACTGGAATTTACTATTGATTACTGACATTAGAGTAACTGCAATGACTTCACCTAATAATGGATTCTGTTTGCTGCTTTTGTTTTAAGTGCCTTTTAATCTGAAAACAACTCATTTATTTGAGATTACATTTTGTGCCTACAACAACTGCATCTGTTTCCTTAAACTGCAGCATTAACCATATATTCAGAGCCCTCTATATTCATCATCAGCATCTCTGTCATTGGCTCCAGTGTTCCCAACACCTTAGGGCTCCCACAGGGCTGAACCAGAGATAAACTGAATCAAAAGTGCTATTTATCTTTAGAAAAACCAAAGAAAGAAATTCTCTGAAAACCTTATGTAAATAATGTATTTTTACTGGTACAGCAGTTTTATTATTTATTGGATAAAATGGCTCAATGTGGGTTCAATTTGCTACGCCGAAACATCACAAGCTGGCAGAGGATCCAAAATGGCAGGCTGATTCTTTAAAATAAAAATGATACCTGCTGTGAATATGAACATGGTGAGCAGCAGAGTGTAAAGAAATATGAGATTTGAGGTTGTAGTTTCCAAATCTCATCGTTGGAAGCTCATGCCCATGCTCCTAGCACGGGATTAACTGCTGTCCTAATTGGCCCTTTTCGTGGATGTCTTTTGATGTGAAGGATTGAGAGAGAGAGACAGAGAGGGAGGACAACAGGGAAGCTTAATAAAGGAAAGGTATTCTTCCCTCACAGCAGAAGGAAACTCTGCTCCAAATGTTCTTCAGGAGAACAGAAAGAAACCCACTTCTATTTTCACATAGTCTGCTGAACCCAAGCTGAAAGTTTTTTAGTATCTATGCCGAGACTCAGAAGAGAAAAAGATTTGAAGATTTGAGGGCACAGAAAAGACAGAAACAACAAAGGCAGGAAAAAAGCTCCACAAACGGATATGAAATGAGGTGAGAGCTAGTAAGACAGAGAAAAAAAGAAAGAAAAAATATACTTGACAGAGCGTGAGGGAGCAGAGAAATGAAAGCAAAGGCAGAACCAAATGAAGCGAAAAAATAGGGAGATAAATGTGTCTGCAAGGTCCAGGTTTTGTACTTTATAACCTCTGGGAAATATTTCATAGATCCAGAGCAGTTTGGGAAGGAATGGAGAATAAATGTCCTGTTTTTGCCCCAGGTGAAGAAAGACACATACTGATAAATGCCTTAGTCCCAACCAAGTCCTTACGAGCTGGTGGGTCAGTGGCTTATCATTCTGTCTCGTTGCCTTTTTAGCTAAAAATATATGTGGGTCACCTCATTCATTTAGCTTCATTCAGTAACTGACACAGAAAAATACATAACAACTGTTGATATAGTTTAGCAACTATCTTTTGTTCAGTTTGGTCGATTCATCACTCTAAATTGCCCCGAGTAGGACTGTAACTGGACTGCATTCATCTAAAGTGTAAAACAAAGCTTGGCTGCAACAGTTTAATGGCTGCTTCGCTTTAAAACACAGAAGATGATGAAAAAATGAGAATGAAAGCCTGTGAGAACACACATTGGACTAAAATGTTTGATTGTATGTTTTGTCTTGTTTTCTTGATGTTCGGCTACATTAGGCGAAGATGTTGAGAAGCTATTTTTAAGCAAATTTAGCCAGTTTCAGAGACTTAGCTAGAAGCTATGTGTCAGATCTGCTTGCCTCAGTGTTTAACACTGGATTTTAGTGCTTACAAGCAGTTTACAAGCATTTTTCCTTTAAGGCTGTCTTTGTAGAAACTCAATCATGCAACTTTTCAATTAACTGTCTACACATTCCCTTTCTATTGTTATTTGGGGTTACCATTACTTGTATTTCTTAAATGCCAGAATAATAAGAGATAATATTTTTTGAGATTTCTTTTATTACTTTCATCAAAGTTTTATTATTATATACAATTATAGGCAAGTAGAAAGAATATGGGAATATCTAGCAATCATATCATTCAGGAAGGTAGGTCTGTCTCCCAAAGATGAATATGTTTTGAAGCTAAGTTTGCAAATCAACCCAGAGCAAAAGTAATAAAAACTAGGAGCGTAATTGTCCTCAGTGAATCAAGTCATGTACCACCAAGCGCCAAAAGGTCACTGAGTGAGGAAGAAGCCACTTCTCTAATGCAACAAAAACAGTCAGATTAAAGTTTGCAAATACACTCAGGGAAAAAGAGCTTGATTTTTAAAGGCATGCCTTTACAGTCTGATTAGACTTAAGCTGAAGTGACTGGCCATAATCACCCTACCCTTGTTAAATTTGGTAGAAAAGCAGGGAAGCTTCATGAGGTTGGTACCATCATGGTATTTGTTATGTTTTGTTTTGTTTTTTTGTTTAGTTTAGTGTTGTTTTGTTTTGTTTTTTTTTGCTATGGAATGAAGGAGTGAACTTCACAAAATAGATGTTATGATGAGAAATGAACATTATGTGTAAATAGGTAACATCTCAGGACATGAGCTAGGAAGTTAAACTTGGGTACAAGTGGGTCTTCCAAAAAGATAGTGACTCGTAGAACACCAACAAATTAGTTGAAGTAGCTTAAGGACAACAAAGTTGATGTTTTGGAGTAGCCATCAAAAAGCCCTGATCTCAGTCCCATAGAAAATATCTGAGCAGAGCCGAAAAGGTGAGTGGGAGTAAGGCGGCCTGAAAACCTCACTCAGTAACGCCAGTTCTGTCAGGAGATGGGTTCAAGGAACGATACCCAAAATGCTTGACCTTAGTTTAAAAGGCAATTCTACCAAATTGTAAAGAAATATATAGGAATTTCTGATGATAAACAAAGTAATAAAATAATAATCTAGAAATTCTATCTCTCATTATTCTGGCATTTAAGAAATGTAATAAATTTTAGTAATTCTCACTGACCTAGGCTACGTTTAATCTGATTTAATATTAGTCTATGAAAATATCTTGTTTCAGCTGCATATCAGAAAAAAAACCAAAACAAAACAGTTTGTCGCTGTAAATAAAAGGATGGTTTAGATGACGGTTTTGTGTTTGATGCATTATCATTATTACATTGGCTTTCTTCCAGAGAACCCATTTTACTGCTCAGAATATTAATTAATTTAAAATCCTGCTTTCCCCTGGTTTCCACCAGTGTTAGTGAAAAGTTTAAAATGCTGTCTTTGCTAACTCAGAAATGTCTTAGCTGTCATTGCCTCGAAACAGCATATGTAAGAGCTACCAATCTCTGGGAATCATGCAGTAACTTAACTAACTCTGTAATCATTGGTGCCTACAACACCAAACTGCGAGCAGTAACAAAAGATTCTTACTTTTATCCTTCTGTTCTGGTAACTTGACTAAGTCTGTTGTGAATTTATTTTAAAGTACGTGGAAAATGTGGGATGTGAGAACGCAAGAAATGTGGGAATTGCATGAGTCTATTTTTATTGTCAGGCAGCATTTTCACACATGTAACCATCAAAGGGTGCCGTACCTCTCACATCTGCAACTGCACAAGATTACACAGAGATCCACATCATTGTGTTGTCCTCAGAGGGTTTACAGAAGGCTTTAATACTAAGATCAGCTTCATCTACAAATACAGGATTAAATGTGACCTTTAACCAGATAATTATCTGTGACTTTTTGACACCAGCTCCAGTTATTTTGCCTCAGGGAACATTGAATCTACAGATTCTCATTGTCTTAGTCTATTAGTGTGTGGTTTTATTTGACTAAACAGCAAAAAATAAAACTTTTTTCAGTCATGAGGATGGAAACATTATTTGGCTCCACCAGTCTGTTCATTTTTCTAACTTCAGCTGATGGTGCTGTCTCCTTCTCTGTTTGTGAAAAGTTGGGACAGCCCTCTAAAGATCTTCAGGAGGGATCTAATAATAATTTGTTGAAGAACATTAAAATCAAGCTTCTGAATGTGCTCCACTGTGCTAACTAATGTATGAGAGCTGTATAGAATATCGATAGATTATGCAACAGAAAGCAGTAGCTTTAGCCACATTTTTTTATTTTTTGGATCAGATGCTAGAAAATAACTACACACTATAGATATTTATATATTTAATGTCTGGACAGTGCTATTTTTCTCATTTTTTCAGTATAATTATTTACTTAATGAAAACAATGAAAACGGCTGATTTGCGTTTGACTGTTTAAGTAGCTGTACAGAGCCACAGTGATGTTTGAAATGGATAGCATAACTTGCATGTTGCAACTTTTTAAAAAGCTTAATAACCCTGTTTTAGTAAATAACTTAAAAGGTTGGGCAGAACTTACATAATGTGTAATATAAGGCTCGAAACGTTTTCATGACTAATTTGCCAAAAAACACACCAGTGGCCTCAAACAAATTAAAAGCTATGCACTGACATTTAATCCAGATAATTATTTCCAAACCATGAAAGTAGACTCCTAATAAAAGCAACTGGAAGTCCTTAAAAGTTAAAGTGTCATTGACAGTGTCAACAAACAGATATTTATGTTTAATGACAATACTATATTGGTTATCTCACTGTGAGCTGATCACCAACAAAATCAAGTATAAAATGTAGTATCAATTAATCAAACAACCAATAACCAATCACCAATGATGATCTAACCAAAACAAATAACGACAAACAACACTATTTATGATCTACAGACTCTATATTAAAGATAAATAAATATTCACCAGGAAACAAACACTCAAAATAGAAACAATTAATTGCTTAATCATAAAAAGTTAACATTAATAACACAAAGAATTAACACAAAGAATTACCAACATCCAAAACACCTAACTCATTTAAAGTCTAATAATTACTCAGAGCTAATCAGGTTATCAAAAGCCAAAGGCAAAGAGGATTCTAAGGCCTAAATCTGACTTCTATACTTAATCTTAACCTAAGAGGTAAAGTTGAAATGGGAAATGTGGAGACAAAAATCGAAAGACATTCAGTCTGCAAAAAGTAGAAAAGCAGAATAGCCTTTGTCTCTTTTATTCTGCTAAAGCGGGTTACAGGTTTCACAAAGGTCTAAGCGTGTATGGAAGTCAAAATGTCTCAGGGCCACCATCTCAATCAGACAACTTAACCAGGACTAGACAGCCACCACAGAAGAAAGAACGGCACACCTTACTTCAGGTCTGGATTGTTTCACATAACAAGGAACCTGCCTAGGTCTCTGTAAGTATGGTTCTGGCCACCTGTCTCTCAGCTGGGAAGGTCAGCTGTTCCATCAGCCTGGAGTCGCTCCAGGATGGAAGGTGGTGATGTTACAGCTGACACAGGTGTTTGATGTCTGGATGGTCCCTTGCTTTGGTTCATGACTGAAACATTGCTAAAATTGGTCGTTTGAAATAACTTACTGCGTTAAAAATGATAATCATAATTTATATCTACAGTCAATGTCAGATGTTTTTCAAAGCTTTCTGGATTTTTAAATTAGAAAATAAAATCAGTGAAACTCTGCCCCATCAAGAAGAAACTATCACATGCACAGTCATCCATTCAGTTAAACATTTTAACAACACATCCTAGCAAGGTCTCATACTTAGCGTTTTGAAATCCTAAAACACACTAAAGTCAATAAAAACTTGCCTTAACTAAATCTGTAACCCTGCAAGTTCGACATTTAGGTTCAGTTTGATATCTGAGGTCCCTGTGCTTAGCATGTCCGCATCCATCCTTAAAAGTAGACTGGTGGTTAAAATGGACTTGAGAGAATAGATAAAGCTAATAAATAAGTAACATAAGTCTTATTCTCTGAGAGTTACTCATTGTAAAGACAATCATCAGAGCAACTAATCAATTTCTAATTTTGTTGAGTCAGGTGGTACATCACGAGTTCAGCAAAGAGGTCAAACACATTTTTCCTTAAAAGTGCTGACACCTCAGCGATTTAGCTTTGAGTCCTTCTCAGCTGGCTCTTCCCTCACATTGGGCTGTGATCAAGGGTGGCCCAACCTTCCCTGCCAAATGAATCCTGCCCTGCTTTCATTAGGCAACTTTTTGCACTGTAGCAGATGGTGAACACACTCACATTCACCATCACGCACACACACTCCAGCCCCTGAGAAGCAATCTCGTCTCCTCTCTGAGATTTCCTCAATTTTTCACCCCCAGTTTTTCTCATCTGTTTCCTCCTTCTCTTCGTTCCAAAGCCATGAAAACTTCAAAGTTGCAGATATTTATAGGTTCCACTAAATAAAACAGGAGGGGTTTCAACAAAAATATTAAAAGAAACAAAATGTTAGGGTGCCTGCGTAAACGCTGTTGCGAAGCCAACATTTCTGACATGTTAGCGTCAATTAAGAAATCAACTACCTTGAACTTTTGCTTGAACAAATAATGGTCAGAATAATTTTTTCGGATTTCTTAAAACTGAAATGTTTATTGGAAGCTTTCACAAAGAAGAAAATGTAACATAATAGATATGCTAGGCTGATGTGATAAAGTAAACCAAAAAGATATATTTTCTACAATTTATTTTATAATTGTACAAAAAACATGTGAACTACATTTAGCAGAACATTTACCCAATACAGCAAGTTTTTTTAGGAAAGTTAAAAACAGATATTTCAGAAATATTTTTTATAAAAAATGATATTCAGAGGGTTATCGCCCAGGGCGCCAAAGCCTTGGTGAAGCATTATTTTTCTGTGCTTTGCATTCATGTTTAGTCAAAATGGAGTGGGCACCCAATAGTGTTCTGAACCCTGAAGTACTGAAAGGAGAAAAAAATATTGCGGATGGATTACGTTGCTGAAGTTGGTATCTTATTCACAGAATTTACCCTAACAAAAGATTGAGGACCGTTGGTACCAAAGTGAGGAATTTTGCTGGTCCTCACGACCTATTTTGCTAACGGTTAGGTTTAGGACTAAGGTGTGAATTGATTTTGGTTTAAAATTTTGGGGTTCGGCAGGGAAATGGTTAGGTTTAGGGTTTTTGTCAGGGTTAAGGCATAGAAAGCGTTGAAATGACTAGAAAATCAATGGAAGTCAATGGGAGTCAACACATGGTCCTCACTACATATACAAAACAAGAGTGTGTGTGTGTGTGTGTGTGTGTGTGTGTGTTGGGGGGGGGTTCTGGTTGAAGCAAAAGAAGGTTCTCGCCCAAGTTGCAGTTCTCTTTCATAGCATTCGTTTCGTGTCTCACATTGGGAACGCCCTCGGCGTGACCTCATCAGAAGCTCCTATTGCATTTCGCCAGCCAGGATTGGCTGGAAATAAGCCTGTCAGTGTCAGAGAGGGCAGAGTCCCTCCCCCTATTTATAGGGCCTTCGCTGCACTGATAGTTTTTTTAAAAAAACCCCTCTTCTCGCAAAAGCAGAAGTTCCAACTAGCTCTCCATTAGATACGGCCCTCTCTTCGGAGCCTCCCAAACTGTCCACAGACCCCCACGCTTTGCTCTAGGTTTGTCCAGTATCGCAAGGGAGTAGCTATCCCCTCGGTAGAAATACCGCGGGAAGAGTAGAAATAAAAAAAAAAGTGGGTCAATACTCCCACTGTAAGCTACCCCACACAGGGAAGCCGAAACGCTCCCCCAACCTAGCCCCACCTGGTTAGCTTAGCTGTCACCAGCTGTTTTTCTTCTTTTCTTTTCGTACCCCTCACACCCAAATCTCCTACAAACATGCAGACTGCCAAGTCTTCCACAAAAGCTGGAGAGCATACAGGCACTAACCTGCCGGGGGCAAAAAAATTTTCAAGCTGGGAGACCACCTGGTTGTGTGGTGTGTCTCGGGTCAAAAAACCCGCTCAAGCAGCCTTTGAGCTCGGGGAAGAGTGCCCCCACTGTAGACGGCGATGGAGAAACCCTCAAGGGTCTCCGTCGCCGTCTGGCCGTCAGTCGACTTGTCCAGCAACGACCCAGTGTTGGCTTCGACAGCATCCGTACAGGAACCAGCCGATAAACTTTCTCTGACCACCGATGCAGAAGCCAGCCCAAAATGTTGGGGAGAAACCCTCGACGCCGTGACCCTCTGCCACCCAAAATGTCCGAGCACGGCCCCGGTCCAGCCCGTCCTCCCCTGATGGGGGAACGATGAACCTCTGACCGGGATTCGAAATGCCCTTTTCTCGGATAACGATGAGGATTATTACCCATCCCCCCCTCCTCAGGAGGGGTTGAAAAACCCCACTTCCTCAGACGCGGGCCGACCCATCATGATATGGACGAACTGGATTTTGCCCCTGCACGACGTGTGAAAAAACCCGCTGCTGCCAAGTTAAACATCCAGTGGCCGAGGTTCAGGCGGAGGTAGTCCGCCCCCGTTTCGACGGAAAGAAGCTACCAAAAGCGCGGAAAATAGGCAAACAACTCTTGCCCTTTTTTTTCCGGAGCTACTGGAAGAACTGGCCATCTCCTGGCCCAACCCCTTTAAGGAAAAGCACACGGTGGCTGGCAGTTCGATGCTGGTTGTGAGGGAAAATGGAAAAGAGCGGTCTCCGCCAGATGCCACCAGTCGACCCCGGCGGTGGCAGCGAAACCTACCCCAAGACTTCCATGTCAGCGGGTGGTTCCCGCCCCCCCTTCAAGACGGACCGCTTTCAGTCCAGCCTGAGGGGAAATGTCCTACAGGCTGCGGCGCTCTCAGTCCGTAATCTGAACGCCTCTCCTTTGATGGCTTATCATGCGGAACTTCGAGGAGCAGATGAACGCCCCCCCTGATGCTGCGTTATGGGAGGAAGTGGGGTATCATAACAGATCACTGCTTTCACCTCCATAAAGTGGCAATCCAGGCTCTGGGCAGAACCATGGGGCTCATGGTTCTGCAGGAGAGAGCCAGGTGCTGAACCTTACCACCTTTCCACTAAAGAGAGGAGGATCTCCTGGACACCCTCATCACACCTCGGGGGCTGTTCGGAGCAGCGGTCACCTCGATGCAAAAAAAGGTGGGGGAGAAGAAGAGGGTGATGAAGCCTTGAAGTTTTGTCTCCCCGACGTACATTTCCCACGGGGACCAGCGCCAGACTTTTACCCACGGCAGCTCCTTTCCCCCCCCTTCAGGATCCCGAGCAACCAAAAAAGCTCAATCAGCTGCTCAGGCACCACAGAAACCCTCTGCCTCCATGGCACAGTGGCAAAGGAAAGCCCGAAGCCCTTTTTCCCCCCCGCCCCCCCCTTTCCCACTCAGGTGAAAAGGGGAGGAAGGGGTTGGCCTGCCCCCCTCCCGGGATGGAGGGAGCGGCAGGATCGTTTCCCCTCCACGGCTCTGTTCCCGACCCCATTTGAATTCAGCCGTTTTCAGTGCGTGCCGAGGACTTCGAGCCGCTCAGCACGCCACAAAGAAACTGAAAACTGTGTTCTTTTGGGGAATTTCCAAGCGACCCCCGGTCACAAAACAAATTTTTTTTTTTCAAAAAAAAAATTTTCACAAGCTGTCGCACCAGCCACAGCCGGGGCCCAGTTAAAACTTTGAAAAATAAAACGCACTAATCTTGGGGATTTGGTCCCTCCTTTTTGGAAGGAAAGAGCCCCTCTTCGGAGTGTTACACCTTTTTTGCGCCCCAATACCACGGCATTCGCACTACAAGACGGCCTTTTTGCGGCCTAGCGCCAAAGCGCGCTCTGGGCCCGTTTCCAAAACTGGCCGTCGCGCCTGACGGTAAAAAATCAATCTTTGGGAAAATGCACAGTGGTTTTAAAACAATAAGGGGGGTTACAGGCTGCGTTCGCCGTTCCCCCCCCATCTTCGGGGGAGTGATTCATTCACAAGCAGAAGGGGAAAAGCCGCTTTTTTCCTAAGGAGGAAATTTCCCTTGCGGGAGAAGAGCGCGATAAGACGGTGCCCAACGAACCCCGGGCGCTCGGTTTTTATTCGCCCATTTCCTCGCGCCGAAGAAAGGCAGGCGGGGGGCGTGCGATCTTAGACCTCCGGCCGTGAACAAAATCTGAAAAAAAATTCAGGTGCCGACCCCACCTCCCTCCTGCGTTTTCTACATCCCGGCGATTGTTTTACTTCAATCGCCTTAGGAGGTTTTTTTCCACATCCCCATATACCCCCACCGAAAAAATTTTCAGATTTTCATTTGGGAAACTGTTTTTGAAACCTCTATCCCTTTTGGGCTGTCTCGGGGCCCCAGAGTTTTGTGAAGTGCACGGAGGCTCGTGGGTCCGCTTTAGAGGCAGGGCATCCGGTGGGATATACATAGACGACTGGCTGATCGCCCCGTCCTCCCCCCAAAAAAGCTGCAGTCCCACAGCTGTATTAGCACAGCACATGATGGATCTGGGTTTCCACATAAATGTGGAAAGAGTGTCCTCTTCCCCCTTTTCCAACACAAAATCCCCCATGGTCTCTCCCAAACTCAGTCGGCCACAGTAGACTAAAAGAGGACGGAGTGAAAAATCCTCGACTGTTGTCCATGTTTCACAGAGGAAATCTGGTATCGTTCACATTGCAGAATGCTTTTGGGGGCTGATGGCCTCAGCATTAGTAGTAGTCCCGCTGGGACGTCTCCATATGAGAGGGGTCCAACGATGAGTGGCCTCTCATCAGAGGCTGAACCCACACTTCTGTCAGAGAGTGAGGGTTACCCAAACCTGCACAGGAGCACTACGTCTTTGGGGGGATGCCAATATGCTGACACAAGGTGTTCCGATGGGAGTTGTGCAAAGCAGAAAGGTGGTCACAATGGATGCCTCCCTGCGGGGAGGGAGGTATTTTGCGAACGACAAAATGGTGAATGGGTTTTTGGGGCCCCCAAACGCTGTCAGCTCACATAAATTCCTGGAGCTGATGGCTGTTCACTTACGTTAAAATTTTCTCCCTATCCTGAGGGGAACCACATGCTGATCAGAACAGACAACACCACTGTGGGGCTTATATCAACAGGCGGGGGGTCTGAGGTCACTGAGGCTCCACAGGGGTCACAAACTAATAATTTGGAGCAGCAGACATCTTTGTCACTGAGAGCCACTCACATCCCAGGAGTAAATGAACTGGGGAGCAGACCTTCTCTCCAGGGGGGAATCCTCTGTATGCAGAGTGGAAGCTCCATCCGGAGGTGCCCAGGCTGGTCTGGCAGAAGTTCGGTCAGCCATCAGTGGACCTTTTTCTTCACAGGGAAAAAATCAGTGCCCCGTTCTTTTCCCTGCACGATCAAAAAGCACCTCTGGGGTGGGGCACTAGCACCACCGGCCTCGTGTTTTGCTCTATGCGTTTCCCCCAATAGCTCTCATTGCACCAACGCTAGCCAGGGAACGAGAGAAGGCCTGACAATGATCCTTTTGCACCCCATTGGCCAGCAAACCTGTTTTTTTGGGGACATAACACAGCTCCTCTGCCAGGAGCCGTGGCCTCTTCCTGCAGCAGGGATCTGCTGTCTCAGCCCCGAGGACAAATATTCCATCCCCACCCAGAACAACTGGCTCTGTGGGCTTGGCCCGTGAGTGGTTCAATCTTGCAACTGTAGGTCTCCCCCGAATGTCATTGAAACAATACAGAATGCAGAGCGCCTGCTACAAGATCTTTGTATGAGCGAAAATGGTCCGTTTTTTTAAAATGGTGCTCTGAAATTCAAGAAATCCCCTTCAATTTTTCTGTGGGGGGATTTTAGCCTTCTTACAGAACCGATTGAAAGGGAAAAAGCTTTTTTTAACTATTAAGGTTTACTTAGGCTGCAAATTTCAGCCTGCCATGTTTTGGGTTTTGAAGGAAAAACTGCAGGACAGCACCCATTGGGGGGGCCCCGGTTCATACGAGGGGCTCGCAGGAAGCTCCCCCCTTTCAAACCCCAACTGCTCCATCATGGGATCTCCCCTGGTGCTGGTCTTCCACAAGCCAACCCTTTGAGCCACTGGATCAAGTGGAATTAAAGATAGTAGCTCTAAAAACAGCACTCCTGTGGCACGGGTCTCTGCTAAGCGTTGGGAGAAACCCCGCTTTATCAGTGCATCCTTCTTGCACAAATTTTCTCCGGACAACACTATGGTGGTTTTTGCTCCCCAACCCTGCTTTGAGCCTAAAGTGTTGGGGTCATACCTCCAATTGAGTGGTGGCTTTTAAACCCCCCCCCTTTCTCCTCGCAGGAACAGGAGAAGCTGCACAATCTCTGCCGATACGTGCTTTACAGATCTACCCGTGAGAACAAAACAGGTCAGAAAAAGTGACCAGCTGTTTGTCTCCTGGGCTAAGAATCATTATGGGGAAACCGGTGTCAAACAGCGGCTCGCCCATTGGATCACTGCTGCAATCTCCTTAGCCCTTAGTTCAAAAGGGCTTCAGCCTCCAGAGGGCCTGCGTGCCCCTCTAAGGGGTTTAAAGCTCTTTTTGGGCCCTGCTCAGAGGAGTATCTCTGCGAGAGATTTGTGCTGCTGCAAGCTGGGTGTCTCCTCACACGTTTGCTCGGTTTTACAAACTTGACGTCACAGCATCATCGCTGGCTCATTCAGTACTCGGTGTGGCACCAAGCACTATAGAGAACTGTGATTAATTGTTTTGCAGTCTGCTGACATGCAGTGTGTAATCTGCCGAGCAATACGGGAGTCAGTATATTTTCGTTCCCAATGTGAGACACGAAACGAATGCTATGAAAGAGAACTTTAGGTTACTTTCGTAACCCCGGTTCTCTGAGTAGCATGAGTGAGTGTCTCACATTGGGAACGCCCTCGGCGTGACCTCATCAGAAGCTCCTATTGCATTACACCAGCCAGGATTGGCTGGAAATAAGCCTGTCAGTGTCAGAGAGGGCAGAGTCTCTCCCCCATTTATAGGGCTGTCGCTGCACTGATGGCCGTCAAAAACATTCACCTCTTCCTTGCAACGTCAAAGCAAGGAGGGTGACTTGGTGAGACACTCACTCATGCTACTCAGAGAACCGGGGTTACGAAAGTAACCTAAAGTTTATTAGTAGTGGTTCACAGAGAATCACCACTGATGATGCATGATACATTTTGGTGCTGAAAGGTTGAAAATCTGCCTTAAGGATCTGCTCAGCAAACATCTGAAGTATCTGCTGAAAGCTGCTGCCACGCAGGTCAGGAAAAAAAAAACCCACGCAAGATGCTATATATGTGAACCACTTACACGGTCTCTGATGAGTTTTTACAGCTGTTTGTTCTGACTGTAGTGTTAGACAGCTATAGAATAGAAAATACAGACAACCTGAAGGCATTTCTTCTGTAACTTTCTGAAAATGCATAACATACAGTTAATATCAACGCCTCTGTGGTTTTTATCTCAGTATATGCAGCCTTTACCACAATATTTTATTGAGGTTAGTTCTCTAATTAAACATTTTATTAATTGGATTCTCTCTGTTTATAATAGACATTAAAAAAAACAATCTTGGCCATTTTTTTCACTAGGCATGTTTGAAGTACCTCAGTGATAAATGCCAAGGTATGAGGTCAACAAATACAAGGCAAGCCATGTTCAAAGGCTGAGGGATTACACCACCGTGATTTACAGCATAACCACACACAACCACAGATGTCACATAACACACAGATAATATAGGACCCTTAAAGACTTACTCGTGTAATTTTTGTAAAGCTGCTCACACTTAGGTATGCAAAAGAACGTAAGCAAGCATGTGTGAAGTGTCAGCAGCTGTCAAATTGAAGCGGGGCAGACAGGAAGCGAGCTGGCATGGAAAGTACTCGGGCAAATGCCATCACCTATTATAGACATAACCAGTGGCACGGCCACACACACGCAAATATTCCCAAATCCATAGTTAAAACAGCAGACAGATGGCCTGCTACATCATTTTTTTCCCAACTTGTACAATATTCATGTTCCCGAGAGCAAACATGCAGATTGGCTTCACAAACACGCAACATGACAGCTGCATGCATGTGCAAATGTTCAGCAAATACACACCTCCGTTTTAAAGCATGAATTCTTACCTTTGTGGAAGGTCACCGGCTTGGACTGCAGAGAGAAGGTTCCCATCACCAGACCCATGTTGACTTCTTATGGTAGTAAAGGTATGTATGATGTCTGTGTGTATGCTATAATTAAGGTGTGTTAGTGAGTGCGCACCCAGCAGGTGTGTGTCATCTGTGATTAAGTGAGTCCGTCAGCCGGCTGTATGTGTGGAAGTACAGATATCACTTCTCATGCCGCCTCACACCCACGCAGCTCGGCTGCTTCTGCTCGAGGGTGTGTGAATGAAAAAGGGAAAGAGTGAGTGTGTGTGTGTGTGTGTGTGTGTAAATGAAATGAGCGGCAGACGCACTCTGAAACTACCTTTGTCTACGCTGTCACTGGAGCTGCTTATTCCTCATGCCTCTGGTCTCTTTGTACTCTTAAAAAACCCTTCCTCAATGTGAACCCCCCTTCACCCCGAAACCAGACTACCATTCCATCAGTTCCTCCGCGTCTCTTTATGTATTTGTTTCTCCCTGCTTCCCCTCCTGTTCATCTCAGTCGCTCTGTCTCTGTCTGTCTGGTGGGGAACGAGGGGCTGCACACTGTTGCACGGGGGAAAACGGAGACAGATTGAGGGGAGGGGAAGAAAAGGAGAACAAAACTGAAGGGAGAACAAAAGAAGGGGGGTGAGAAAATGACGATAGAGAAAGGGGAAACAGGAGATGGAGAGCAGGGTGGGAGGGCTGAGGATGAAGCAAAGAGATGGACTGAGATGAAGAGAGCAAGAGGTGAACGAAGATAAAGGAGACGTAGACTGATATGCCCCCCCTCTGCTATTCAGCGTGGCTATGGAGAGCGTATGTGCAGCTTTATCTCTACATGCATAAGTCTGACTGATGGTGTGTACGTGTCATTACTCTACCAGAGGGTAGGACACCTACACAATCGCTGCACATCTGATACTGACATGCTGCTGCACACATGCAAGCATCTGCATCCACACTTTGAGTCAAACATGCTTTGACTATTAAGTCCATTACACAGAATAGATTTGTCATGACCCCATCAGAAAATGTGTGAAAAACAAAGTGTTAAATCTGTGAGAGAGCATGTTTACAGATAAGTTTGTCATTTTTGACACATCTGTTGTTTAGTTTCCAAATTATTTTCATCATCAAACCAGCATCAGTTATGAAGGCTAACAAAACAGTAACTGATATACAGTTGTGCTCATAAGTTTACATACCCTGGGATTTTTTTTTGGCTATTTTTCCAGAGAATAAAAATGATAACACAAAAACTTTTTTATCACTCGTGACATAGTATTGCCCTATTAACCTGTATGACACCTTGAAGGCTTTGTGGTCATTTTGGAGAAGGCACTTCATTTTCTTGGATGGTAAAGCTGCCGATTCATGTTGACAAAAACCCTCCAGTTCCTGTGAACTCTTTGGCAATCTTACATGATTGATCTCACTGAGGCAGGAGACTAGGATTGCCACCTCAGAACCCTCTGTTTTTACTGCTACAATGACAGGTTGACTTGATGTTGTGTTTTGGAATATCATCATGTTTGAACATCCAATTAATGCCTATGCGCACCTTTAGGGCTTTTGTGGCTCGGATGTCCCATAAAACATCAGTACTTTACTTTTCATCACAGACCTGGCTTACTACTCTCCAATTGTAACATTTACAGTTTTGGCCATAAAATTAAATTTTGGTCTCTTCACTCCAAAAAAGGTTTTTCCAGATGTTTTTAAGGTGTGTCTCTGTGCAGTGTGTTGTATTAAAAGCACAATGTTTTTGTTTGAAATTGTACCCAAGGGTAGACTGGAACAAAAGTCTCAAATTGATGGTGATGATTATTTATTAAAATAAAAGAATTACAAAACAGGTACAACAGGAACTGAGAAGCATCTGACAAGAACAAAAAAGCAATGACAAAAAGGATCACAAAAAAACTGGCAAGGACTATAGGCAAAAGTCAATGTAAGGACCTGACAAGGAGGAAAGGAAATGGGCTGGCATTTGACTGCTGGTGAGGTGATAGAGTGGCATGAGAACTATGTGTGACTTATCAGGAAAATGCTTTGCAGCTGAGTGAGAACTTAAGCAGAGCAGCTGAGGGAAAGTGACTAAATATCTGTCATGATTTGTGGGTGTTTTGGGGTTTTCTTATTATTTTTCTTGTAAGGTTTTGAATCATGCTTCTGTTTATCATTTTCCTGGTGATGCTTTAGTTTTTGTCTTCTAGTTCATGTTTTGTCAAGTTAGGTTTTTTGGATCTGGTTATGCTTTAGTTTCATGTTTTTCTAGTTATATTTCTATTAGTTTGTATCCTTGGATTTCCGTTTTGCTCCAGCCACGTTTTGTTCTCTCCTGTCTGACAATTAACTTATTCAATTCACCTGCACCTAGCTAATCTGTCTCCTTGCTTCACCTGGTTCACACTCCATAAATACACACCTGTTCTGTTACTCATCACAGAAACATTTTGGATCATGCCACCCTGTGTTACGGATCATGCTTTGCCTGTCTTGCCTGCCCGTTTATTGTTTTGTTTCTGCCTCCTCTTTTGAGTGAGTTTTTGTTTTTTCTAAGATTAAATCATTTCACTTACCATGCTGCCTGCTCGTCTGCATTCTGGGGTCCTCCGCTACACTAACTGTGACAATATCACAAAAATTTCAACACAGGGAGCAGGACACAAAATCAGTCTCACTAAACCAAACCCAAAGGTAAACACTAAAATACGAATCTAAACAAATACACAAAGAATAGAAGACAGGAAATAACTAAAAATAAAACAACACAGAATAATCTATATAGAATGGTGTTAGTAACAGAAACTAAAGTATAAGCTAAAAGGATTCAAATACAAAACTAAGTGACAACCAAAACGCTAAGACCCATGGATCATGACACAGGTTGCCTTGTGGCGATTTAGTGGCATGAAGTTTCATCTGGTAAGTTGACTATCATGTAGCCCTGATTTTTTCTGATTTTTCTGATTTTATGAGAACCAAAGTAAATCAACTTTCTTTTTCTTGTAAGATCTAGAAAAGTTAATGAAATAGTATCTTATTTTATATCAACTTCTTTTCCAATAACAGAAAAGTAAACCTTGAAATAAACTATCCCAGCAGATTCCACTTTTGGAAAGGAAAAATAGAGTGTTAGGTGAAACCTTGAGCCAGGACAGGTAGAACAGGTTGAGTTGCCATTTTTGACAGCAAAGCATTTATAGAAGAGAAGTTGCAGCCCTGAGATGTTCAACTGCAGTTGATTCACTCCAATAGGTCATCTGATTTGGTGAGAAGTCCACTGCTCCGGCAAACATCATGAGATTTTTTTTAAATCGGCATCCAATTGTTGTAGTTGACTCTTGTCTGTAAGTCATGAAACAGCATATGCAAATACATTTGTAAAGATTTCCTTTAGCACATTAGTTATTGTCACAAAAAATTATGAGGAATCAGTGAAATATATAGTGATTTTTTGGGCAGTTTGTGTTGTTTCTTTTGCTATTTAGCAATGCTTATGTCATAGTGCTGGACAGCTGTTTGACCCACATGCAAGACCACACTCAGGAGTCACAGAGCAGTTTAACCAGTTTATTCTCAGTGGCTTAGTTCTAACACCGATCAGGCCTGGTGAAACAATCACAGCCTTGGGCATGAGGCGTCTCAGGAATTTCTAGAGCAGTACAGGTGTAGCTAGTTCCGGAATAGTTCCAGATTAAGTTTTTCCCTCCACCAAACTTGCTTACTTGTCTTGGTAGTTCTGGGGGTGTGGGAGGTAATCCAGTAGGGGTCCTAGGGTGCTAGTGTCCATGGAGGTGTCAGAGGAGCTCAGGTACATTATCCCTCGCCAGCCAGCGGCAAAGCCATTCTGATCTTTGTCCTCAGAAGTCAGAGGGGAGTGCTGAGATCCGGAGCCAGTCCACCAGACAGATACTTGTAACCAGCTGTAGATTGGTGGGTCCTTGGGAATTGGGTCTGGAGCTGGTCCCGGGTCCGCCCACACCTCACAGGTACAGAATATGAAGTAGAAAGTACAATGTAAATACTTCGAAGTTCAGGCCTCTGGATGAGTAACACCTGTAACTGGCCAACTCCTCATGCTCCTTGACGGCCTCTGATGGATCCCAGTTCTTGATTTAGCCTCTCCATCTGGCCGTTGGACTGGGGGTGATATCCTGATGTGAGAGAGACTTTGGCGTTTAGTGCTAAACAGAACTGCTTCTATACCTGTGAGGTGAATTGTGGGCCATGGTCGGACAGGACCTCCTGGGGAATCCCGTGGAGCCGGAAAACATGTCTGACCAGAAGCTGTGCAGTCTGAAAGGCTGAGGGAAGCTTCTTGAGAGCAACAAAATGACAGGCTTTTGAAAATCGGTCAACAATTGTGAGAATATTTGTCATACCTTTGGATGCTGGTAATCCTGAAACAAAGTCCAGGGCCACATGCGACCAAAGGTGCTTGGGTATGGCAAGGGGTTGTAATAACCCAGCTGGAGATCGATGTGAGGGCTTATTTCTCGCACACACAGTACATGTATTAGCATACTCCTTTACATCCTTATGTAAGGACGGCCACCAGAACCGCTGGGTGACCATGGCAACGGTACGGCTGACCAAGGATGAGCAGAAAACTTCTTGGAGTGGTACCACTAAATCAGTCGGGAGCGAACCGAGGCTGGAACATAAGTTCTGTTGGGGGGGCAATTTTCAGGATTTGGTTCTTCACGTAGAGCTCGTGAAACAATGTCTTCGATCTCCCAGGTCACTGAACCAACAATACAGTCGTAGAACAGGATGGGGTGAGGTGTTTTGTTGGCTTCGTTTGGGGAGGTCTGGCTGGAGAGTTTGTCCGGTTTGATGTTTTTGGACCCTGGGCGGTAGGAAATTGTGAGGTTAAAACAAGAAAAGAATAGAGACCAGCGAGATTGCCGGGAATTTAGCTGCTTGGCTGACTGAATGTAAGACAAGTTCTTATGATCGGTCCAGACCAGCACTGGATGTTCCGCCCCCTCCAACCAGTGTCGCCACTCCTCCAGAGCCAACTTGATGGCAAGTAACTCTTGGTCACCTACGTCATAGTTGCGTTCCGCAGGGGTCAATCTGCGTGAGAAATAGGCACAGGGATGGTGTTTATTATCCTCACTGGAACGCTGAGACAGCACCGCCCCGACCCCTGACTCGGAAGCATCCACCTCCAAAACAAACTGTCTGGATGGGTCAGGTTGGAGGAGAATGGGTGCATGTGAAAACTCCCTCTTTAGAGCGGAGAAAGCCGAGTCGGCCTCAGGCGCCCATTTGAATGGGATCTTAGTAGAAGTGAGACAGGTAAGAGGTGCAGCAATGCGGCTGAAATCCCGGACAAAGCGTCGGTAAAAGTTGGCAAAGCCAAGAAACCGCTGAATCTGCTTTCAGGAGTCAGGTATGGGCCACTCGAGTCCGCCCTTATTTTTGACGGGTCGGAACACAGCCGTCCCTCCTTCACAGTGGAGCCTAGAAAGGGGACGAAGGAGACAAGGCTTGCTGTTTACTAAAAATCAGCTTCAGATCGAGGTATTCAGCTGGACAGATCGCCGGGGTCCGCCTTCCCGGTCGGTGCCGGACCAATCCCGGGTTGGACAGCCGACTCCAGACAGGAGGAGAGACAGTTAATGGACCATGATTGAATTTTGGACGTTCCCCAGTCAAGGTCCGGATTGTGTAGTTGCAGCCAAGTGAACCCAAGAACTATGGAGGAATGCGATATGGGAAAAGGAATGATGTAAAAAAGATGATAGATGTAAAAGGAAATGTTTTCAAGGTGGTTACGTGAGATGATGAGTGGAATGGGCTTGGTCCGGTGAGTTATTCTGGGTAGATATTTCCCATCTAAGGCTGTAACATTCAACAGGGTGGAAAACTCTTCAGTTTCGATTTGTAAATGATCTACTAGTCAATGAGATTTCGTTCGCAGCCCGAATCAATGAGTGCTGTCAGGTCATATGACGAGTCCTGGACCTGGAGCTTGGTTGGGAGAGTGAAACGGAGACCCGGAGAAGAAGAGGATCGATCCGTCAGACCCCCCGATCTTTTGGCCACACCGGGCATGAGGCTATCAAACGTTCAGGTGAACCACAATAATGACAAAGGTTCGCCTCTCTCCTCCTTTGTCTCCCCTTTAAAGTGAGATGGGCTCTGCCCAGTTGCATGGGCTCGGGGTCGGAGGCTGGTGCTGCTGAGGCCGGCGGATGGGGTTCTCTGGGAGGTGGAGTGCTGTCCTGTCGCCTGTCTGTCCTGTTTCTGTCTTCTTCTCTCTCTTAGTAGATTATCTATTCTTACTGCTAAGGAGATCAACTCGTTCAGTGAGTCTGGCTTGTCCAATGTGGCCAGCTCATCTTTTAGAGCCTAATTCAGGGCTTGAAAAAACGCTGCTTTCAAGGCACAGGAATCCCAACCGGAAGCCGGAGCGTGATTTCGAAATTCGATCGCGAACTCAGAGACAGACCTAGATCCCTGTTTCAGGCTCCAGAGCCGGCGGGATAAGCCGGTGCGATTGGATTCCTCAGAGAAGGTGATTCTAAACTCATCCACAAACTCCTTAAAGGTGCACCCGAAACTAGTGGGATCCTGAAACCTGGCCTCCGCCCATTTCAAAGCCTTCCCAGTTTATAGGGCAAGAATGAAAGATAACTTTGCGTCCTTGTGTGGGAAGGAGTGAGGTGATCGATTGAAAACTAGGTAGCACTGAACCAAAAAGCCACCACAACCCACATCACAGGAAAACTTCTCCAGGTTGGGAGAGGTGACATCGCGGAGGGCCAAATGCTGAGTTCGGCGGAGCATTAGCAGAGCACCCAAGTGTCACGTCAGACCATTGAAACCGTCTATATCAGCATGGTCTGCATGCTAGATGACCAAGGGTACCTGACCACACCACCAGGCACAGGCACCACAGTCTTGTATGGGCCAGGGAGCACGTCTGGATGAGGGACCAGTGGGGCTTACTGCTGTTCTTTGAAAAAAGTTGATTTGACGTTGAGCATAAATTATAACTGCCAGCGATGTTGGAGACATCAAGGAGAGCGCTCTGCATCAGCCACTGTTGTCACCGGACAAGCCTTTGGTGGTGGTGGTGTTACAGTATGGGCAGATGTGTCCAGTCAATACAGAACTGCCCAGCATTTTGTGAATGGTACAGAGACAAGCCCATACTGCCTGAAAAACAGGAATCTAGTCATTGTGCTTCTGATGAACAACACAGGCACTAATTTCATCTTCATGGATGACAATCACCATTGCATGCTTCGACCTAAATGCCCTACTTTCAGGATATAATATCACTGTAGCTTGAAGTTTTTATGTTTTCCATAAATTTCACCAGAAAGCCAAATATCTGTAACTTTTTGGTAGTAGTGTAGGATACTCAGGTATACTTCTTTTTTTTAATGACAGTAGGAAAACCAGCTTACTATACTTAGTTAATTGCTGTGAGAGATCTGACTCAGAAATCTCATAAACTAGAGTGCATCAGCAAAGTCTGGTCTGCATTGCAATAAAAGAAAATCTAATAGAGTAACTTTTAACCACTCAGACAAACAAAATGTTAAATGATAAACTGTTTTGTCAATTTATCACCATTTGTGAGTTTGGTCATGCCACCAGCCATACATCAGGCAGTCAGTACAGAACACAGCTTTGTATGAATTGCAGGCTAAAAACCAGTTAAGATCTAATCCATTTCACTGATCTCAATTCAGGACCTAAATCCAGTTCATTCACAGTGGGTGGGATTTAACATTCAGTGCTAAACCCTGCATTTTACGCCAGATATTCCCCACACACAAAAACAGATTAGAGCTCCAACACAAAAGGAGGAATGATGCTCTTCTGCCACACAACCCACCTCACATTTACTCTTCTGTCACTTGTGTGTAGCTTCGTGCTGCTCCCCTGCTTTTGAGGTTAGGAAGCTTCACTGATAATATTGATGGCACTGCTTATTGAAATTCCTTTCATGGCTATAGTTCAAGAAAACGATTTACAACTAAGGCATCAACGAGGATGACCCAAGGCCACTGAAGCCAATGCTAAAGCTATTATGCCATAGCCTTGGCAACCCTTTCTCACCGGGTATAAAGTTTAGAGTAACATTTAGAAAAAGGAAGATGAAAAAGAAGGGAGGGAAATGTAAATAGATAAAAAAAAAGATAGAAAAGCAAGAGTGCTCATGTGCTTAAGGTTTCAAAAACATATTTAACATACAGTTTCTCTCCCTTTTAAGACAAAAATTTAATAGCATGTTTGGATTGTAACACGCACACTACAGCCTCGTTTCACACTTACCACGCATGCTTATACGTTTAACAACATGCACAAACACCCACGGTAACAGCGAGAGAGAATGGCAATATTTAAACTGAAGAAAAAACAAGTCTTTGAATATAAACCAGCAGTGATGTAAAAAACCACTGATTAAACAGACTCTACATGAAAAGACCAGATAAGAGGACGCAATTTGTTGCAACATCAATGCTTAACTTCATCAGTGCAAAGACAGCCTTTTTTCCTGCTCAAACACTTTCAAAAAACCCATCAGAAAAAGCTGTATAAAAGCTCAGAAAGGCTGAGAAACAGTTTGATCCTTTGGTTTTGATCTCTGTAAAATTGGCAGATTACACCACAGCTTCACGAGGCACTAAACACCTAAGACGTTTTGTAAACATATTATGACTCTAGTCTGATTGAAGCACATAATTTTATGTTTTTTTGGAGCAACATTGGCAGCAGGACAAACATTCATGGGCGACATATGCGCTGTTCTGAAAACATAATTGGTTCAATTAAATATTTCTACCACAACCCTAAGCGTTTCTTGACTTGTTTTTCTTTTTTTATGTTAACCGCATATATCACAATTATGCATCTGAATACATAATGTGTGACACAAATGCTTTACCCACAGCCAGCCATATGGGGTACATTACCAGGCTGAATTTGTGACCTTCACTCGCTTCATTGCATTTAATGGAAAAAATATTGTTGCTGTTTTCCTACAGATATGAAATGATCCATATTAGTCAGTTTACCAGACTGCAGTTCTGAAAGTGCATAAAATGCTAAATGTCTAAGATTTTACAGTGTCATGACAAAGATTTGGCAAAACGGCTTTTCTGCAACTCCGGCAGTTTTACACCACGTCCCAGAAAAGCCGTTTTACACCACGTCCCAGAAAACGGCTTTTCTGGGACGTGGTGTAAAACTGCCGGAGTTGCAGTTCGGAAAACTAATTTAGAAAATAAAAAGGACATTTTGAGTGTTTTATTAAATTCTCCAGATGCAAGTTCAAGAAATTTATATCTTCCAATTTCCTAAAAAATAAGTGCTCATTTTCACAGAAACTGTAATTAGTCATTTTGTATATGGTCTCATTTATGCACAGATCAAACATCTCCAAAAGAAAAATAAGAATTTAAGGGTCCTTGTTCTACTTGGCTCACTATTCTAAAATGACAACCAATATCTGAGGATTATCCTTTCTTCATTCGGTTTTCCAATCTCTGCATAAACTTCTTGTCTCATCTCGTCGTCTTCCGCTTTATCCGGGACCGGGTCGCGGGTGCAGCAGACTCAGCAGAGACACCCAGACGTCCCTCTCCCTAGACACCTCCTCCAGCTACCCCGGGGGGAGCCCAAGGCGTTCCCAGGCCAGCCGAGAGACATAGTCCCTCCAGTGTATCCTGGGCCGTCCCCTGGGCCTCTTCCCGGTGGGACGTGCCTGGAACACCTCACGAGGAAGGCGTCCAGGAGGTATCCAGTATAGATGCCAGTATAGATGCCTGAGCCACCTGAAGCCACCTGAAGCCGAGGTTCGACTATCGGCCGAACTCTCCTCTCCAATACCCTGGCGTATGCCTTACCAGGGAGGCTGAGGAGTGTGATCCCCCTGTAGTTGGAACACACCCTCCGGTCACCCTTCTTATGAAGGGGGACCACCACCCCAGTCTGCCAGTCCAGAGGCACTGCCCCCGACCACCACGCAATGTTGAAGAGGCATGTCAACCATGACAGCCCCACAACATCCAGAGACTTGAGGTACTCAGGGCGGATCTCATCCACCCCCGAAGCCTTGCCACCGCAGAGGTTTTTAACCACCTCGGTGACTTCAGCCTAGGTGATGAAAGAGTCTAACCCCGAGTCCCCAGCCTCTGTTTCCACCAGGGAATGCGTGATGGCAGGATTGAGGAGATCCTCAAAATACTCCTTCCACCGCCTGATAATGTTCCCAGTCGAGGTCAGCAGCCTCCCACCCCCACTGTAAACAGTGTTGTCGAAGCACTGCTTCCCCCTCCTGAGGCGCTGGACGGTTTGCAAGAATTGCTTCGAGGCCAACCAGTAGTCCTTCTCCATTCACAGTGACTGTTTTGCTGCAGTCCTCTGGCTCAGTGTTTGCATAAAAATAGTTGTCTTTGTCCTTTATAAGAGCTAAATGTAAATTAGATCACTAATTATCACAAACATAATTTTATTTTTATGAGGCATCTTTTTCAAGAAGGACACAGAAACGTGGGGTTTCGGTCAGTAACTATGATAGCAACAAGATGAAGACATCAGGATTAACTGCACTCATCAGATAGTTGGATAAAATCAATTCAGAATTATGCAAACCTAAAGAACCAAAAAAAAAGTTTCATGTTCGAAAAATGACTCTATGGTTCAACGTCTGCACCGTTAGAATCATATTGCATAACTGCTTTGTGAACTGCTGTGAAATAGGGTTCATCACATCATCCAGGGGGCTGTGAATCATTCTGAGTGGCAGCCAGCTTTTCTTTTCATCATTTATTAACCATCAGACCACAGACCTTTTATAGGCTCTGAATGCCAATGTGGGTAAATAAATGGTGGCAGAAGGGAAAAAAAACATGGGTTTTAGCTGTCATGATGAAATATAAAAGCATTTCTCTGCAGAGACAGAAGTTGTCTTGACAAGCACAGAAAAGGGTGAACAGGCATTGAATAATAAAATGGCTGGTTAGTTGCTGTCTGCTCTAATTAGGAGAACGCTGGATAAAGTCTGACACTGTGAAGACCACAAAGATAAGGAGGTGATGAAGCTGAAAGAAGGAAGCTCGGGAAAGATGGACAACACTGGCAGGATGGATGGATTGTGAAGAGGAAGAGAGCAGAGAGTTGGCAGCAAAAACAGAAATCAGGTAAAAGGTAAGAGAGAATGGAAGGACAGAGGGGGGGGTGGGGGGGGGGGGAGCTGTACCTGTCCTCAAACAGTCTTAGTGATATCTGAGTTCTCACAACTAACAGATTGCTTTACCACAAAAGAGACACACCCAACCATCCCTGTCTGACATTGGAGTGAAAAGAAATACCAATGCAGGTAAGGTTTCCTCCAACAAAGCCAAACCTCTGTCAGTGGTTACAAAACCAGACCGAAGACAAGGCTGTGACCAATATAATCAATATGCAGCAAGAGAACAAGAACAAGTCATTTAATCTGTTTGTTGGTTCATTATATTATACAGTTTCTGACTTCCTTGTCTATCCATGGATAATTTCCATTAAATTACAGATCACACTCACATCAAACAGTGAGCAAATGTTTTGCTTGTTCAGTCTTTACAAGATTCTGTCACCAGTCAGTGCACCCAGTGTCACATCCATTTGTCCAGCATCTTTGTTTAAAATGATGTAAAATGGAATAGAGCAAATACAGTTTCTGTTGAGGAATACATTTTACATTTCTTTAGATTTTTGCTTCTAAAGAAGTTGATATAAATGAAGCTGGTTTAGGATTAGTTTAGCATCACATGACATCCAAAATATACTGAAAATACATTGATACTTGCTGCCCTATTTGACTCAAAAGAAGACCAGGTCTCTAGCAGACTGACAGACTGGTTATATTGTAATGTTTTTAAATACTGGATCTGCTGCTGTTGTGAGTGTCTGTAGGTTGAGTTTCTCTCCATGACAAGGTTGAAGATGAAGCCTGCATTAGACATACAAACAAAAACCCAATTTTATTTGCTGTTTTAAAGATTACATCACCTTGCCTGTTGTTACTTTATCCTGGGTCATTCTTTTTGTGTCTCGTTT